>OZ018336.1:84743062-85315562 GCA_963969495.1 Ceratothoa steindachneri | reverse complement strand
GTGTTTTGGGTCTTTGTGTTGTTTATGAAGGAGTATATTGTGAGAGACTTTGAATATTTTTGGAAAGTGGCCTGAGGCTAGAGAGGCATTGAATAGGTGTGTGAGTGTGGGGTATATGTCTGCGGGGAGGTTGTGAATTAGTGTGGCCGGTAGGCCGGAGGGGCCGGGGGCGCGTTTTGGTGTCGATTTTATGTAGTGTTTTGTTTCCTCGACGGTGATTGGAGTGGTAAGTGTGGACGTGTAGTCGAGCACCTCCATACGTATCAGGGGGGCAGGCCTCAGCTCGTGAGCATGAGTCCGGCACCATTCCTGAATTTCTTGGAAGTGCTCCTGCGCATGTGGTTTTGGTGGGTTGTGGGTGTGTACTGTGTCCCAGTGGGACCTGAATGCGTCGAGGATGTCATTGGTGTCTGTGAGTGTGTGGTTGTTTATTTTCAGTGTTATAGGTTTGGATGGTTCCGTACCCAGCATCCTTTTCACGTGCCGCCAGAAGAAGGAAGGGTCCATGCAGCGGGTGTCGTCCGCGATGCGGACGACCTCACGCCACTGCCGGTTCCTATCTAGCTGCACGCATTGAAGGATGCGGGCACGTAGCTGGTTGATGTTGTTGTCGTGGGCCTCTGGTGTAGTGGTTGTTGTACTGTGTGATAAGTCTCTGTGTGTGTATTGAAAAGGTGAAATGTTTTAGGCAGGTGTAGTTTTTGTGTGGTGAGTGTAGATTACGTGCGGTGGTGATGGTGTCTAAAAGTGAGCACCAGTGGTGGTCTATTTGTCCTGGATTGGTGTTCTCCAGGTCGAGGTTATGTGGTGTGTTTGTGGATATGTGGCTTCTGAATTCAGCCCAGTTTGTATTTCTGTAGTCGTATAGAGGTGATGTGGGAATGAGTATGGGGGATGTGGATATGAGAAGGCATATTGGTATGTGGTCTGATAGTAGGTGGGGACCGGGTGCAATGTGTGTGTAGAAACGTGTGGCATGGTCGTTACGGAAGACCACATCCGGGGATGTGGTGCCTCCGCGCGTGCCAAAGAACGTGGGGAAGGCAGGACCGATGTGCTCGCAGCGGTGACGCCGCAAGGCACCGGCCAAGTAACTGCCCGCATCGTTCGTGTTGTTAGAAAGGAGTGACGGGTGAAAAGCGTTGAGGTCCCCCGCAAAGAAGATGGGTAGGTTGTAGTTAGAAAGGGCCCGGAGTGGGACTTCTATGTTTAGCTGTAATCGTGGTGGTCTGTAATGAGTGGCCACTATTATGGGACCAGAGGTTGTGTCGATTTTGCAGGCTAGAAAGGAGGTGTCGCGTGTGTTGGCGAGGGAGTGGTGTATGTTGCGCTTTACTAGGATTGCAGATCCTAGGTGCCGCGCCTGTGGGGATAAGTATGTGTGATAGCCTGCAATGCGGAGTCTGTTGTTGGGAGGGTGTAAGCTGGTGGAGTTTAGAAGTATGATGTCGGGTCTTTGTGTGTTGAGTACCCAGTTGGCGACCGTATGACGAATACCGTGCCAACTGCGTACGTTTAGTTGTACTACACTAATGCGACCTATTGTCGTGGTCTTAGTGCGCGGGAGGCTGACTTGCCAGGAATCGTCCCTTTCTCCTTGGTTATAGCCCAGGAGGCGTGGGGGGCGAGTACCTTGACACGTGTAGATGTTTGTTTGTGAGGCACGGCCGTGTTATTGGGTGGGGGAGCCGTAGTGGGTGGAGGAGTGTGTTCTGTAGAGGTGGTGGCTTTGGGTGGGGTGGTGTCTTGGTGGGGGGAGTTCGTGACGGAGGTGGGCGGTGTAGAGCTGGAGATGGTTGGGGAGGTGCAGATTATGAGAGGAGGGGTGTCGGGGGAGAGAGGAGGTGGGGACGGCGGAGGGGTGGTGGAGGCAGAAGGGGAAGGAGACGGAGGAGAAGGAGTTGAAGGAAGGGGGGTTGGAGGGGAAGGAGTCTTAGGTGAAGGGGCGGAAGGCGGAGGAGGAGAGGAGTGAGAAGGAGTAGAGTGAGAAGGAGTAGGGTGAGAAGGGGTGTGTTGAGAAGGGGAAGATTGAGAAGGAGTGGAGGGGGAAGCAGTAGGGAGCGAGGAAGGAGTGGAGACAGGAGAGAGGGGGGTTTGTTTGTCCCGTGCCTGTCTACGCGGTTGGGGCTTGGGGGTGGGGTTTTGGGGGTTAGCACGGGGTGTAGTGGGCTGCGAGGAACGCTCTAGCTCCTTCGTAGATGCTTTTTAGAGGGAATATATTCCCTAGTTTTTGCTCCAATTTACAAACAAAAAAACTTAATAATGGCAAGATCTGTGAACTATGGAGACCTATATGTGTTCAACGTCATTATCAAGCATTTTAAACAAGTTTTTAAATCTTTTTTGGTGTGAATGGGCGCATTAGTTAATGTTTCCATTATTTTGTCCAACCCCTGTATATATATATATATATATATATATATATATATATATATATATATATATATATATATATATATATATATATATATATATATATATATATATATATATATATATATATATATATTTAAGTCACTCTGCACTTTAAAGCTACCCTCAACTTCTTTGACTACAGCTGCAAATTTAGTGGCATCAGCAAAAATTGACACTTGGCTATTTACGGCCTCCCCAAGATTATTTATATAAACTATGAATAATAAAGGGCCTAAAACGGATCCCTGAAGTACGCCACTGATAATGTCCCTCCACTGTGACCTCACCCAATTCAACACAACTCTCTGTTTCCTGTCTTTCCGTCATTCAGTTATCAAATTCAAAACTCTACCACATATCCCATGGATTTTTAATTTGGGAACTAGTCTCCTATGTGGAACCTTATTAAATTACATCAACATTCTCTCCCTTATCTAATTGTTTAGTAACATAATCCATAAAATCCAGTAAATTTGTTAAACACGATATACCTCTTCTACTCCCATGCTGAGCATTATTTATTAACCTACCACATTCTAGATGGTCAGAAATCCCCTTCTTAACTATCTTCTCAAGAATTTTACAAACGATAGAAGTAAAGCTTACCGGCCTAAAGTTATTTGGGTCCTCTTTACTCCCCTTCTTAAAAATTGGCACTACATTCGCTAATTTCCAATCATTAGGTATTTCTACAAACTCTAGTGATCTAGTATATATCTTCTCAAGAGCTACTGCAATACTATCTACATACACCTTCTTTGAGTAATCTATAATGAATGTTGTCTGGGCCAGATGACACTAGTACTTAACTGTCTCGCATAAACTATTACCTTCTCGAAGTTCTTGGTAGAGAGCGGTAACACACTCACCAGCGTACCATCAAGTGTCCTAAGAGCACTAATCTTGGCCGCCTCGGAGGGATCCGAAGCCTTCGCCAGAAAACTCCCGTCCGAGAAACGGGTCACCTTCGTCTCTCTACAAATCAGTCTTCCTAGCGCTCTTCTCTGATGGAACATGTTGCCTTTGGCAAACATGCTGCAATCAATGGAGCGTTTGATGCTAACGGATTCGAAAATGACAGGTAGTCTGAATGAGGGCACATCGACGTAATCGAGGATCCGCTCTGCGACTTTGTCTGGGAATCCCCACCCGGGGAGGCGACCAAGCCGATCTCAGCTTGGTCGCTTACCGAAATGGCAACGGAGCCCCTCCGTCCCTGGAGCTCCCGAGGACAGAGAAGACCCCTTAGTCCTTTTATTTTTTCTCATTTGGGAAGAGGAAGGCATGGCACTAGTGAACCCGCTTCTCTCCACCCCAGCGAGGTGCCCTTAAGCCGGACGGACCCACCTCATCAAGATCCTCCTATGAGATGCAGAAGAGCTTTGCTAGCAAGGGGGCATCGTCTGAGGAGGAGGTCCCTCTTCTCCTTGTGAGTCCACGAGGAGGCCCCCAGCCGTCTGCCAAGAAGCTTGCATAGGGGCGGACTCATGTTCGGTGCTTGGCATTGAGCCCGTGTTTGATCCCATGGAAGCTCCTGCCATCTGAGCCCTGGTCATCTCCGAAACTATTCCCAGCTCAGGGAACCTCAATGTAGCCACCCCCGCCGCTAAGTTATCAATGATCTCTATCAAGGTCTATTCATTTATGTCTTGGGCTGACCTCTATTGGGGAAGAGGAGTTGGCAGGAGGGCCGATCACCCGCTAACTCAAAATCCAGGACTGCAAGGATCACGGCCTGACAAGCCCCGCTTTCCCTTGCCCCTATAGGGGGGTTGGCCCTATCGAGTCGCTCCAACCGGGAGCAGTCCCCTGTGAAAGAAAAGGGGCGATCGCCGGTGGGCAGAGGTGGAGTCGTCCATGGGCGGCACCAAAGAAGAGGGCGAGGCAAAAAACACCGCATCCGTAGGAGAGGAGTACGTCTCCTCTCCGGCAGAGGTTTGCAAGGGCCTCTGAGAAAGCACAGCAAGGGCCACCTCCTTTTCAGAGGTGGAGCTGCCCGCGGGTTGCTCTAGAGATGGCAAAGTGGAAGCTCCTTTGCCGCTATAAATGGCGAGAGGGTTATCCCTCCACCGGATCAAGTAATATCTCAATTTTCCTCGTCCTCCCCGACACTTAGGGAGGGCGAGGCTGCGCTTGAGGGCGGATCTCCATCGCCCGCCCACTATTCTTTTCAGTTGTAGCCATGATAAGTTTGAGGAAAGAAAAGGGTATGGAAGGAGAATACTATGAACTACCAATGCCTTGGGAGGTTAAGAGAAGACTCCATAGAATCAGAAAATTCCAGAATGTTATCATTTACACATACTCGGTCCACGGGTCTAGCTAAGCTGGCATTTGACAATCCGGCCCGCCATTCAAGTAAAATTGTCCTTGAATCTCAATCATAAAGTATGGTGCTGGTTTACCACCTCGTATGTGAACTGGAAGAAAGTTACCAGTCTCGACGGCCCAACACACCCAGTACCTAATACTTACCTTAGCCAGCGAGTTTTCGGCCCTCGCAGTTGGTAAAGTTTGGCGCTTTCGAAGTCAAGCATGATTTCAGTTTCGTCCCACCGACATTTAATAAAACATTCGAAAGGTCATACTTGATCCAGCTTGTGCTAAATACTTTTCTTTCGGGTGTTATACAGGGTGTTTAAAAAAAATTGATATCATTTTGCAATTTAATAACTTTTCCAGTTCCCGTTCAAATTCATATTTTAATACCATGTGTAGAAACAGGTTAAGAGTTTATGTTTAATGTTTTTATCTTTACAGGTATAAAAATGCCATTCACTGGAAGTGAAAAGGCGTTTTGAAGAAGACAAGTTCAAGGAACGTCTTGTTTTCAGTGATGAAGCCACATTTCATACGAATGGTAAGTCAATAAGCATAATGTTCGCATTTGGGGCGAAGAAAATCCCCATGCCACAGTTGAGCACGTGAGGGACTCACCGAAAGTAAATGTGTTCTGCGCCATCTCCAAGAACCATCTTCATGGCCCTTTTTTCTTTGAGGCCATGTTTATCTGCAAATGCTTCAGAACGGCTAATGGATGGGCTCATTGCAAATGAACAAGAAGACTTCATTTTTCAACAGGACGGGGCTCCACCTCGCTGGACCTCGCTGGAAGCTCACTGTGCGGGCTTATCTCAATGACAATCCGCGAGGGAGATGGATCGGGCATGCTGGTGATGAAGACAATGTGCTGTTGAAATGGCCGCCACGTTCACATGACCTGACACCTTGCGATTTTTTCCTCTGGGGCTATGTGAAGGGACTGGTCTATGCCCCCCTCCCCTCTTCCTACAAACCTAGAGGAACTCAAGCACTGGAGACTGTTACCAAAGACATGCTGCAGCGTGTTGGGAAGCTGCTGGACTACCGACTTGACGTGTGCCGTCTCAGGCGGTACGCATGTTGAACATTTGTGAAATCGTTCATGAAATCCACATACCTTTGATTTGCTCATTCAAATTTGGAGGAATAAATCTTATGTTACTTAACATTAAGCCTGTTTAGTTTCATTTGCCTTGACTATGTAGTTTATGTGATAGCTACATCTCAAATGATATCAAATTTTTTGAAACACCCGGTATAATAACTTCCCAAACGTGATATAAAAGGTTTTAAATAAAGAAGTGCACCAACGGAATTAAACTTTATTTCGCTTAGGCATGAATTTGATATTCAATGTTGCTTTGTAAACAACTCCTGTTGATAAATCAAAGATACACATGTATCATACTTAAATTAGTCACGTTAAACTTCTGACTAGATTATGATCATCCCTGTTATGGGCGAATGCCTGCATGGCGAGGTTAAATACGCGTCGTAAGGGACAAAAAGTGTGAAATATTGGTGGAAACAGAGTTGGGAACCCACTTTCCTCTAATAATCCCTTATTTTAAAAGAGGTGAGTGGGCAAGGCCTACACACCCATGACCTGACAAAAGTGTGTCTCGTCCGATTGACTTAAACTAAAGTAAATTCTTTAAGCATGACGCTTCTAACTGATGCATCTTACATTTACACTATATTTAATGACGGCAACTGCTACAGTACACATATGTGTCAAGCAACTGTCATTGCAGGCGATTACATGTGGTTGCGTGTACAAGTGAAATGGGTGGAGATGTTAAGTTGGGAGCCAGTTCGTTTTATTGTGATCAATCGAACGAATGCGTTAAATAGATTTGGATTAGTTTGGGAGGTTTCAACGGTCTTGGAATTGGGCAAAATGGCAATGCTGAACAACACCGATAATAAGAATTCATCACCAAGCTCTGGTCTAACAACTTTAAAGAAACCAGGATAGCACAAGTGGCAACCATTCTCGAGAAATTAAAGAAGGCTGTAGACATACACATGAATGAGAACTTATTGCCACAAACTTGGTTTTATCTTTGATCATTATAGGTGCAACCTTTGATATATTACCACCACCAGCAGACATTCGCTTACGTGACAGACAACTGTTCTGGGGAGGCGGCACTGATGATGCCAAGGGACAACGCTTCTCGTTCGAGCTCATGAAGGTTTCTTCGAAGCCGAGCCACTTTCGACCGCAACTCCGAATCCTTTTGCCGCAGGTCTCTTGTCACCTGACCCACTACAACGTGCGGAGTCGGATCTACGACCCAACGGAGAAATACAGAGCTCCACACTTGCTGCAAGAAATAATCAAGTGTAAAAACCCATAAATTATTTAATTTCGACGTTTCTCTCAATCACTATGAAGTTAATATTTCTAGATCTTGCTATGGGGTCAGTAGGGCAATGAACAACCACCGGTTCAAAGCATCGGGTAGCCTGAGGGACGCTCGTCATCCACGCCATGCAAGTGAATATACATTAGACCAGGGGTCACCAAACCTTTTTGCCCATTGACCCCTTCATGGAATCTTAGACTCCTTATCGACCTCCAGGAAAATAAATAAATAGAAATTAAGTTTATGTGGCAATTCCGATGTACATCAATAAGGGAAACCAAACCCCACGAAACTTGTTCCGTGTTTCCCTCCTTTGTAAATACCTCCGATTAAATAGGAGGAAAAAAAGAAAAACAGTTTACTGTCATTGTGGAGATCATGGAGAATTAGAAAAATTACTACTCATCGACCACTAGAATAGTCGATATCGACCACTTTGGAGACCCCTGCATTAGACCAATCTTAAGAGCCTTAATAAGAACCGCCTCAATGGTTATTTTTACCTTCACTTTTGCCGTAGCAATACAAGGGTTATTTTCATATGTCCGTGGGTCGAGATGAAGGGACGAATGGCGACCTAAGTGCCCAGGGTCAACCGACCAGGGTCGCTCGCTCTCAATTATTCTGATTTATGACCTTTCAAAACTTTCAACGAGTGGGGCAATTCGACCCAGTTATTTCTCTTTTAATAATTCCTGGACTAAGCATGGGAGGACCTTGGCAATTATATCATTCGAAAGAGAATGTAAAACGACATCAGGGTTTCACCTTTCGTTAAAATCGGCCGAATAGTTACGATATTATGCCCAAAGAACTCAATGAACAGTAAAATGGTTACCATTCGACTTATAGAATGGCGCCTAAAAACTGAAACCGATGATGGGATTCGGCCTAACGAGAGATGCGGTTCAGAGCTTAAAGGAGTCGAAACTCGTCGAAGGGCATCGGGGCCGTACTAGAGATCGATCAAAGGTCGTCTGGGTAGAGCGAAGCGAGAACACCTAAATGACGAAGGATCTATCAGGCACTGGTGCCTCCTCCCCGGAAGGATTGGCGCTCTTATTTTTCCCTTTGGTGGGGACTCAGCTTCCTTGGGAGGGGCCTGCCCCGGCGTAGATAAGACCCATGAGGTTGCAGTTTGCGTTTATTCGGCAAGGGGTCATAGGAGGAGGAGGAACCGCAGTCGTGGCACAGAGCCCATGATTGCATTTGGGTGGAGTGAGAAAGTGGCAGTTCCTCAGGTCACCCATACCCGGGAAGATGTGTGGAAGAGGGACGTGGGCAATAAAGGTCGGCAAGAGACATGCCGCCTTACAAACCCTTTAGAGCAGTGGTTTGCCACCTTTTTAAGATAGTGGCAGGCAATGGTTATCTACACCTTTTCACCTTCAAATTTAAAAAAATGAACATCAAATTTTAAAAGTTGACTTTCCTAATAAAAAAATTGAATTTCAAATTTTTAAAAACCTGACTTTCATATAAAAAAAAATTAACTTCAAATTAAAAAAGTTGAGATTCAAATTTAAAAAGTTGACTTTCAAATTAAAATACTTGGATTTCATATTAAACATGTTTACCTTTAACTTAATTTGAAAGTCAACTTTTTAAATTTGAAAGTAATTTTTTAAATTTGAAATCTAGCTTTTTTAATATGAAAGTCAACTTTTTAAATTTGAAGTTCAATTTTTGTAATTTGAGGGTGAAAAGGTGTAGAAGCAGCCTTGGCACCCCAATATAAAATAATTTATGGATAAATAATTAATTACATGGGAAGCACTTGAAAATTAACCAGAATTGACATTTAACCTAATTTAATCGAAAATATATAAATCTTACCTTTAAAAGTTTAATAGGAAATTTGAGCTTGATGAGTTAACACATAATTCTGTAATACTGGGACGAATATTTGACAAGGCAACTCACATTTCTTCCTACACTTTCTGCTAGTTTCAAAATACTTTCAAGTGTTGTTAGATTTTTATAAATGTTTGAAATACCTTTTTTTTGGCAACTTAGGTATTTTAAAAATGATCTCTTAGTTGCTCCAGTTGAAAGCCATTGCTTTAGAGGAATCTGAGGACCCTAGTCAGTAAAAAAACGTCCTGTGTTAATTCATGAGAATATCTTTGATAGTCTTTTCAAAAGTAGTACCTTATTAAGAATTAAGGTGGGATGGTGGATCATTGTGACCCGATTCCCTGTCGAATGGCAGTGAGGGATTCGGTGCAGCCAGCTGAACTGTACTTTAATAGTAGAGAAATCTGGATGGGTTGGAACATGGAATCTTTCGAATTGGGTTTAGTCAAGGAGGCGGTTGGTCGGTATTTCCGGATGGTTGGAGGATCGTGAAACAATTTATGTGGGATGGGGTGAGAGAGGCATGTCTAGGAAAATGACGGGGGTGTTGTTGCTATTGTTGAGAGGGAGGTGATTAAGGCCTTTTGTCAAATGCTGAGCTGGGGGATATTAAGGGATTTTTTTTTCAGAGCCCATCTGGCGACTGCCTACTAGGGCACAAGTCGCAGTAATCATCTTACGCCTAATGCTAGGCTAGATTAAAAAAAAAAACATGCCCCCCAAAAAATCCCTGCTAAAAAACCCAGAGGCAAAAAAAAAAGAAGCAAAATGGCAAGAAGAAAGAAGCACACGGTGTCGGGGAGAGACCTGCCTTCCCCCGGCCTCGGGGTTTTTTTTTTTTTTTTTTTTTTTAAGAGCTCATCTGGCGACTGCCTACTTGGGCATTAGTCGCCGTATTAAAACTGGCCTAGTTCTAGGCTACTTTAAAATGAAATTAAAGAGAAAAAAAAAAACAACACCCCAAAAGGGGGAAAGGAAGCAAGCTGGTGCGTCGGGGAGAGGTCCCCCCGGCGCAGGAGCGTGCAACTAAAGAAAAAAAAACAAACAAAAAACAAAACAAATGCAAAAAAAACAAATGCAAAAAAACAAAAACAAACAAACCTTGCTTAAATAATAGGGAGAAGGCCGGCCTCCCCCAAGAAGTCAACAAGTCAGTGTGCACGAATCTGTCCCAAGCACAAGGGACAGGCGGTAGCGACCCCACCCATCCCGGTACTGGGACAGGTATCGTGCGCGAAGATCACCCAGACTGGGACATTCGACAAGAATGTGCCGAACAGTCTGGGGGACGACGCAGTCGTTGCAATAGGGCGCAGGCGAGCGCTCCATCAGATAGCGATGCGTCACACGAGTGTGTCCGATTCGGAGACGACAGAAAGCAACCTGAAGCCGCCGCGGCATTGGGGGATAGGTCTCCCGGCCTCGGGGCAGGACCACGTGACCAACACCGAAGAATCAAATAAAATGGAGGCCATCCTCTCCAAAAACCTAGATAGTCCGCAAGTCTATTTGTACGAATTCGTCCCGGGTACAATGGACAAGCGGTAACGACCCCGGGTAACGAATGCGAAGATCGTCCAAACTGAGACATTCAATGAGAATGTGCTGGACAGTCTGGGGAACAACGCGGTCGTCGCAGTAAGGCGCAGGCGAGTGCTGCATCAAATGGCGGTGTGTCCAATTCGGAGACGACAGAAATCAAACTGAAGCCGTCGTAGCATTGGGGGGGTAGGTTCATGGGAACAGTCGCGGCGATTTGTCACACAACTTTAAGTTCGTCTCGCCCGTCTCCCATCTTCTTTGCCAAGCTGCCCGTATTCTTGCCATGTAATCGGTGTGAGGAAGAGAAAAATGCTGCTCTGTTCACCCAATGTTCGAGGACTCTTTAGGGCACTCATTCCCGGCCTTTCCCAATGTCCATAGTCGAGCGACCGGGGGCTTGGCAAGATAAGAACACATCAGCCCCTCCCCCCTCTTAATAGGGAGTAAGGGTCATTCCTTCCGATATTTTATTTATAAATCGTTAAAAAAACATCTAAGCTGATACTTACAAGGCTCATGGGTGCGACAGAAGGCCAGATTACTCGCTGGTTGGGTTCGTACATCGGATTCAGGTATTGGTGTAGAATATCAGGTCGGTTGACAAATGACCAGAGACTTGTCGTCCGTTCAGGCATGCCGAGACTTATTCGATCTCCTTCGTTATCACCAAGAAATGTTCCTGTCATTAATGGCAAAGGATAAAAAATAAGCTTAGTAGAGTTTAATGGCAAGAATTAAGATTTACACAAGACTTATTTATAGAGGAAGGAAACGATATTCGTACACGCTTTTAATATAAGAAAACTATTTTGACTTGGTTGTTGGAGATTGTCGTAGAATGACTCCAGACGATACCATATATATCTATTCGTTGAGGGAACTTCTTTAATTATCTCTAGAGTGCGTTTACTGTCTGGCGGCCGATATTATGTATCTTCAAAATGCTTAAGAAGTGGAACTGAGCTCAAGGATAATAATATTGCTATCATTAATAAAATAGAGTTTTATTAATAATAACTATAAACAATACACAAAAACGGAAAATATTGACATAAACAGAATGGAAAGGGTCGTGGAGACTCGGGCTAATCCAAGGATTTAAGGGATTAAAAAAAGGTAAAACAAATATAGAGTTAAAGAGATGGGATGGTTCGATAAACAATTTAAAGCACAGGATAGAATTGACAAAAGGGATCAATACTCAAAAGGTGACGTTTGGCTTACGTAACTTTTCATTAGGGTGCAGTGGAAGGTACTTGAAGGAATATTCGGTCCGCTGGCGAGTTCCAGCCGAAGGGGGGGGATAAAAGGATCCTGACGAGGCGTCTTGGAAAGGAGAACCGTTACTCGACGAACGGCTTGAAGAACAATGGCTGTTCTACTTTGTTCTCTTCTGAACAAAGGGGGGAATGAGAACCGTCTCTTGTCTACGGGCTCAAGAACAATGGCTGTTCTAATGTTGTTCTCCTTTGAACAACAGGGGGGGATGAGAACCGTTTCTTGGCGAAGGGCTCAAAACGAACAATGGCTGTTCTAGGTTGTTCTCTTCTGAACAAAAAGGGGGATGAGAACCGTCTCTTGTCTACGGGCTCAAGAACAATGTCTGTTCTAATGTTGTTCTCCTTTGAACAACAGGGGGGGTGAGAACCGTTTCTTGGCGAAGGGCTCAAAACGAACAATGGCTGTTCTAATGCTGTTCTCCTTGAACAACAGGGGGGGGATGAGAACCGTTTCTTGGCGAAGGGCTCAAAACGAACAATGGCTGTTCTAATGCTGTTCTCCTTGAACAACAGGGGGGGGGAAGCCTTGGGACTTGGCGTCGGAAAGGCTCGAACCTTTGGCACTCAAGGAATATTGTCCTCCTTCTGGACAAGTGATGGTGAATCTCGAGGTCGAGGTCCCTTGGCGCACAAAGGGAGAGAGGGTCGTGGTGATGTTTCGCGACGAAAATCTGGATCTCCAATCTGATCTTAGTGGTAAAGTTTCCATATAAATAGCCAGGACATCTCCTTGGCGTGGGGGGAAAATGGAGTGAAAGCTTGGAGGGAACGTACAGCCGGGCCGGAGAAAAATGCCTTATCTGTTCATAAGCCTAACTCGATCTGGCGAGGTCGGCGTATGGGGGCGAACGGGGGGACGATAACCTCCTTGTTTAAACATTGGCATCCGGTAGCTGAGATAAGACTCCAAGCCTCGAATCGAAGATGCACGTGGGCAGCATCGTGGTTTTAAATAATACGGGGTAGGAGTGGAAATTAAACGCAGCTTCAACACGTTCTATCACAGAGATAAACTAAAACAAATCGAGATGGGTAAAACAAAAATAAAAGCCAATGGAGTTTGTGTGGCGTGGCCTAAGTGATGCCATGTACAGTTAAGAGTTGGTGACAAATAAAAGACAAATGAGTGTTGCTGCGTGAGGGATGGCAGTGATTATTGGTCGGTTGGAAGTTTCAGACTGGTCATGAAGAAACTCAATTTAGTAAAAGTTGAAATCGTGAGTGATAGTTGCTTACGGACTCTAATTATTTACTTAAGTTGCTCTTGGCTAAAAGTCCTTTACCGTACGAGGTGCTCTCACAGATCTAGCACGCCATAGATAAGCTTTTGCATTAGTTATGAAGTGTGGGATGTTTTATGAATGAGTTGGGCTGCGTCTGGTTCCTAGTGGCAGCAGGATCAGGTGGTTGTAGTAGTAAAGCGGATCCCCGTAAGGTGCGCGGCGGTGTGTTTTTTGGCAACCGTGCTGACTGGACTCAGCGCTCCTTCCGAGACGCCTGCAGGTTGAAAGAGATTAGGACTTAAGGGGTCCTGGACGTCGGGGCGCGATAATGGGGAACTCGGTTTTGCCCCAATAACCCCTTCCCCTTACCTGAATGCAATCGTGGTGTGGGACTACTCCACTTTTGGGTGTATTACAGGTGAGGTTGAGTTGCAATTGAACCCCTCGCACTTCCTAACTGCTGCATTGACCTCTAACGCAGAAGGGGCACCATCAAATTCCCCCAGCATGTAACAGCATCTCTCGACTTTAATCTGGTCCTCACGGAGGGCGGGGCCCCACTTAATCGTGGTAACGTTGCCCGGGGTCTACAGCAGCACACGCTGTAGGATCAAAGGCTCGCTCGCTTAATCCCCAAACGGTCGGAGGGAGAAGAGGTCACCCCTTCTGGACCATGTCAATCACAGGGAAGGCCTCCGTTTTGCCCCTCCCTCACCCTCAGCCCTAGGCATTACGGATCCCGTTCAAGGTACTTTTTGTCAAGGCTACCGACCTCCATCGAGAAAGAGATGGGGGCATGCCCTGCGCCCTCCTCTAAACTGAAATGCATGACTGTATGGACGGGGGGACAGACCAGCGGACCTTGCCCCCCCCCCCCTCCGACGGGGGTTTTCCCTTTTGAGCCGCTCCCACCGGGAGCAATCAATTTGGGACGCCTGTCTGCTTGCTCTCTTGGTAGTCCCCTGCGATAGTAAAGGAAGGAATGGCCCGAGGGCGCCTCCCTAGAAGGGGTTGAGGGGGAAAGCCACCTCCTCACCCGTAAGCCTACGAGAGGAGGACGTCTATTCTCCGGTAGAAGAGAGATTTGGAGGGGCCCACTGAGAAGCCCCTTTGCCGCGGGGAGATGGTGAAAGGGAAGCCCCTCGACAAGTCAAGGGGGGGGGGTCTCTAATTATCTCCTCCTCCCCCGACACCAAGGGAGGGCGAGGGCGCGCTTGGAGGTGGATCCCCATGCCCATTTCTACTTTAGCCTTGTATTGTCACCAGAATTTAGAAAGAAAAAAAAGAGCAAATGGAAAATAGATACTTTGACTCCCTATGGGTGGGAAGGTTAAGGGAAAAGTCTCCATAGAGTCATAAAATTCCAGCATGCGATCATTTGAACATAATCGGTCCTATCTTCCTTATTTCAATCAATTTTTTAAAAGCTTCTTCAATTTCATTTGTTGGAACAAAAGCCAATGCGGCGAGTATTAAGAGAAAACTTGTATCTTCCTATAAATGTTCTGGCTAAAATGAAAAAGCATCCCTTTATCCATTTCTTGAAATACAGCATAAAGCTATTAAGCATTGCTTTGTCAAATGGACAGACATCGCTTCGCCACTCCGAATATAATAACGAGTCTTCGTATTTTATGGCTGTCGAAGCTTTAGGGATGCACTCTTTTACCTCCAAAAATCGATCTAATGAGTGCAAAAGGATATTCAAGCGCGTCTTAACATCGATAATCAGATGAAGATGTTGCTCGTGGCAACTTGTCCGAGACTAAGTCTTGTAATGGTAATTTTTGTGAGGAGTTTGAAGTTCGGGATGAAAGTTCAGAGATTCTATGTTGATCCGGTTTTCTTCTTAGTCTTCATCATGAGCAGCGGTGGGGCCCAGAGGTGCGGCATGCAGGCCCACAGGTGTGCAGATACGCCCTGGTGCCTACCAACCACTGCACTTGTGGGTTCTGCCTTTTTAGGCAAAGGCTAGAGGAAGGATACCTCGATCGCAAACCAGGATCGGGAGTGCCTACTATAGGCGAACACTAACAGACCGGTGTCTCGGCAGCTCCCTGCAGCCGAGGATGAAGCCTGGTCGTCTCGAGCCTCTCCTGCCACCAGGGTCCTTTTCCACTCGGTCAAGATACGGGTCCGAAGACTGCACACATTCCTACTCGTTTAAACCCAGTGAAGGTTTGATGCCCTCAAAAAACCGACCCTAACCCCCGCGGCGATGACTGTCTGGTGGTGGGGACTCACCCTGGATGAGGGGTGTCTATTAGCTGGACGGCTGCGCGTTGGGGCGGAGGGGAATATGGTCATTTTGAGGGCGTCCGTCATTATCGACCTCGATGGACTTCCCAAAGCAAAGCAAAATCTACCATTATGCTGACTGGAGATAATTCTCTATTATACATCTTTAACTTTTGTAAAAACTTGTATTGTACCTTAGCTTTTATCAGAAAGGAGAGCAAATCATGGATTGTATAAAGTCTAGCAAAAATCTGAGGAACAGTTTTAAATATTCCGTCTAGAAAGCAATGAAGAGAAGAATGTATTTTTTTTGTGTGTGTCAAAAATCAAAATTCTTATTCCACCCACACTAACGAGTTGTCCGAGTCATAGGGCAGAAAATGTTGTGCATCTTGCGTTGTTTTATGCCCATCTTCTAAAACCTGTTATTTTGTATTTAAGAGCGAACGTGATGATGAGGGCCAATTATTTGGCTGCTGCTTCTTCACTTAAACCTATAACTGCCCTTGCTATTATTCGTTAGAAGTTTCTTGAGAGTTTCCAGGACGCACTGTTATTTGCTCAACAGTTTTAGCAGCCTCCTACTTTGTAGCGTCGGGTGTATAAGTATGAAGTCGCCCAACAATTAAGGCATACTGCCTTATATCTGCGATGCTCGCACTCAAATTAACTAGCGCAGTTTGCTAAATCCTTTTGTTTAACTTAAATAAATCTTCAAACATCCTTTCTCACTCTTAATAAACTGCATGCTGATAAAGGGTTGGGAATACAAGAAATTAAATTAGTTGAACTACAGTGATAGTTGATCTTGTTCGCATATATTTTAATCAGAGCTCAGGCTAGCCGAGTGGATACGGCGTTGGCCTCCCAACGGCGCGGTACCGGGTTCGATTCCGAATCCCGGCATGAGCGGACACAAACGTCAGCACGGGAAGAGATCTGGCTACCGATTGGTGGACGCGCTGTGCTCACCCCGTTTTCGGGTGGGTAGATCTTACACCTCACAACCCTGCTTTCTTTCCTCTCCCGCCTTCACAGAACAACACACACACACACTCTCTCTCTCTCTGTTCCAAGGAATCTTGCCGATGGGTATCTGACGTGGAACAGATCCCTCTTCCCCGAGGTGACGAAGGCTTCCACCTGAACGCTGTCTGGTGTCAAAACATAATACTTCCTGGCACTTCTTCCCAAAAGAGGACCGGCTCCTGGGGCCCTCGGGACGACCAGCGATTGTCATACTGACCTTATGTAAATTTCATTATCCGGTCGGGGATCCTCCCAGTATCATGGAAGGATTGGCGTTGACTAACTAACTAACTATATTTTAGTCATACCTAAAATAAATATTCACCATTAGGGGAGGAGGGGGATTGTCCTGTTACACTGAGCGACAAAGTCAACGTGCGGAAAATGTGCGGCAGGCATATATGTAGCTGATCGAGCAATCTAGAGGAGAGTACTTGCGAGTGGGAAAGGTATGCAATTCTCTAGATGTCGGCTGCTGCAGCAGGGTTTCGCGCGCCCTTCCTCACCCCCGTCGAAGCCCAGACTCACCGAATTGAGAGGAGTAAGAATGCTCGAAGAGGAAAACGAGGAAACTTTCGGAGAACTCGAAGCTGCACACAAACTGAGAGTGGATTTGATGAACGCAGTCCAAAAACAAGAGGAAGGTCGGGGAATGAACCTTACTACGGTGGTGGGCAGGGGTATAACAAAAGCGGGCATGCCGGGTGGCGAAAGGGTGTCCTCCTTGCAGCCACTCCCTCTCGACCAATGCCTCGAAGCTGTTGAATGTGAAACAGTCAAATACTAAGATATGAACTCAGTGAAATTACAGAATTAGGAACCAGGGAGGAAGACCCTAGGACCCACTCGAGCCTAGTTCAAAAGGAAGGGAAAAGGTAGTAGGAAGGGTGAAGGAGAAGGAAAAGAGGATAAAGAGTCAGTCTCGCAATTCCTATCTCTGTCAATTATATTTGATTTTATTCTCAAACATAGAAGAGTTTTTAAGGGCATTCCTAGGCACCAATCATCTCTCATGCAGCTCCATGCTACATTCCACTCTCGAACCATTAGTACTTTAATCTCCCAAGACACTTTCCTATCATTTAAAACTTTAGAAGAAATCTTCTAAATCAGTACTACTATCTTTTATACGACACACCATAGATAATTAAAACTTTGCCCTTATTCAAGGGTGATACCAGAAACACTAATATTGCACCCCTATCCCATTCCCACATCCGAATAACAGACTCTTTTCTGCTTAAACTTTTAGCCCCTTCTTCTGTCACACCTTTTCAAAAGCTTCGATCAACATTCACACAATCAGCCATCAGCAGAGACCAACATAGAACCCATCTCTCATCTCTTTGACCCTCATTCCCATACATACCTACTTCTCTCGCTTCTTCATCTGTAAAGACATTAAATATTCATGGTGATACCACACAACCTTGTCGCACTCTGCCTCCCACATATGTCAAATCACTCACTCTGACTATCTTTCACCCTAACACATGCCTTACTTCCAAAATAAGTACTCCTCACACTATCCAATAGTTTACCACACACTCCATACAAACATAACACCTGCCATAATGCTTCTCTATCTACACAATCATTAGCTGTCTCATTAAAAATATTTGATCCACACACACACACATCCATACCCTCTCAAAACCTCCCTTGTTCATCCCCATCAATCATTTAGCTATCCTTCTGATAGAACCAGAATTTTACATATACTTAACCTAAAACACCCTGCAGACTTGTCCTGTCCTCCTGTAGTTCTCCCCTTTACCTTTATACAACGGCACTATTACTATACTTGGAATCCTCAGACACTCATCCCTTTTAAATACTTCCAACATAGCCACCAGACCCATACGATAATGCAATCACCACCACCTTTTAGCATCCCACCCAGTGCGGCTCGTGTATATGCACTGTGGAACTGCAGCACCCCCTATTTCCACTTGATATTATCAATAACATTCAATATAATTAAGTCCTTTTGTTATTGGATTCTTTCTTTATACTTGTACAATATATAATCCTTAAGCTTAATGTCAGTAGCCATCCCCTATTTTATGAAAAAAAAAATTAAATCATTTTATAGAACTGTGGGCTTCGCAGTTCCAGCGACGCAGTGTTTGGCTGTTGTGCACATGCTCACATGTCCGAGATAGGAAGCTGCATGCTAGGGAGAGAGAGCACTGTGGCTCATGCAATGCCGCCCCTGGTGTGCTGTTGGAAAGTAGTGTGCTTAAAAACGTGTTTATATTCTTGAGTGTGATAAATTGTAGAATTTAATTTAGATTTTGAAGGGGGGTTCTTTTATTAATTAATTGAGCTGCTGAAATTTATCTTGGAAAATAATCTAGATGATGTTCTTAGTGAAATTACGAAACTGACAAAAATCCTCTTGAAAATTCCCATGACTACATCAGAGGTAGAATGCTGCTTCTCAACACTAAAAAGAATAAAAACTTTTCTAAGGAGCACTATGAATTCTGAAAGATTAAATGCACTTGCAGTGCTTTCAATGGAGAAAAAATTCCTCAGTACTGATCCAGAGATAAAGGAGAAAATAATTAATCTTTTCACGCAAATTAAAACAACAAGAATGGATTTCGTTTTTAAATGAATGGATCAAGCTTGAATGGTAATAATTGAGGTTATTAGTAAGTAAAAAATGCTTGATTTTGTTTTGTTTAGGATTTTATCAAGTTTATCTAAAAATTTTCTTTTTATACGTTTATTTCCTTTTACAGAATATTAAAAAATTGCTCAAAATTCCTGATGCAGCACCCATACTAATTTTAGCTACGAGTTGCCACTGAAATTTTCACCTATACCATCTACTTCAGCTTCCTTCCCTTTTTTCAGACCTCTTGAGAGCACAAATAACCTCTTGCCTCTTTATCTCATCCACACCCAGATACACCACACAATTTATACCCATAAAACCAATTATGTGTACATTTGCATCATTTTCCATACCCACATTATATGACTCATCAAAGTAGTCTTATCTATTTTAAACCTTTTCTTCACTCACAAGTACCCTGCCATTCGCGCCCTTGAAGTTGGCACAGCTCTTCTTCTCCCGGTTCACCTTTCTTATTTCTTTCAAAAATAGCTTCATGTTCCCATTGGTATTCTCATTCATCTTCCTGGTATAATTGGGATCCTAGCTCATCTTCCTGTTCCATTGGGATCCGTTTCATCTTACTGTTCCCATCAGGATCCTCATTTATTTTCTTTCCAAATGCTGTTTCACTTTCCTGTTAATCTCCATGAATACATATATTCTAAAGCATCACCCTCTATCACCACTATTTGCTTTACATAGTCATTACACCATTCATCATTTTACTTACTCTTTCAAGTTCTGACCCAACCCAGAAAGTCCTTGCACTACCTACTACCACTTCTATAAATTTACTCCACATTTGCTCTATCTCCATGCCCCCACTTATTTTGTCTCTTTTAGCCTTAGGCATTCTACCCTTTTTCTCTGATTGGAATTCTTTTTTAAGGAATCCATCTGGCAACTGCCTAATAGGGCAAAACTCGCCATAATCACGCTACAATCTAACACTAGGCTGGATTAAAAAAACAACAGGTAAAACAAATAATAAAAATACAGTAAGAACAATAAAAAAAGGCAAAGAAGCAAGCAAAAAAACAACAAACAAACAAAAAAGAAAGAAGCACGCTCCAGTGTAAAGGGGGAAGTCTACCTACCCCTGCCGCAAGAACATATGACCTAAAAGGACAAGAGGTAACGACCCAGCTCATCACGGTACCGGGACAGGTAACGTGCGTGAAGATACCCAAGACTGGGACATTCAACAAGAATGTGCCGAACAGTCTGGGAGACAACGCAGTCGTCACAATAGGGCGCAAGCGAGCGCTCCATCAAATGGAGGCGTGTCCAATTTGAAGAAGACAGAAAGCGACCTGATGCCATTGCGGTATTGGGGGTAGGTACATGGGAACAGTCTCGGTGCAATGGCACGAAACTTTAAGTTCCTCTCAACCGTCTCCCATCTTCTTTGCCAAGCAGCCTGGAGGGTTGCCCTGATACCTGCCATGTAGTCAGTGTGAGGAAGAGCCAAGCATTGGTCTGGTCACACAGTTCTCGCAGACACTTTGGCGCCCTCATTCCCACATGTTCAGGAACCCATCATAAAATAATCTCGACATCCAGCCTGAAGGCCGAGACTGTGTCGTCTCGGATACCGCAGACCGGGCGGTGTGGAGATTCTAATGCCCCAAGAGCAATCAAGGAGCTTTGTGACTCGCTATACATCACAATCTGCTCTCCGAACCAGGCTAGAGGCGTAATCTCCCGTACCGAGCGGTCTAAAGCAAATAGCTCGGCCGTGAAGACGGACGCAGCGCCAGATAGTCTCGCTGACTTCAAACAGAGATATGGTGTGGAAACTGACCCCCTCTTGGGACTTGGAGCCATCCATATACACTGGCATGGATCCAGTGTGATAAAAGTGTGCTCTAAAAAGGTGAGAACATCTACCCATACACAAAACCAAGAGGGTGTGGTTCCATATTTCAAAGAAACAGCCTCTTGTGACACGAAATGAGGTCACTGTCAGGTCTTTAGACCTAGACAGAGGAAATATGGAGAGGGGGGGGGGGTACTCTTATAAAAAAAGGGGGTGCAGAAGGAGAACTCCCATCTTCCTCGAGCACTGTCAGGGATTACCAATCGACCCCGTTCCTTGGACCCTCCCTATTAACACCATCGGGAGGACATACCCCTCCTCCAGGCACCAGGTTTAGCAGACTAGACACATAGGGGTGTGGTGGAGCGAATGTGAGTGTGTATGAAGGGCCATTCTCCCACCCCTTTTCCCAATACCTTCTCCCTCCCTCTGTAAGAATGTGTGTGTGAGTGGAAATGGGGGTTTTTTATTATATTTTCTTTTGTACATAATGTATTTGATTTCATGTTGTATTAAAATGTTGTTTTTTTCCTTTCTCAGCTACTAAATGTTAAATATTTTTTGAGACAGCACTCAAGTAAAGAAATAAATAAACATTGCCTGCATTTCGTAAGTGACTGGAATAGAAACATTTTGAAGAAATTTAAATAAAATTTGATAAGTCTTCTAATAGTAGTTCATTGCGGAGGGCTTTAATAGCCTAAAGAAGTGACTGGATCGTGAAGAAAATTGAACTTGGAGGCGCCAGGCCCCATAAGACGAGCACACCCAATTTTTGTCACAGGAGTGACTGCCGGCAAGATTTTCCCCCAGGGGACGGCAAATCGTAAACCGTAGTACCACGTAAGATAACTCCTCCTTTGGTTGTCTCTTCTTTTTGTATTTGTATATATATTTTCGACGGGTAGGCTTTTAAGAGAGGATTGTTTTATTTATACATAAATAGGCTCGTTGTGTGCATATTTACCCCATATTTTGTAATTATTATTGTATCCTTTTTTAAGTAAAGGGACTGTATATACAATCCATTTCATTCTCCTGGATTTCTCGTCTGAATCAGTGTAGGAAGCGGGTTGGATCGATTGGGGTTAGTCTAGATTTTCGGCCCGCTACAGGGTACCCATCCCTGCAGGGGTATCAGCACACATACATTTTCCTGACCTCGGAGTGGATTAGGGGATGTGATCTTGCCTTCAGGGGGGGGGGGGGGGTCTATTGATCGCCTGATTTCTTTATTCAAATTCTATGCACTTCTTTTATTCCTCTCCTATCCTATTGTATCGCTGGATGTTAAACAGCAGGTGCTAATGAAGTAGGACTCTCTCTTACCCTCTGACGGTCCTGCAGTCAGGATTGAGGATGATTTGTGCGAGTGATGTCACTTGCAACGTAGAATCCAGCCCATCCACGTCATGCACCAGCACCGAGGCTCCTTCCTGAAAAGCAACATTCTGAAATCCTTCTCACAAAAACAAAAGGGAAATAAATATATGGTCAAAGAAAGGTAGGGATGTTAAATAACAAATGAATAAGGAAATGCACAGAGCAAGGTAGGGATATTAAATAACAAATGAATAAAGAAATGCACAAAGCAAGGTAGGGATGTTAAATAACAAATGAATAAGGAAATGCACGAGGGGGACGCCTTTCAATTGCTATCCATGAAAAGCAACACGACTCGATGAGAAATACAGAACCCAGGAGACATCAACCCTTAGATGACGACCCGGGTGAAAACACTTCCTATATTACTTGGACTGAAACCAAGGGTGAATGGGGGGTATTTATAAAGGGGTTCCATTTAAATCTTTCAAAAGGAATTTTTAATTAATGGAAAAACTCAAGAAACTCAGCACAGTTCTTGAGAACAGAGAAGTAAGAGAAAAGGTTATGAGTTCTATCCAGGTGCTTCTGCCTATCTCATTGAACCTTTTAGTAGGTCACCTTCACTGGATGCAAAAGAGATTGGTGGTCGTGCCAAACGCAGAGCTGCACTCACAGGAGCTTGGCCACTGGCCAGTCTAACCCAAAGGTGAACCTCCTAACTGAGTAACCAGAAGTACCTCTTACTTAGGCTTACTAGTATATAGGCCAGAGCCAGAGGCAAGCAAGACCAGAGAGTTTTAGTTTGCCTGGCAGCCCAAATGATGCCTAATATTGATTTAAATATATTTTTAGACAACCTTTTTGGAAGCCAAAAACTAAAACAAATTAAAATGGAAAAAAATATATTGAGAGGCACGCTCAGGTTTCCAAGGTGAGGCCCGTCTCCCGAAGGTACCTAAACATGCAACAGACAAAAAATTCAAATAGTATGGAGGCGGAGGAGCAATCACCACCAAAAATTTATACACTACAACATGGTGTGCAGAAACTTGTTTCTAGCATGATGAACAAGTGGTAGCAACTCTGCTTATTCCAGTAGTGGGTTAGGTACCGTAAGCGTGTTCGATTCGGAGGCGACAAAAAAGAACAATACTGTCAAGGCATTATGGTACAAGTCCAAGGGAAATGTCAATGTCACAAAACTCTAAATTTTGCTTACGATCTTTTATCTTAATTGCTATGCAACCCGAAGAGCAGACCTTATCCCAACAATGTAGAGTAGGAAAGAGCACAACACCAGTGCAATTGCTCAATCTGTCATGTCCAGGAACCAACCAGGCAGAAGTCAAGCTCAACGTTCTACTGACTGGCAGGAGCTATGACATCACAGACACTGAGAACCAGGAGTTGTAGAGAGTACAATGCCTCACATCTGAGCCATCATAGGTTACATAATGCTCTCCGAACGGGGCATGGCCGTAATTTCCCATTCCAAGCTGAAGATTGCAACAAACTTGCCTGTGAAGATGGATGTAGCGCCGGGATAAAATGCTGGCAGCAAACAAAGGGGAGGTAGCATAGAACCTCTCCTCTCCAGACTTGGAGCCATCTGTGTACACTGGCACATCTCTGGTGTGCCAGATGCTCCCAAGAAATAGATTTTTTTTAAAAAAAATTGTAGAAGCTTTGGGAGCAGAAGCGTAGTGAAGATAAAATGAAAACATGTAAGATTTATAGCTGATTATCCCCCTACAAGCAATGGGGCCAGGGGCAGCATAGTTTCCATGGTGCATCTGACTCTTCTTGCATAGAGAGAAAGGTGGTGTCTTAGACAGAGCCATTGGCATCACCAGGCTGAGGCACACCGCTCTCTCGAAGCAATTTCCTGGCCTTGAGACTGAAAGGGTTAGTCCACGATTCGGCGACTAGGGTGGATGCGGAACTCACAGCTCAAAGCGCATCATGCACAGTCCAGCGTGGTGGATCAAATCCATCATCTGCATAGGTGCTCGGATGGAGAGGAGTAGATTTGATACTCGTAGTCATGTTTTGAGCGAGGGAAGGAACGCCAAAAATATAGGATAGCCCTATTAGCCCTCCGTTTGCTAACCATACAGGTACAAGAGACCCAAAGGCTGTGAAGTAAGGAATAGGTGCGGGGCGCCCATGTTCAGGATGGCATCATTTAGGAACAAGTCCGGGTTGGGGTGGTGTGCAGTAGGAGTGCACCGAGTTGGTCTAAAATGAAACTCTTGCATTTCAGCATAATCAGAAATGCTATTCAGACCTTGTTCGAGAAGACACTTCAGGGTAGGTATCACAGTTGTCTGTGCCAAAGGAGATGCAAGGGCACAGCTACCGATATCATAATTACTATCTTTAGGCTTGCTTAATAATAATTAACCCCCCCCCCCAAGGAAAGATTAAAAGACAGAAAACTATCACTGAGAAACAAAACTACAAAGGCTCAGGGGATAGAGGGAGGCTCTCAGGCGCCGGAGCATGCACTCAACAGCCTGTTCGAAGAACTCAATTAGTCCACACTCGGGAGTGCCTCAGGAGTGCACAAACCCGTCCTGAGTACAAAGAACAAGCAGTAGCTCCCCGCTGATGCTAATACTTGGAAAGATACCATGCACAAAAGAGGATGTGCAGACAGTCATAGGGGTGGGTGGGGACCAAGCAATTGTCACATTAAGGATCAGGAGAGTAGTCCATCAACTGGCGCCTTGTCCCACGAGTGTGTCCGATTCAAAGGTGATAAAAAATGACCAGAAAAGTTGAAACGCAATGGTACGCAACATTAGTTTCCCGTAAGCCGTATCCTGCCATGTAGCATGGGTTCGGTCGCCAAGTCCTCGCAGACTGTTTGGCACCCTCATCATCGTGCATTCTCACAATCCCTACTTGTACAGGACCCCAGCAGAAAACAATCTCGACATCCTTCCAGCTCGCAGCAGCTGCGGCATCATGGATGTGAACCAAGCAGATTCCAAAGTCGCAAGGGCGCTCAGTACATTCGGTGAGTCACTATAGATCACAATCCGGTTTCCGACCGCGGGACTATGCGTAATCTCGCATGCTGAGCGGGAAAGTTCAACTAGTTCAGACCTGAACACATACATGAGGAAAATGCATGAAAGCTGACCCGCTCTTCGGACTTCGAGCCACCCATACACACTAGCTCAATTCCAGAGTGAGTTAAAGTGTGTTCCAAAAGATACAAATGTAGTATTCCAAGAGCTGTAAGAGGGTTGGGAACAGAGGCTGTGACAAACGTACAGGGGTGGTACCCTCCACTGTGGCGTGTTGGACAGAACCAGCGGCGCCTCCAGGCCGAAGAGATACGTTGAGCTCTCGAAGGAGTTTACTTGTCCTAAACACAAAAGGCTTAGGGTATGATTTGGATGTCACATTTTCATAGACACTGTCAAAATAAGTCATGACCCAAATGAGAGCCGTTTGCGATTGCGGGAGATGCTGAGATTGTGTGTACAAGTGCTTAATACAGTGTGTGCAACATAAAGCTAGTGGTATCTCCCAGCAGACTCTCCACATGAGATGTACCGAAAGCGCCGGTCGCAAAACAGAGAACAATATAGTGGCTCGAGTCTAGAGCATTCATTATCAACCCAAATGGTTAAATACTATTAAGCAGACTCGCATTCTCCCAAAATAATTAGTCCATAATTAGGGAGGCACAAATTCACCAGCTGAGTACAATGGACAAGTGGTAAAGACCATGCTTGTCGCAGTACCGTGACAGTTAGCGCGAACAAAACTCCAGACTGGAACACGTGTACCCACCAAGAAGAGCGACGAGCGTACTTCAAAACATACCGGAACGTGGATCTCAGTTGAAGAAATTCACAAACAGCGAAATAGTTCTTACTTACTTGGATACTTGGAGATGCTTCGCGGGATCCCACCGGTGATCTCATAAGGGAGACTGCCGTTCTGCTCTTGCTACTTCAAGGAGTGATTTGCCATGTGATCGGGTGTAGCCAGGCACGGGCGGCTCGTCGGGCAGAGAGAACAGAAATTTTGGAGCGCAAATGGCTTCTCTCTGAGGGCAATTATACTCGAAGCTGACCACCAAGGAAGTGGCGTGTGTGCAAAATGACCAGCCGTTCTCAAGGAATGGTAGTCAACGATGAGGGTGCGGGAGAAAAACTCAATGCTTTCATCAACCAACCTAAATTCTTTGAGTGTGAAAGAGAAATGATCATTTTGTCAAAAAACGGGCCATAGGATATTTCAATGGAAAAGTGATCAATACTATGAATATCATCGATCTCCCGTCCTAAATCAGCCTGTGCATCCGGAGAGTACAGGAGCAGATCTAGATATGGAAATGAAGGACTCTGGAATTGATAGAGTAGTCCCCGTGTCTACGATTCAAATTCTAGAAGTGGAAAAAGGGCCTCAGCAACCGTGCGGCAGCAGGGCAGAAATCTGTAAAGTAAGATCAGCTGACAGTAGAATATATACTAAAACGATAGTACACCTCTTATCCAGCTGTAATAGCACTGGCAGTGCCTGAAAGGAGGTATTTAGAGCCAAATGGAGGTGTAAATTGCGCATCCACTTGCACAGTCCCCATCCCATTTTGATGAGGCCGCAAAATCCTTATGCCCCGGGAGGATGGGTAGGGAAGACGTACCCTATATGGTCTCCAGAAGACAAATTGCTAAAGAGGAATGTTTTTTTTTAAAGTTTAGGAGCCCATCTGGCGACTGCCTACTTGCGGCATAAGTCGCCGTTAGAGAGGAATGGGAGGCGAGCATCCTCTCAGTTAGCCCAAGGTCCCCCGCATCTCCTTCTAGCTAGGTCTGGATATCATTTTATTAATGAAAAATTGCTCGAAAGGATGAGGATGCCATCCTCAAAGTGAAGACCCTCATTAGGAATACACTTGACCTTCCTGGGCACAGAGTTCCAGAGGCTGTTGTGCACTGAAAGCGCTGAAACCTTGAAGGGGTTACTTGAAGGTTGGCACAACGTACAAGCCTTTAACGCTTTCTGTCTTGAAAAGTTTATCTTTTGGGTAGATTTGGGGCTGGGAGTGCCTCATCCTCTAGAGGGACCCGACTTTCCAAGGCTTGCCTCCTTTTGAGGGGTAGACTTTGGAGACTTCAAAGATGGCCTTACAACCACCTCCCTTGGATTTGCCTCCAGGGAGACTAATAACTTAAGAGGTGCGAGGCTGCTTTGTTTTTTTTGTGAAGAGGTTGCATGCGGGGAGAGAGCCCCGGTCTTAGCAAGGGCGGGGCGTGGTCTGAATTGCCACCAACTTTACCAGGAATGGAATATGAAGAACATGACAGGGTAGTTAAAGAGTCAGATGTTACATGGACCATTTAACTGCTGATAATGAACTGCTCATTGCATTGCAGAATAAATTATCCCATTTTTAGTTGATTTGGGTAGTCAAGAAAAATTAAAAGCATTATTATGTGATTGCACACCAACAAATACTCGATGTACTTGTGCAGTTATTAAATTAATTGAAATGTATCTTGATAAACCTCTACAATGGCTTGTTTGCCTTTTACTTACAGATAAGCTTCTTTTTGACACATCTTTAAAGTAATAGATGGAAAAACTACAGGAATAAACATACTTAGCAGCATTTATTGGAAATAAAATTAAACATAACAAATTTGAATATAGGAACATTAAAGAAAGGGCAGCCAAGATAGTTGATACTTTTAGCTAAGATCACTAATATCTATATGTGCTTTAGTATACAATCTGGCTTTGTTTCATATTAGCTAGCTAATAGATCCTGAGGAAAAATGCATTATGCAAGATGGCTGACACATGCAAAAACAACCCTTCGGCTTTAAATTTAATCTTAATGTCCCACTAAAGCCTTAGCGATCTTTTAAGATTTTTAATGGAAATTTATGCTCCAAGTTGGTTTGGGATGAAATGCCATCCAAAGATAAGCACTTTAGGTATATGAGGTAGATAATCAGAAGTTTGCAAAAAGATAAGTAAATTATGGAAAAGGCGCTGCAAAATAATTCTGACTTTGCTCATCCAAAGAACATCTTATTAACTCAGTTGACAGACTCTAGAAGGCTTATCTGAGCATGATACCAGCAAGAACTATGGACCATGGTCATTATCCACATCCCTGTCATAGCCAAGGTATTGGGCAATGCTATAAATTTAGTAACAAAGCATCAGAAGAAAGAAATGGTTATGAAATAAATTGATCTTAAATGAATTAAAAAAAAAAAACAAGTTTTTGTTGGAGGAGGGGGTCTAAAAATATTTTGATGAGATGTGTGTAATGGGTGGTCTTTAACCATATCTTAATACATATTAAGCAATGAAACTTTTTAAGTTAATATTTTTGAAATATGGAAACAAAAGGGTGAGGGATATAGGAGGGGTTTCACCAAGGAAATGAACTGTGGAATTGGAATAAAAGAACCCCATTCCCCTACTGCTGTGAGGGGCTAAGTGTGTAGTGAGGGGAGTGAGAGCTATTTACCCTTGCGTAGGTAAGCACAGCTCATCCGCTAATAAGCGGCAAGATCGCAATGATACTCCTCAAGTGCTCGCTCCGATTGAACCTGACACCCTGAAGCTAGAAATCCAAGACATGTGGTCCATTAGGTGGCAAGAGTTCCAATAAACCCCAAATTCGAGTCATCCACCTCACTTCATGCAAGATCTACAAATTCCTCTGTGAAACATACACAAGAATCCAAGGCACACACATTAATCATTAACCTCTGTCCCACAGTGTGATCAGCACACATCAATGCCCCCACTGTGTATTGCGGTTGCAGGAAGAGAGGCTTTTAACTGATCAGCTTTCCAGGGCAGAGACTCATAGGAGTCCCATTACCTTGTGATGAAGGCATCATTACCTCGTGATGAAGGCATAATTACCTCGTGGTGAAGGATCATTACCTCGTGATGAAGGCATCATTATCTTGTGATGAAGGCATCATTACCTTGTGATGAAGGCATCATTACCTTGTGATGAAGGCCACCTCACCATTCATATATAAACCTCCTTCCATTCAATTTCCGGGTCTAAGAGCCATCTTAAATCTGGCTCCACCAGACATTGGTCAAGAAGGAACAGCCATCTCACATGGTGAGGTTGTGATATGGTTGGTCACTATTTAAATCTTAATACATACAACCACCTGATTGGTCAAATACACACACACACATCCGGCCCACTGCTGCAACATGTGCAGTTTAACTCTTATTCACAATATGCCTGATACTTACCCACCTAAGACAAAAGCCTGCAGCAGCAAGAAGGGTGAATGGTGTGGCAGGGATAAAGCCTCTACTACACCTGACACCCGAAGGAATGGGACGCTGGGAGCCCCCCCCGTCCCTGATCCCAGTGTGTACCCTGAAAGAGGGTGTCAGGTATAGCATCAGCCAGTACATTACAGCTGACCTCTGAAGGATTGCAATCTATCCTCGCCCCAACATCGCAAGTAGATCTATGGCTATCTTTCTTCCACACATTTTCGCTTCCTCCAACTTCACCACTTTCTGTACAGCAGATCTCTCATTATAACTATCCGCAAGAGATGCCCTTGTTGGTTAAAAAATCTATAAGTGCTGGCTCTTTGGTAGAACCCTGCCTAGTTGGTGAGTAAGTCGAGGCGTCTGGCCTCAGGGGATGGACATTGACCCGGGAAAACAGGAAAGGATTACTGGATTTAACTCACCTGATCCAGGCATTGAGCCACTAAACACGAGCAATTTAATGTCTCTTTGAGATTGTTCATCCAGCCACAATTGTCAAGTTTGCTCAGCCATTTGTCGGTGCCCGAACTTGTATCATTAACAGCTTAAAAAAAAAATAAAATAAATGGTGATGAATATGGTGAGAATTAAATATCAAGCGGGGGTTGCCATGCAACAATATCATAATGCGGATCAAGTGACACCAGGAAGTGATCCTTTTCCATATCAATGTTACAGACTCAAAAGAATTCGGGGGCAGGAAAATAAGGGTTAATCACCAATGGCTTTAAGTAAGGCAATCATACACTTGTTGAGGTTACACACCTGTTTCTTATCCACATTCTCTTGTCAAACAATCTTATTCAAAGGTGACAAGCCCTTCTTCTGCCATTATACAAACTACCTATCACACACCTCATTTAATAAACATTCAAGATTTTTTGTGGATCCTTAAAATTGGTGTACATTAGATAGTTCCTTTTATGGATCTTTCGAGTCATAGGAAAACTATATGCAAATTCTCTCAGCTCTAAAAATCTACGCTCATTCATGGTCTTTTAAGCAATTTTCCATGTAAAAAGCTGTTCTGATTCATACCATGTAGTTATAGTGGGGAAGAGCAAATGCTTTGGCGCCTTCATTACAGGCAATCCCCACATGTCTAGGAACCTAGAAGGAGATAATCTCAACATCCGTCCAGCTCGTGACAACCGTGGTGTCATGGATACCACAAACCAGGCAGTGCGGAGATTCCAATGCCCCGAGAGCACTCAGGGCACCTCGTGAGTATCTAAAGATCATAATCCGGTCTCCGAACCGGGCAAGACTAATATACCCTACATTTGAGTATTGTAACGAGCTCAGTCGTAAAGATAGAGGCAGTACCTGGTAGAGCCCCAATGACTTCAAACAGGGGGATATGGCATGGAAGCAGAACCCCTCCTGGGACAGTGGCATTAAACCAGCATGACACAGTGTGCTCCAAAATAATAAGTATTTATAATGCGCCCTTCAGGGCTGTTAGCTCTCCCAGAGCGCAGGTTGTGTAGTGAGTGTAGAGAAAGTTTACAGGGAAGAGAAGGAAATTCTGAAGAGATGAGTCTTCAGGAGACGTTTAAAAGTAGCAAGGGATGGAGAGGATTGGACTTCGGCAGGAAGAGCATTGCAGAGTCTAGGAGCGCAAACTGAGAAGGAACGGTCACCCATCGAGCAGAGGACAGAACGAGGAGTGTTCAGGATGGGATCGAGGTTAGACCAGAGTGCCCGAGGAGTTTGACGACGGGAGAGGGCAGACAGAGATAAGGTTTAGGGCCTTGTAGGTGATGAGAAGAATTTTATAGTGGGTAGGGAAGCAAATAGGTAACCAGTGTAGCTCCTGTAACAAAGTTATCGAAGGAGAGAACCGGGTGCGGCGAAGGAGGAGCTGGGCAGCATAGTTTTGAACTAGTTGTAGCGGACGAAGTGACGAAGAAGGGAGATTCACTAGAAGAGAATTGCAGTGGTCTAAGCGTGAGGTAACGAAGGCATGAATAGCAGTTTCAAGGCTTCGTCGATCAAAATGGGATCGAACAGGTGAAAAGTTGCGGAGGAAATCGGGGGAAGACTTACAGATACGATGGATGTGCGGTTTAAACGAGAGTTGCTCGTCGAAAATAACACCAAGATTACTGACGGTAACAGAGAAGGCGACATTGGTTTCCCCAAGGTTAAGGGAGGGAAAGAGAGCTTTAGATTTCTCGACCAACGAAGCAATACCAACAAGGAGAACTTCAGTTTTATCGTGGTTAAGTTTGAGGAAATTGGCAGACAGCTATTTGTTTATGGAGGTGTAGGCTGAAAGGAGCTTAGTAATTGATTGAGTGAAGGACACAGGGGATAAGGAAAGGTATATCTGAGTGTCATCAGCATAGAGGTGGAAGGACAGGCCCAAATCGCGAAGAAAGGAGCCAAGAGGAAGTAAGTAGATGCGAAAGAGGAGGGGACAAAGGACTGAGCCCTGAGGCACCCCAAAATGAATGGGCGCGGGCTCGGAGGAGAGGTTATCGAGCGTGACCGACTAAGTGCGGGAGGAGAGGTATGAGCGGAACCAAGTAAGTGCAGTGCCCGAGAGATCAAGGAAAGTTTGAAGACGATCAAGGAGGACAGTGTAGTCGATGGTGTCGAAAGCAGAGGAGAGCTCTAGGAGGACTAGAATGGACGTACAATCCTTATCGGCAGCTCTACGTAAACCGTCTAAAACATTAAGAAGAGCAGTTTCAGTAGATTGCTTCGCTTTGAGCCCGATTGGTACGTTTCATCGATATTGCAGTTAAAAATATAGTTATTAAGGCGAAAGAAAACCAGTCTCTCGAGGATCTTAGAGAGGAATGGAAGCTGTGAGATAGGGCGATAGCTAGATGGTTCAGAGGGGTTAAGGTGTGTTTTTTTAAGGATAGGACGAATTGAGGCATGTTTGAAAGAAGAGGGAACCACCCCTGTGGCAAGAGTGGTGTTAAAGAGATGAAGAATCAGTGAGAATTTGGTGGAGAAGTTTGGGTGGAAAGACGTCCTTAGGGAATCTAGATTTGTTAGAGCGTGAGATCAGGGTAGTTACTTCCTCAGAGGATGTTAAGCGGCAATGGATTATGGTCGGGGAGAACAGAATGGGCTTGTTCAGACGACTGGGGTAGTATGGCGCGAAGGTTAATAATTTTATCAGAGAAAAATTTAGAAAGAGTAGAGGGATTAATGGGAAGAGAGGTGGGGGAAATTGGGCTAGGCGAGGAAAGACGACAGAGGATACGAAAGATAGTCCGAGGGTCATTCTTGCTCTCAGACAAAAGTTTGGGTGAATGAGCCTCACACGCAATATTTCCGGGGCTGTGGAAGCTTTGGGGACCGAGGGGTGGTGACAAATAGTCAAAGATGGAAACCACCAAGGTGGTGTCATGGGCAGAACCAGGGGTGCCAATGGCCAGAGCTACACCGAGCACTCATAGGAGTTTCCTATCCCTAGAGCCAAAGGGCTTAGGGTGACTGGTGTCTCTCAGTGGCATAGGTACCGTCGAGATCGGCCGCAGATACAGTAAGAGGCGGTGGCGAGCGAGGGAGATGAGGGGTCCACGCAGAGAAGAGCATGATGCACAGTGTACCAGCATTTTTCCTCCTTTATATCAGCGCTAATCTGGCGACTGCCGACTTAGGCATAAGTACCAATATCATCTCACAACATAATGTTTGCTAAATTATTCAACAAAGTGAATAACACTAAAACAAAACAAACAGAAACCAGAGGAAAAAACAAACAAAAGAAGCAACCAAGTAAGCGCGCTTCGGCATCAGGGCTATGACTACCTCCCCCTGTGTAGGATAATGTGACCATTTTTTTTTACCATCATCGCCCGCCTGGAGACTGCGTACTTAACATAAGTCACCGCAATTCTTTCCAAGTCTAATGCTAGGCTAGATAAAAAAAAACGTGCAAAAGGAACACACACACAAAATAAAGTGAGCCGTTGGAGACTGAGGGGAATACCAGGCTCGCGCGTACAGGCGCATAATACACTGCATGGCGCAGAGCGAATGGCATCTCCCAGCATCGACAAGTAGGCTCTCAATAGAGGACGTTGGGAAAGCGCCGGTATGGTGGATCGAGTCCACCTTCAGCAATACACGCTCGGCTGTGGATGCATAAAACTCGCATCCGTAGTCGAGCTTCGAACGTCACGGAGCGAAGAATATCCATGGCGTGGGTACAAGAGACCCAAAGGCTGCGAATATGAGCCTCCCAGGTCAGGCGTCGGTCAAATACAGACCAAAGAAACGGTGCGAATCAACGTCTTCCAGAACCCAATTTATGATGGATTGCACAAGTCCTTTGGCGCTCACTGTGAGGTGATTGCGCAACCTAATTTAGGAACAGGCTACAGGAGTGTAGCCTTTAGAGTTCTGAAATCTGGTTTCAAATTTGATTTGAATGGCATCAATGATTTTTTATTGAATTAAAATATTTACATGTTTGTTTCATTCTGTCACCCTTGAAGAGAACTAGCTTACAAACAAAACCTTACATTCTTTATATAGTAGTATGACTTTTTGTGGGAATGAAAATTGCAACATCTTGAAAGGCTGGGCTGGACTAGACTTTCATGAGTGTAGAGTTGGCGCCTATAAATTTGAAAGATATTAAAATTTGCTTCTTATTGGGTCACCAAAATTTTACAGTGGGTCACTAGGTGACACACGGGTCATAGTTTGCCAACCACGGATCTAAATCTAGGGCCTGTAGTCAAAATCATTGGGGTTGGCGATTCAACCTCTATTGGGAAGGAAAAATGGGGCACGCATGCCAGCCCCCAACAGGGTCAATACATTCTCTAACATGACAGTGGCATTGCCCAACAGGCCCTGCCAATCTTTGCCCTATTGATCTTGGCTGCTTGCTCACTCCCGTTTTGGTGGACTCCTGGGAAAGGAAAAGAGGGACTATTCCTTGGATGACTCCAAGGAAAGGGGTGAGGAAAAAGCCACCTCACCCATACACTTAGGAATCTCCTTCTCTGTGCACAAACCAGTCCTATTCATTTCATTTACAAGCAAGGAAATTGATCAAAAAGCTATGAAATATGATTGAGGAAATGATTGATAGCAGAAGTGTGGGAGATAGAGAAAGTAGATACAGTGACTTCCAATAAAACTGCGCTATTTATTCTATGACACGAAAGTTTATGACCAGACTGATCCTGACAACTCGACTGCTCAGGCTAGATGACTTACTATGCATAGCCATGGTCCAGTAGAGGAGTGGGAATGGGTTCTAAAAATGCATCAGTGTATCGATAGTGTAAATGAGGGTGAGGTGTGATAGTGGAATGAGAGGGAATGTGTAAAAATAGATCAATGGATTAATGAAAGGGGGATGTTGCGAGTAGTGAATGTATGAATGTGTTGAATATGGGAGTCAATTCTCCTAATTTTTTGTCTGAATTTTGACTCCCTTGTTTGAGTCTAGTATTTTACTCTCCTTATCTTCCTTTGTCTGGTATGAATGAAGCAGTGATAGAGACGGTTGAGGAATATATATTTTTTTAATTTATATGATCATCTTTACATTTGTATTTTAAGTCTTGTATTTTTCAAATTTTTCTTGCATTTGTTTATTTGTTTATGATAGTAGAAGGTTGAGACATATGGATCATATAATTATTAAATATAAATGAACAGTTTGTATGATAGACGTTTAAGATTGTTGATAAATGAAATAAATAAGAAAGCTAAGTAGTGTAAATACACTTAACCCTTTGAGGTCAAAAAACAGTCAGAACAGAAGTGTATTTTTCCCCAGTAAGGCAAGAGCAGGGCTCTAGTAGTTTGTCCTCCTCCTTTCTCCTTGAAGGAAGACGTTTTGGCACCTACAGGAATAACGCCAGGTCCAATTTGTTAACTGTGAGCTAGGATAACTGGAGCCCAAGATGACAGAAGAAATACTGGTACCATTTTCCCTTACTCTCATTATATACCCCCCCCCCCCCCCACACCCTCATTTTCGAAGATATATTGTTCCGAAGTAACAAGAGATGGTGTGAAACAATATGAAATGTAGATTTTAGGATTTACTGGTATGTAGTCATATCAATTAAATACAAATTGATTCAATAAACTTAATTTGAATACATACTATATTAAAGCTTTATGCATTATATGGAATTTAAGAAAAATATATAGTATATGCAATAATTTTCAAAGAAAAAGTTGGTTTTCCTCACTTTCAAGTCTACACCCACTGCAAAAAGTCTGACTTTTGGTCCTTTGGAAAAGGGGATAAATGTTGCACAACTTTTTGCATTTTTCCACCTCTACAATTTCCAAGTTGACACCTGATGCTACTTGGCAACTCTCCTGGGTGGGAGTGGTGATGAAACCATAACTAGAGCAGTCATGTTTAATGAGCTGTTGTCCTGGGTGGATCTGGGTCTAATGTATCCAAGCGCCCAATTGTCTGTATTACCAGTTAGTGTTTATGTGCCATATTTTTCAGTGATTGTATTTAGGATCAGTTGGAGTAATTTTACAAGAGAGGGGGAGGTTAGAATCCTCACTTTAATTGAGGAAAGGGACAAACACCCCAACTACCACCTCAAGTCCGTTGCATGCAGCCTGCCCCCTTCTCTCAATTCCATCAACCAAGCCTCAGACTAGACATCCAGGCAAGATAAGTAAAACTACAGATGCCATTCTGGGAAGAGAAGTGCTTTAAACCCATACATTACAGCAGCTGAGTTACAAAGAAAACACCATGATGACCTGGGAAATGTGGCAGAGTGTAGCATTCAATATCACCTACAAAAAGACCTGCACTTACCATGTTGTTGCCCTGCAGGAAAACCACTTTGCACAGATAAAATGAAGAAGGCCTGCCTTGGTTTTACACAAAAATATAGATTAGACACCAGAGCAGTGGGCAAAGGTGATGTGAAACATGAAAGTACATTTCAATGTATAAAGAGAAGCAGGAAAAGGGTGCAATGCCCAGTGACAGCCAACAAATTCAACCATCAACTACACCAAGAAAGCCATGAAACATCCACACCTGTGATAGCATGGGGCTGCTAAGGGTAAAGGTTGCTCGTATGTCCTCCCTTAAATGAACACCAGCTCACATTTTATACTTACTATTCATGGATGTGACTTGTGTGTTTGTGGGAAGAACGATTGGTTGGCAACACTGTTAGATCACACTTGCGCAGTGGTGTATCATAACCAATGAGGCAATGCTGAGTTGCGACATTTGGTCAGTCGAAAAGGAATCAGTGTTGTGAGTGGGTTGTTACTAAGTTATTCTTAAGTTGAAGCTGTTTGTTTGTGTTCTGGTGAAAACATGCACGTTTTTTGTGGTGATCATAGATAGGGCTATCAGAGGTTATCTTGTGTTTTTTATCTAATCTATGAAATAAGTTTACAGCACTGATAACTTAAGGTAAGAACAACTTTTAATGCAGGATGGTGCATTGTCACATATCCAATAAATCAAAGAAATGACCAGTGATTATGCTATCCATCTGCTTGAGTGACCTGGTTATGCATGAAACAAAAGCTGAATTCCATAGATATGATTTTGTACCAAGACTGAAGGAATCCCTCAAGATGAAGTGGCACCATATAATCTGGAGGCCAATTATTTCAAGAATCTGTCTGATTTTAAGCCAAAACAGCTCAAGATGGTGATAGCCAACAAGAATTGGCCCACTGTTTATAAGATAAAACATGTGTGTCACCAAAAATGTGACCATGCAAGGGTAGGTTGCAAGACTCTTCCTGTGGGTGTAGGGGATATTATTATTATTATTATTATTATTATTATTATATATATATATATATATATATATATATATATATATATATATATATATATATATATATATATATATATATATATATATATATATATATATATATATATATATATATATATTATATATATATATATATTAGTGTAATACCCACAAGAGTTCACTGATCGCTGGATTAGAGTACAAGTGCATAGTAAAGAAATAAAATCAAATTACCAATTCATATTATAATAACCTGCTGTATTTATGTGAATATTTAACATCTCTTACCATCCATAAGTTTTGTGAGGGAGTCGAGAAGACTGTGTCTTCGATCAGTTGGCTTGTGTACTCGGCGCCAGTTGGGATAGTGAAGTTCGCCTTCATGCACTCCACCCCTCAGCTTTCAGGAAAAAAACATGGTAAATTGGTGACAAGTAGCTGTAGTAAGAACAAAGTGAGGAACAATGTTGTAAGAAAATTAGCATTTCCAATTAATTTAACTTCCTTTACAAAACTAAACTAATCTAGAGTAATGTATAGTTGAAATTAAATTGGTGGGGAAAACTTCTTTTACACATCCATCCTTACTCAGATTGGTTGCTGGAGGAAGAAGATTGTATGGCACTGTGAAAGGCCATTGGCCCTTCACAGTGCACTAATCGACCAACTAAGGAAAGGCTTGAGTAAGAGGTGGGTGTTCAAGGCAGGGAAAGGAACATGGCCAAGGTTAAGGGAACAATAGTGTTATAATAGCGAGCTCCATCTGATGGAGTATCCACCAGTAATACCTCTGCTTTCTCATGAATGAGTTTCCTAAAGTTGTCTGAGAGACAGCCATTAATAATGTTGTGTGCAGAGAGAAGATTTTAAGAGTCTCAGTAAATGAGTCTGGGGAGAGAAGAGATTTTCATGTTATCAGCATAGAAATGGAATGATAACCTAAGGCAATGAAGATATATACAAAAGAAGAGGAGACTAATAACTGATCCCTGGTGAGCGTCATAAAAGACCTCTTCCCATTGAGGATATGATCAAATCTAATAAACAAAAAGAAAGAAAGGATTTTTACCACCATTCTACACTCATTTACGATGCCTTTTATTTCTCAGTGAGGAACTAGTTAAAGGTGGGATCCAAACCACAGGTATCTAGAGTGTAGGTCAGTCACATGGAAGTTAGCCCAAATCGGTACTCCATCTGGTGACTTACTACACCCAATATGGTTTAAAGTTTCCTCTAAGTGGAAGCAGCGTTTCATTTTGGCTAGGCCATAGCCTACTCTGACATGAAATGGTGAGTATGAAATAATAGATTGAGCAAAACCAGCCAAGTGCTGCTATAGACACACCCATAAATTCATGAAGTCAGGGGAGAAGAATGTGAATGAATGTATCGAATGACGCTGAGAGATAAAGAAGTACCAGAATAGAAGGCTAATGAGCCGCAATTATATGTAGGAGAGCTGATTCATGCTGTGACCTGCCTTGAAGCCACAATGAAAAATCTTAGTGTTGGAGGACCTATTCATCCATACTACCCTTTTTTTCAATTAAAGATAGGAATGAAAGTTTCTCAAGAGTAGTATACCAAATAAAGTCCAATTCTACATTAATTTTTATCTTGTTCATGGAACAAAATGGAAGCCTTTTAAATTATTTCAATGGTATTCAATTCAGATAGTTAAAAGTCCAGGAGTATTTTTACAAACTTATTTCTAAATTAATAGAATAGTGGATTTTGTAAGTAAAAAAGTGAATATGTACAAATATCTTGTTCCAAATATTTAAAACAACAATGCAACATTGAAAGAGCACTCTTCAAAACAAAATGCTAATGCTAAGCTCCACCAGACAACTTACCTTTGCAGATTGAGAGAGATTCTGAGTACGGGTATCAATGATATATCCCTTCTCCTCTCGACCAAGGATTAATGTGAGAAATTTCTCATCTTCTTTACATCGCCTATTGTTTTGTGTTATAAGAGGTTGACCACTGCGGAGGAGAGCAGCCTGTTGATAAGTAGCTATTTTAAGATAGAGTTTATCATTAATAATACAACATTTGGTTTGTTAGAAGAAATTTCAGCAAATTTGAAGGAGGTAATATTTAGATAACTGAACCAAGAAAAATGGTGACAGAAGTGGAACTAATGTGTAAGAAGAGATGGCGCAAGGCAAACAAAGAACCAGGGAATAAAGAAAAACACATTTGACTCCTATGTGCACTCAATTCACAATACCTTAATAAATTGTGCCATCCTTCCTTTTTCAAACAAGGATGAGGTCCCACAACACAGAGTACCAGGGGTTAGTCCTTACAAGGGGGTATGGAGGGGGAGGTAGCAAGATGTTTAGCTAATAACCAGTAAGCACAAAACACTTTGTCTTTCAGGGAATGTCACCAGTTAGGGTTAGGTGAGTGTGAATATACAATCCTGTTTGGCAATTGACAGGATGAAAGAGTGATGTTGTGTGTGTGAAAGGGAAGAGGGGAAAAAGAGAGCATTTTGATTGAATGGGTGCGCATATTTATGAGTGTAGCTGGAGCTGCCTACACACAAGCTCAGCCTTGATGCACAGTCAGTAAGGAACTAACTTCCTACAACTGTCCCAATTTTTTGTGGCTGCAACCACTGGGCATGAACTCATCTTTACCTCCAGACTTTACACACCTGGCATCACCTAAACTAAATTAGTTTAGGGCTTCCTTTTCCTCAAATATAAAGGCAAAGTACCAGAAAGTGAAAATGCGTGGAAGACATATAACAGCCGATCATCCTGCAGGCATTAGGGGAAGGAGGGCAAACTGCAGGTGTTGAGGGAAAGGTGAGGGCACCAATCACCTGAAAGTTACACAAAACTTTTGAAGGAGTTTCTAGGCATAGTTTAGGGCATGATTTACATATTGTCTTTCTTTCTTTTAAGATGCCAATCTGGCACTTGTCACCAAGGGCATAGGTTGCTATGGCAAGCATTTATAGCTTATTGCTAGGCCACATAAAACAAACAAACAAAACAAAAATCAAGAATGAGCCAACAACAAGAAGAAGGAATGCCCAGAGAACACTCAGGATGCTTTGTGCATCGCTAAAGATCACAATACAGTCTCTGAACCAGGCACAACACACTAACTTCTGTACCAAGTGGAGTATTGCAACTAGCTTGGTCATGAAGACAGGCACGATGTCTAGTAGAGCCCCACTGACTTCAAACAGAGGGGATAAGGCATGCCCCCCCCCCCTCTATTTAGACTTGGAGCTATCTGTGTACACTGGCATGGATCCATCTTAACAAGAAGTGTATTCCAAATGGTTGACTGCTATACTCCTGGTTCTGTGAAGCTTTGGGAGCAGCGGCATGGTGACAAATGTCCAATAGTAGTATCCTCCAGTGTGGCACCGTGGGCAGAACTAGAGACACCAGCAGCCTAAGAGCTACCTACACTGAGCTCTTGCAGGAATTTCCTAGCCCTAAACATCAGAGCTTAGGGCATGACTGGGGTCTCTCAGTGGCATAGGTGCCATTGAAATCAGCTGTGGATACAGTGAGAGAGCCGATGGCGACTTAGAGACACCAGGCCCATGCATAGAAGCACATAATGCACTGTGCATGACACAGAGCAGACATGCAGAAGCCACCTGCCACCAGATGGAGACCGGTGTGGTGGATTGAGTCTGCCTCATCTTGTGTTATCATTGAGATTGGATATGGATGAAATGAGAGTCATGATTGTTGAGGGAGATGCTGAACTGATGCATAGAAGTGTATCAAGCATTGTTTATGATGTAAAGCAAGTGGCATCTACCTTGGCATCCACAAGAAGGCTCTCTGTAGGGGGACATATAAAAAGCATCAGTCATTAACCTGATACCAGTGTGGTGGATCTAATCCACCATACACAAGAGACATTCAGATACAGAAAAGTAAATCTCACACCCAGAGTGGAAAATTTGCATGATGTGGGTATGAGATCACACATAAGAAAAGAATTAAGTAACAAATGCCACAGGGAAAGCCAGCCTACCTCTGGCACCAAAGTGGTTGAAGGTCAAGACTCTTAATGCACAGGTGGCAATTGTCAGGTTGTGTTAACAGGAAATAACATAACTCCTACCTTGCATTGGGAGTGCTCTATGCGATGGTGCTACATCCCCAGAGTGTATTCAATATAGAGATGACAGTAAATGGCTTGATACTGTTGAGGAAGTGGCAGATGGGCTACAGAAAAAATCAAGGGTTGATGGCATGCAACATTAAATCTCTAGCTGCCATCTTCTTTTCCATGCAGCCCAAAGAGCTGACCTGATCCTTGCCAAGTAGTGTGTGAGAGAGGGCAAAACTCCTGGCCCAGTTGTGTTCAGTCTGAGTAGAGAATCTGGGTCCCTGATCAGCCCGCTCATTTTTCCACCAACCTCTCCATGTCAAGATGAGGCAACATCCTCTGACTCGCAGCAGCCATGGCATCACAATAATGCTAACAAGGAAGGGTATGAAATTCCAATGCCTCAAAGGCACTTAGTGCCAACTTTGAGTCACTATGGAGTATAAAATGGTTTGGGCACAGAGCATAATCTCCAGTAGTAACAAGGAAAGTAAGTACCCTAGGAGACCTTACAGTCCATTCAAAGAGGGTACCTTTGGACGAGCAATCGAACAGGCACATGGCTGCTCAATTGTTTTGCGTCCCTGAACGGCCGCTTTTCAAGACTTTGTCTAGTCTTGACTTAAACTGGTCAACAGATTCCCTGTTGACAACTTCCACTGGAAGTGCGTTCCACTTACCACAGATACTGTACGTGAAAAAAGTTTCCACACAGGTTGCGGTTGTAACGCTTCAGGTTAAGTTTGAAGCCGTGATTGCGCGTTCTGTTCTCACTTAGTGTGAAAATATCCCGGTAGTCAACATTGACGAACCCTCAAAGTATTTTGAAAACTTCGATGAGCTGACCACGCAGTCTACGGGTTTCCAGAGAGAACAGATTTAATTCCCTTAGTCTATCCTCATAACTTTTATGTCGGATAGAGGGAATCAGCTTGGTTGCCAGGGCTTGTACGCATTCCAACCTTGCAATATCCTTTCGAAACGAAGGACTCCAAAATTGTACGGCATACTCCAGGTGCGGCCAAACCAGGGAGTTGTACAGACAAAGTACTATCTCCTTGCTACGGTATCCAAACTGGCGCTTTATGTAGCCTAACATCCTTTGGGCTTTCTTCTCTGCCTCAATGCACTGTTTCGAGAACTTGAGGTCGCTAGTCCTTCTCAGTGTCACTCGATTCAAGAGCAGTGCCCTTAAGGATATACTGAGATTGGGGGTTTCTGTGGCCGATATGCATTACTTTGCATTTGTTCATGTTAAAAGGCATTTGACACGTAGCAAACCACTCCCCAATCTTCACAAGATCTTCCTGCAGGCGGGCAGTATTTCCATCCTTTGCAACGTTCATACCAAGCTTGGTATCGTCGGCAAATTTGGAAATCTTCGCAACCATGTCACCGTCCATGTCGTTGACGTAGATGATAAATAGTAGTGGTCCCAGGACAGAACCTTGAGGCACCCCGCTAGTAACGGGCACCCACTTAGAAGCCTGTCCATTCACCACCACCCGTTGCCGTCTGCCACTTAGCCAGTTCTCGATCCAGCCGGCTACTTTTCCGTCTATGCCCAGCGCTCGCACTTTCCAGAGAAGGCGGCGGTGTGGTACCTTATCAAAGGCTTTCTGAAAGTCTAAGTACACCACATCCACCGCCTTGTCCCGATCGTGCTCACTGAACACGAAGTGGAAGAATTCCACAAGGTTCGTCAGGCATGACCGTTGCCTTCGGAAGCCGTACTGGGAACTCCTCAGTAGCAGGTTTGACTCTAAATACGACGTCATTTTGTCCACCATCATGCTTTCCATGAGTTTACCGACTATCGAAGTCAGACTGATAGGTCGGTAGTTCAACGGTTGGCTTCGGTCTCCTTTCTTGAAGATAGGAGTCACCTCCGCTTCCCGCCAGTCTCTAGGATCGCATTCGGTCCGGATTGACATGTTAAAGATTGCGCTCAGGTGTCGTGACACTTGATCGCGCACTTCTTTCAACACTTTAGGTAGAAATCCGTCCGGTCCAGGGGACTTATTCGTCTTTAGGTCAGTGATCTTTTTCTTTATTTCTCCTACGGTGAAGTCCATATCCTCCAGCTTTTCCCCTGAGTAGGAATCCATTGGCTGGGGGATGGGACCACACTCTTCAGTAAACACTGAAGAGAAGTAGTCATTGAGGAGGTTAGCATTTTCTGCATCTAAGTGCTTTAATGTCCCCTCCTCATTCCTCAAAGGGCCAATCGTTTGACGGATTGATTTACGGCTGTTCACATATCCAAAGAACTCCTTGGGATTCTCTTTACAGAGTCTCGCCACTCGGAGTTCCTCAGACCGCATAGCCGCCCTTATGCTGGACTTCACTCTCCTGGCTAGCCTCCGATATTCGTCAAAGTCACCCGAGATCTTCGATTGCCGGTACACAGTTCTCTTCTCCCTAAGCACTTGGCCGATTTCTCGATTAAACCACTTTGGTTGAACAGAAGACCGATGGGGACATTTCAGAGGGATGAAACGCGATTGAAGACTCATGAATGAGGTTTTGAAACTGTTCCACGAGTCTTCAACAACATTGCACACTTCTAGCCTCACGTCAGTCAGTCCAGCACGAAGACCTGCAAAGTCAGTAGTGAATGGTATATTTCAACCAGCTGGCCATGAAGACAGATGCAGTGCATGGAAGAGGTCTACCATTTCAAACAGGGGGCAGGTAGCAAACTAGCCCTTTAGATTGAGCCATGTGTGCATGCTGACTAAATGTATGCACCAAGAAATACACACAGCTCAGTACATATTCATCATGCACTACACTTGCAACTTAACACATAATAATCCACAGATACACTGACTGCTAGATCTTTTGGAGGACTCCATCAGGTGGGCAAAGATCTTCAAGTCAATGGTTAAGGGAGGCTAGATAAGTAAAAATAACTGATTCAAATAGAATTTGTGATGAGTATTATGAAGTAGTGCTGTATATTTATAGGAAGAACCAGGCAATGGCTTTGCCACTGCCCCCTATGGGGGAGGAGCTTGTGCTTCGCTACTAAGATTAAAATTTAAATCTAAAAAAAAGCAGCCATGGTTAAATTTTTATAAATTTTCTGAGCTTCACCAATTATAATAATTTTAAAAAGGAACTCTAAACTAAATTTTCCTCCTTTCAAAATATCACATTGCTAAAATATAGTTATAGAAGATATATATAAATAAATTTTCTGAACTTCACCATTTGTAAATCTTTGGGTTTTAAAAAATTCACAGAATTTTAATACTTATATTTATTTCTGAACTTCACCATTTTTTTTTTATATTATAAAAGAATTATTAGAATCAACTTTGATAAAATAATATAAGTCATAACCAAACTAAGATGAAATTATTAATTCAAATACTCAAAAAAATCCCCTTCTTAAATTATAGAGTTAGTGATGATGATGATGACCAAAATGTGAGCATAAAACAATAACATCATGTGGCATTTTTTTTTTCAAGTAGTAAAGTTAGAAAATAAAAATGTGAAGGTTCAGAGCACACAAATAAGCCACTTGAGGAACTGGGGAGTAATGGGAGGGGGGGGGGGGGCAACACTCCTAAACCCATCCCATTCTCCTCCAAAACTCATTTACTCAGATTCTTTACTCTAAGCTAAATACCCCCAAAAAAATCTGATGAGGTTACAGAAGTGAAAATGTGCATAAGGTACAATACCACAAGAACATGTAAGGACACACTGTTCATCATCATCTCGAACCTAACCAACATCTACAAAGTTGTCAATCTCCAGCAGGGGTTAAGAAGCAAAAATAAAAGAAAAAGATATTATTGGGATGTTTGGATATAGAGAAGGGAGAAAAATAAAAGAGGAAATGTGGGGAAGATAGAGGATGAACAGGACATACAAAATATAAATGATCAGGGTGGGAGGGAGGATTTTTCATTTCTAGCAACAAGTTTTTCTGAAGGGACAGAAGGATGGAGCCGAGTAAAAGGATCCACATGACAAATTGTGAAAATAAAAATATATTTGAAAAACAATGATAAAACAAAATACTTTGGGACACCAAACAACCCTGGACTCCCACCTACACTTGACACATACAAAATAAAAAGAGTTAGGGAGCCATAAAATGCAAACACTCAATACACATACACTGTTCATACCTCCCAAGTATAGAACATTATGCAGGAGCTGGATAATAATCTCACAGTCAGCTCATCTTTAAAAAAATGAACCCTAAAAATCCTACCACCAAACATAATTCAATCCCCAACAAACACTGAACTATTCAGTTTATTATGCAAACAAAACATAAACAAACATATCCATCATTCAAGAAACAAACTTAACAATTAAAAAAAAACCTCTCCCCATTTCTACCAATACACTAAACAAAGGCTAGAATGCCCAAAACACACAGTCTCCAAACACTATTACACAATTCATCCCCTCCTCTAACACCACATTATATAGCAAAAAAAAAAACTCTGAAACAATGATAAAACACTGAAGATACAATCCATTAAGGTCAAAGTCAGAAACACAATACAATCTAATAAACCTTTACACCCCCACACCCACATCCAGGAGAATATCAACCAACTCCTAACACAACTTCTGAACCTCTTCACACTACCCATCATGGCTCAGAAAATAGAGATAGACAAGGCTCTGAAAATTTCACACATCCATCACACTAAAATAACACTGCTCAACCAACCAGACAACCACTTCAACCCACCCAAAATAATACTTCACCAAGCATTACATTCTGCCCACTTCATTTACCCCATGAAACACAATAGCAGACCTCCCATCATCATAACATTCCAAACCACCCACAACTCAACCTCATTCAAAACTAAATAAAAGCAAACTGGATAAACTATAGAAGAAAAATTACACATGTACATCATGGACAGTCACACCACACCTCCTTAGACAAACAGCAAGAAATATACACTCCCCATGGCTGAAGAAAAATAACCCAAACTTCACAACTCATAAAAAAAAGAAAGCAACTAGATCAAAACAGAGCACCTAACAATAAGAATTACAACAAATCCAACACTTCAATACTCGCATTATCAATCTAATCTCAAAACAAGGTGAAAACTGGAGCCAATACATAAGCGCAATAAATCACATGATGAATGCTACTCCGAGGAACCCTAAATAAAATACATAAACCACACTTAACCCCAACCACATTACTCATTTATTACTTACAACTTGTCTCACAAACACATACTAGCACTTCATGACAGAATTACCCAGGGGGCCATTGTCTCACCGCCTACTTTTCAACCTATTCATTCATGACATTCCGCAACCACAATCCATAATTATACAAATATGCACCTATGCAGAAAGCATCTTGAGAGCAGCAAAATACTCCAATTTCAAAATAGCAAACATAACACTACAACAATACATAAACACACTGGAACAATGGATCACACAAAACCAAATGAACAGCAAACTTAGGAACTCAACAAAACACTCAGAAGGAATAGACAAGTCCTACCTTTAAAGGAAACTCCCACCCTCCTGGGAATCATACAACACTCACATGAACTTAAAAAAAAAAATATTAAAGAACCCATCTGTTGACTGCCAACTAAGGCAAAAGTCACCATAATGAGCAGAAAGCCTAATACTACACTCACATGAACTTAAAAAAAAAAATTAAACCCATCTGGTGACTGCCAACTAAGGCAAAAGTCACCATAATGAGCAGAAAGCCTAATACTAGGCTATATTAAAAAAACAAGAAAATAACACAGAAAAAGGAAGAGGCAAGATACAAACTAAGAAAGAAAACAACAACAAATAAAACAAAGGCAACAAGAAGGTGACGCTCTCAGGCGTTAGGGGTAGGCCCACCTCTCCCCAGCGTGGAAAATGCAACATAAATTAGTCAAATAAAATGGAGGCGGCCAGCCTCCTCCAAAAAGTCATATAGTTCACAAGTCTACATGCACGAACCAGTCCCGAGTGCAAGTTACCTGCTCAGGTAACATGCAACAAGATCACCCAGACTGGAAGATTCAACAAGAATGTGCCTAACAGTCTGGGGAACAACGCAGTAGTCATAATAAGGCGCAGACAAGCGCTCCCTTAGATGGCGGTGCGTCCCGCAAGTGTGTCCAATTTGGAGAAGACAGAAAGCAACCTGAAGCCGTCGCGGTATTGTGGGGTAGGTCCATGGGAGCAGTCGCGGCGCTTTGGCACACAACTTTAAGTTCCCCTCGACCGTCATCTAATTGGTGTGAGGAAGAGCGAAGCGCTGGTCTCATCGCCCAGTTCTCGCAGATTCTTCGGCTCCCTCATTCCCCGCAATTCCTACATGTCCAGGAACCTATCAGAAGATAATCTCGACATCCGCTTGGCTTGCCAAAACCGTGGCGTCACGGATATCGCGAACCAGAAGATGCGGAGATTCCAATGCCCCGAGAGCAATCAGGGTGCTTTGTGAGTCGTGATAAATGACAATCTGGTCTCAGAATTGGGCATATCGCGTTATCTCCCGTACTGAGCGGTGCATTGCAACCAGCTCGAGCTCGGCGTCCCCTCGCCCCCATCATGTGTAGAATTTCCATTATACCATATTGCCATGCAGTATCATAGGCCTTCTCCAGATTGAAAAACACTGGCGTAGTGCTGTCTATGAAGGAAAACCTCGCAGACGGCATTTTCCAGTCGGAGCAGAGCATCCGACGTGGTGTGGAACCTGTGAAAGCCACACTGTGCAGAAGACAGGTGGCCTCGCTGTCCAGAAAAAAGGTTCATCTAACATTTACCAATTTCTTCATCAACTTCCACACGCAGAAGGTTAAAAAGATTGGGCCGAAACCGCCCAGGGTAGAGTGATCTCTCCCTGGTTTGCGAAAAGCGAGCACAGTAGCAATTTACCAGGAGTCTGGGAGAATACCCTCTACCTAGATCCTGTTTAACAAATCTAACAAAAAGACCATGCCTCGCTCACCCAGGTGTCGAAGCATGGCATACGGGACATCATCCGGACCAGGGGGAGTGTCCGCGCAAGAAGCGAGAGCAGAATGCAACTCAGTCAATGTAAACCTGTCATTGAAGGGTTCTCCGCGTCTGGAAGTAAAGTCCAATTAGCGGCCTTCACATGAGCTTCTTTCCATGCAGAACTAATAAAACAAAGAAAGAACACTCTCAAAGCACTAGCAAACATCAATTTTGGTCAACAGGAGTCATTAATCACACAATACAAACCTGCCCCAACCACAACTCCACAACAAAACACACTCTACTCAAACTCGAAAATGTACTTTCAGCAGACTACTACCAACTCTAATAATACAAAAACCACCCCCCTCCCTCCCCCAAACCACAACCTGATCAAACAGCCACATTGCCCTCACCCACATACTTAAATAACCTCTTAAATGAACCACCTTCCCAAACAGACAACTAGGAGAACTCACTACAGAAGATACACAGAGTACTTCTAGCACAACTAAGATCCAGCTACTCAACTATCCTCCAAAAATACAAGAACAGAATAAACCCTCCTTGCCACAACACCAGCTTATATCAGATGTAATTTAGACCCAGATCAGACTATACACCTTCCTGACTGCCTTAACTTCACCTAAGCATAAAAGACACTTCATTACATCAGCAAAGGACCTATGCACCCACCCAGATGTGGTGACATTCCTGGGGTCTGTTCCCCTCACAGAAGAGATGTAGGGAGGGTAAACAAAAAGTGAAGATAGAATTTTGATTTTCACACGTTACACCTTTTAAATAGGTTGATTTACAGCAGAGAGCTAAAATTCGTATATAATATATAATAATAATTTCTTATAATGCGCTCTTCAAGGTCTAAGGCCTTCACAGAGCGTACGTTCGGCTGTAGGCTAAGATCAGGTGGGTGAGTAGGCAATCCTGAACAGATGCGTTTTCAGGAGTCGCTTGAAAGTGGTAAGTGAGGCAGCAGATCTAATTAAGGCTGGAAGAGCATTCCAAAGCTTGGGGGCACAGACTGAGAAGGAGCGGTCGCCCATTGAGCAGAGGGACGAGCAAGGAGTATTCAGGAGAGGAGCATGAGATAACCGAAGGGCCCGAGGGGCGAGACATTGGGAAAGGGCAGATGAAAAGTAGGTTGGGGACTTTTGGTAAAGGACCTTGAAAGTGAAGAGAAGAATCTTGAAATGAGAACGATATCTGAGAGGTAACCAGTGCAGTTCCTGAAGCAGGGGCTTAGAAGGGGAGAAGCAAGCGCGACGGAGTAGTCGGGCAGCGTAGTTCTGGACTAGCTGAAGGGGACGTAGAGAGGAAGATGGTAGATTTACAAGAAGAGAGTTACAGTAATCAAGGCGGGAGGTAATGAAGGAGTGGACAGCAGTCTCAAGACTTTGGCGTTCGACCTTCAGCTTTTAAACTAATTGTGAAGCTGAGAATTGCTAGTTGGAAGGGTAGACAGGGGAAGGTGGTTGAGACCCTATCAGGAGAAACGTGGACGTATGCTGTGTGCAAGAACATAAATGGAAGGGAAGTTCAGCAAAAATAATTGTGGGAAAGGAATAGAGATATACACTGTTTTGGATGGGAAATGCTAAGTTATGGTGGTGTCATTGTTTTATTAGCAGAGAAGTATTACGTGTGCAAATAGAATTAATGACAGGATATTGGTGTTAAAGCTGAATTTCGATAAAGTAATTATATCTGTTGTATCAGTGTATGCACCCCAAGTAGGCTTGGACACCGGTCAAGGATCAGTTTTGGGATGAGTTGATCGAAGTTGTTGGAGGTATGGCAGAATGAGATGGTGATCCTGGGAGGAGACTTGAAGGAGACATGTTGGGGCGGAGGCACTGGGGTACGAAGGAGTGCATGGAGGTTGTGGATTTGGTACTAGGAATGTGGAAGGCAAGCGAATTCTGGAATTTGGGGAAGGAATGGACATTGTCGTTTGTAACACCCTGTTCAGAAAAGAGAGAAGCAAACTGGTCACGTATACATCTGGGAACGGCAGTAGTCAGATAGACTATTTTATGGTTAGAGGAAGAGAGAGTAAATTAGTGAAAAATGTTAAAGTGATACCCAGTGAAGAGTGTGTACAGCATAAGTTATTGGTGTGTGACCTTTGGTTAGGGAAATTGCAGGCCAGGGAGAGGGTGCTTGTGCCTGGGAGGAAGGTGTGGAAGCTTAAAAATCAGGAAGTGAGGGAGGCTTTTTACAAGGAGTTTGGTACACTAGCAGCCTAGAATAGGGAGAGTGCCGGAAGTATGAGCGAGCAGTATGGGAGACTGAAAGATAACCTTCTAAAAGCCACTGAACAGATTTGTGGATGGTCAAGAGGTCCACCTAGACACAAGGAGTCTTGGTGGTGGAATGAGGAAGTTGAGGCTGCAGTGAAGAGAAGAAAAGAAAATCGTTTGTGGCATGGAAACAGGGTGGGAATAAGGAAATATACTTGGTAGCAAAAAGAAGGGCAAGTTGGGAAGTGTATAGGGCTAAATAAGAGGCCCAAAAACCTCTTCTTGAGCGCCTCAATGGTGCTGAGGGCAGGAAAAGGGTGTTTAAACTGGCTAGGCAGATGAAAAAGGAAAAGAGTGTTATAGCAGGTGAACAGTGCATTAAAATGATGATGGTAGAGTTGTGGTTGGGCAGGATGATATAAAAAAGGCTTGGAGGGAGCACTATAATCGTTTATTAAACATAGAATTTGACTGGGGCAGGAGACTTATAGATTCCGAAGAATCTGTGGCTGGGCTGAAGTCATCAATTGAGGACAAAATGGTGAGCAGAGCCATCAATCACATGCCAGAAGGTAAGGCAGCGGGTGTTTCTGAGATAAATGTTGAGATGTCGAAAGCCTCTGGAGATATCGTTGTGCGGTTGGTCACGGACCTTATAAATCTGTCATATATGAATGTGCTATACCAGAAGACTGGCTAAAGAGTGTGATTGTGAATGTGTATAAGAGTAAAGGTGATGTGCTAGAAAGGGGTAGCTACAGAGGCATAAAACTCCTCTATCATGTTATGAAAGTTATGGAGCGTGTTCTAGAAGAAATGATTAGGGAAAGGATAAACTTTGATGACATGCAGCTTGAGTCCATGCCTGGAAAAGGAACCACGGATGCTATATTTGTAGTTAGACAGTTCCAGGAGAAGTACATCACTAGGAAAAGAGCATTGTATTATATTTTTGTTGACCTGGAAAAGGCTTTTGATAGGGTACCAAGAGATGTGGTGAGGTGGGCAATGAGAAAATTAGGGATTAAGGAGTGGTTGGTCAGGGTGGTCATGGCTATGTACGAAGGTTCAACAACCCAGGTGAGGGTAAATGGAGAATTGAATGATGACTTCTCTGTGAAGGTTGGTGTGCAGCAGTGATCCATTTTGAGTCCCTTGCTCTTTGTTATGGTCCTGGAAGTGCTGTCACAGAATTTTAGAACATAATTGATTGCCATTTGAGTGGTTGTACGCTGATGATCTAATGCTGATTGCTGAGGATAAGAGGATGGCACTTGAGAAGTTCAGGTTGTGGAGGGAAGGGATGAATTCAATGGGGCTGAGAGCGAATTTGGATAAAACAAAGATGATGATTTCAAGAGTGGGTGGGGCTAATGACATCTTTGAGGGTATGTGGCCATGTGCGGTCTGTCACAGAGGGGTAAGGAATAACTCTATCCTGTGTAATGGATGGAGTTTGTAAGTGCATAAAAGATGTAGTGGTATCAGAGGTAGACTGCAGAATGATGGGAGAGTTTCAGTGCAGTGTGTGTAGAGAAGAGCAAGTGGAGGAGAGGAGACAGGAGAGGATTGTATTTGATGGTGATATGATCAGTGCAGGGGGAGGTGCTGGTGCGAGTTCTGTAGCAAGGGTTAGAAGTGGTTGGAAAAAAGTTCAGGAAGCTGCTTCCTCTCTTGACGCTGAGGAGTTTTCCGAGCTAAGGGATGTCTGCATGCTGCGTGTATACAAAGTGCAATGTTGTACGACAGCGAAACTTGGGCTGTGAAGGAAGAGGACATCCAGAGGCTCAAGTGTAGTGAGATAAGAATGGCGAGATGGATGTACAGAGCGTCTCTGAATTTGAGGCCTGGAGGTGACAGAGTTACGAAATGTGAATTAAGGGATAGATTGGGGATAGAATGCATTAGTGTGGCACTGAGAAGTAGCAGACTGAAGTGGTTCAGTCATGTGGAGAGGATGGAGGATAATAATTGGGTGAAGGGTGTTAGGAGGTTGGGGGTGTAGCTGCCAGAGGGAGACCGAGGAAAACATGGAATGAGGTCATACAGAGGGACCTCAGAGATATGAAATTGAATAGAGAAACAGCCAGAGATCGAGCAGCATCGAAAGCCGTCATTAGGTAAATAAGGCAGACAGATGCAAGCATGTATGGAGCCTTCAAAATTGATGATGATGATGAGTATACCTGGTCACTTGATTTAACAGTTGAGTATACCTGGTTACTTGATTTGACAGTGAGTATACCTAGTCACTTGATTTTACAGTTGAGTATACCTAGTCACTAGTCATCCTAGAAAGGTATGGTAATTATATTTTATTATGAGAATTAATAAAATGTGATAAAATGAGAACATTTCTTACCCTCCCTCCATGGCAATAAGCAAGCACAGGAAACCTGTTTGATTGTCGGAAGGAAGCGATCGAAGTCAATTCACTATCATCAATCCCTTTTGGTACAATCACAGCACTAGGATATGATGGACAAACCTAAAACCAAACAAGAACTAAAGCATAAAAAATTGATATAAACAGAAAAATATTTTAAGAATTTTATTTTGGTTTACAAGTAGATGACTGGGGACAGAATCCTTAAATGATCCAATCAAATAGAAAAGCCTTAAACTGGAAGAATTTCTAAATATACATAAAATAATTAAGGTCTTTGACAAACTACATAAAATGACAATTGTTAAATTAATTTCATCATTTGACTTTAGTAAAGATGCACATCAACCAAAAGTCTTCTCAAAATATATTAAACTTTCTTTAATCTCATTCATGATGAAAAGAAGCAAGCATAAGATCTGATTACTTTATAAAGACAAACAAATTAGCTTTACAAATACCTTGTAATCTTTGTTTACATATGATATCCTCCATTTCTCTCCTTGCTGAATTAGCTTAGAGAACTCTGTTAATGGACTAAAAGCAGACCACCCATCTTCTAAGATGTTAAACATTGGCTGGTAGAAGAAGGGATAATAAAGAGTTGGTTCTTCTGTAAAGGATCAATTTTATAAGTGAAAGGAATTTGCTGAGATTTCTAATTATTAGAAATTTTATGAACAATAGTTTAATTAGAATACTAACCAACATTAGTTAGGGCTTCCAAAGTGTCTGCAACTTTGGAAAATTGATCTGCACCAATAATATCAACCTGAAGAATTCTCAAATCCTTGCACTTCAGCCAAAGTGTACCACCAGTCATACCCAGCTGTTTCTGCTCCACATGATCAACATTGCTATGCAACAGCTGGACAACAGAAAATATTATTAATTATCTTGACTGTATTTTAAATTAGCTATCAATATAGTAGAACCCAGTAGAAAAATTTATTAATATATTATTGAGCAGTATCCAGGGTAAGCTATGTCTGTAAAGAAGTTGGCATTTTGTATTTATTTTTAAAAATAAAGTGAAAATCAATTAGGGCATCTGTGCCAACAAGAATCAGAAAACTTAAGTGAATTTCAATCAGGCCTCTTCTAACTTGATCTTGTTTATCTTCAATGTTTGGATATATTCAAGCTTTACTCCCTTTCTCAACCTGTCTCTTCCCCCATTCATAAACATGGAAAAATACTTAATCTTGTAGTTTCCTCCTTCCCAATTTATAGCCTCACCACAATGCATCCCTCAATTTCAATTTTGAACAACTTCCTTATCCAGTTCTGATTTTCACTTGAACCTTACAATCAAACTTTACTTACTCCCTGTTAACCTGTCTGTCATCAGTTTTACTCCAATGACCAGGAAAAAATGACCTCCTTCCTTCACCAAACATTACCACTCTGACTCTTTGGTCTCTCCTTCCTAATTCTCTTCTCCTACTTTGCAGCGACACCCCCCTTTGACATCCATCCTATCCTTGATGGCTTGGCGTAAGGAGGTGGATGGTTTAATAAGGGTAAAGTGTCTGCCACAACAGAAACCTGGAGGGATTGCATGGCCCCAACCAGGTAGCATGAGCAAGTATGCTGCAGCTGACAATTGGAGAATAGTAGGGTGAGCTGTTAGGAAAGGTATGGGAAAGTAGATGTGTATTTTCAAGGATTTTACCTTGCTTAGAATATGCAGGGAGTGGCTGCCTCAAGTACTTGGGCTAAATGAGGGGGAAAATGTGTAATAGCAGGGAAATGGTGTTTATGGATGAATGGAGTGCAACTTTTGAAAGAAAGGATCTGTTCACAATGGATGTGGAAGCATTGAGTGAATGCTTCAAGAAGGCATAAAAATTGGCTTTCAGGGAAAACACAACATGATAGAAATGAAGTTTTTAAGGTAAAATCTATAGACAAATATAGGATGGTTAAATTGGAAAGTAATCATAACATTTTTCATTTCAAACTTGAATTTGAGTAACAAAGTAAAAAACAAAGTGCCTGATTTTAGCAAGGTGAATTACAATAAGCTTTGTGAACTGTTGGGGCTAAGTGATTGGAAACAAAAATTAAGAGAGAGGAGTATCAACAAAATATGGGAATATAGGGGAATCATTTAGGCTCCAAAGAACCTAGATAGTTTGGAAGCAGCTTAAATCAATAGATAGCAACAGAAATTTAATCATGGAGTTTAGCTGTCCATTTTGGAATAAAAAATGGGAAGTTTTCACTATGATATTTAAGTTTTTTGCTTACAAGCAGCAATAAAGAAAAAGATTTAGTAGTAGTCATTTTAGAAATATAAAACAATCTAGGCAGTGGCAAGAAGTAAAAGCTAATAGGATTCTGGTATTTATTAACGAGAATGTGACATAAGATAAAGCAGTGATCACAAAGCTATACAATTCATTTATTAGGCCACACCTTGAGTATTGTATTCAGAGATAGTCCCCTTATTATAGGCAGGAAATTCATATGCTAGAAGCTGTACAAAGGAGAGCAACTAAGCTTATAACCTGTGTGAAGCATTTAGATCAGAGGTCCCCAACCCGCAGAGTACTGCAGGCCACATCGACAAGTCTGAGAGGACCTGAGGGCCACACCAATTAAATAAAACGGAAAACCACATTATACACAACAAAAAATTTATCAATGAGACACCCGGTGACATTTCCTAGCACAAAGCTTATCAAATTCAGAGGTAAGGGAACTAACAGACAGCAAAAGAATGTCATCAAGGTCATCAGTGAGCTGTGCACAGGTATTTGATTTTGTCAGTTTCATCTTGTTAAACAGCTGTTCACACAAATATGTTGATACAAACATTGATGACACTTTCATCACATTCTGTACAAGGGCCAACAATTGATGTGTGTGAACTTGAGACTGCCAAAAGGTGAGGGGGCAGGATCCATTGAACCTTGAGAGGAGTTCTACGGAAGACTGGAGTTCAATGAGCTTGAGCTGGAGGTCAGAGGAGCTGTTCAGTGGGTGCAGTGAACAGCTTCAGTTGTTCACACATTTGGAATGATGGAGGGCTGCAACAATATCCCAGGAAATGATCTGGCAGGCCGCACTGATGACCTAGGAAATGATCTGGTGGGCCGCATGCAATATTAATTTTGAAGTGGCCTCAGTCTGCAGATTGGGGACTGCTGATTTAGATTAACATGATATACTAAAGGAATTAGGTGCTGCAAATATTTGTAGATATGTAAGTTAATAAGCATGACTGATAACCCAGATAAACCCTAGTGACTTTTAGGTTACCTGAATTCCTTATGGATGTGTGGCTACGCATCCCCACTGCCTGCAAGATGATCTGCAGCTATATACATACCTTCCTCACATCCTCACATTATATTCCTTTTCTTTAGAGAAATCACCAAGCACTTTTAGTTTACATCTTCTGGAGACCAGAGCAATCGAACAAAAGAAAAGTATACAGAGTTTAAAGAAAATGTCAGAATAAATGGATGAAAAAACACAAAAAGAAAAAATATTGTTTTTATAAGAAATTAATCTAATAAATTAACTTCTAAAGAAAATCTAAAAAAAAAACACTACTGATTAATTGTATATGCTATGGAGGTCTTGAGAGTGGTTTTGGAAATGTTAAAAAAGAAAAGAGTTAGAGAGCTTAAGAATGCCTTCATAGATTGAGATGCAACAGATTTTGGGGGCATAAGCTTCTACTTTCTTTGTGGGCATTTGGTCAGAGGAAATGCTACCTACCAAATGCAGACTGTTGTAGTCAAGTTACTGATGCTACAAATAATATTCTCTTGAAAGTTCATATTTTGATGCCTTTTATTTCTTGGTGAGGACCTACATTTCAATATGGTTGGTATCCATGAAGCTGGTCTGTAATTTATCATATTTCTCTATTACTTACCCACAATTCTTTATAAGGCTCAATTCTTGATGATATAATGAGATGATGGCCTGTAATACATAATGTACCATCAATATTTGGAAGATGTGGTTGATGCAGAATTACTCTTTCACATCTTGGAATCTTAATTAATTCTGCAAACTCCATTTACAGAATTTTTAACTGTAAAAATAAGGGGTGATATTCTGCAAAATTAAAATAATTATTTGAAATAATGGTTCTTAATTCTTAATTCACAAACTAATAATTTCAGGGAATAATATATAACTGAGTAGAACATTAAAGAGGCCTAAGGCCTTCCAAGAGTAGAAATACAGGTTCAGGGCTGAGCAACATTAAACCACATAACAGGTTCACTGAAAACGAAGTGGAAGAATTTCAAAGGGTTCGTCAGGCATGACCGTTGCCTTCGAAAGCCGTGCTGGGAACTCCTCAGTAGCAGGTTTGACTCTAAATACGACGTCACTTTGTCCACCATGATGCTTTCCATGAGTTGACCGACTATCGAAGTCAGACTGATAGGTTGGTAGTTTGACGGTTGGTTACGGTCTCCTTAGTTGAAGATAGGAGTCACCTCCGCCTCACGCCAGTCTCTAGGAACACATTTGGTCCAGATTGACATGCTGAAGATTGCGCTCACGTGTTGTGACACTTGATCGCGCACTTCTTTCAACACTTTAGGTAGAAACCCATCCGGGCCAGGTGACTTATTCGTCATTAGGTCAGTGATCTTCCTTTTGATTTCTCCTTCGGTGAAGTCCATTGCCTCCAGCTTTTTCCCCACGAGTAGGAATCCGTCGGCTGAGGGATGGGACCACACTCTTCAGTAAACACTGAAGAGAAGTAGTAGTTGGGGAGGTTAGCATTTTTTGCATCTGAATGCTTTAATGTCCCCTTCTCATTCCTCAAAGGGCCAATCGTTTGACGGATTGATTTACGGCTGTTCACATATCCAAAGAACTCCTTGGGATTCTCTTTACAGAGTCTCGCCACTCGGAGTTCCTCAGACCGCATAGCCGCCCTTATGCTGGACTTCACTCTCCTGGCTAGCCTCCGGTATTCGTCAAAGTCACCCGAGATCTTCGATTGCCGGTACACAGTTCTCTTCTCCCTAAGCAGTTGGCCGATTTCTCGATTAAACGACTTAGGTTGAACACAAGACCGACGGGGGCATTTCAGAGGGATGAGACGGGATTGAAGACTCATGAATGTGGTTTTGAAACTATTCCACGACTCTTCAACAGCATCGCACACTTCTAGCCTCAAATCAGTCAGTCCAGCACGAAGGCTTGCAAAGTCTGCTCTTCTCAAGTCAAGTTTCCTTGATTGACTGGCAACAGACCTTACCTTCGGGATCTTGACGCTAAATCTAACTAGCTGGTGATCACTGCCACCGAGCTCTTCGCCTACAATGAGATCCTCAACAATATCATCCTCAGAGGTGAAGACCAAGTCGAGGATATTGTCTCCTCTCGTCGGTTCTCTGACCCATTGAGTGAGGAACTCGTTGTTGGCAAACTCCAAGAGTAGCGCGCTCTCGGAAGGTGGTCTGTAAAGCAGCACGGTCCTGTATCTGACAGGACCGATCTCTAGGTCAATGCCTAGGAGCTTGTGGTCGGATATAACGTTGGAGTTCGTAGATTTGATTGTATACTTGACATACAACATTACACCGCCACCCTCTCTGTCTGGCCTATCTTTGTGGAAGAGTTGGTAGCCAGGAACCGTGAATTCGCCTTCAAAGTCTCGGTTTGAGGTTTTATCCACGATTCGGTTATGGCTACCATTTCGGGTTCTTCCGTCGCTACGAGGCCATTAGCTCAGGGAACTTGTTCCTGATTGACCTCACATTGAACAGAACAACTTTCAGGGAGTGTCCTAGTGTAGGACCCCCTATACTCTTCCGTTTCCCGGCTTCTTGTTTGTCGCGGTGGCACCATTTTTGACAACCTCCGAGAAGGTTGTTTGGGGAGTGACTCGGGTGTACGTCCGCCTTCCCAATGGGCCGGACACTCCTTTGGGTGTGCTCCACGAGATCCTGGATGAGGTTAGCTAGGAACGCCTTGCCCTTAAAGGAGAGGTGCACCCCGTCCCTTTGGTAGAGGTCTTTTCTACCATAGAATACGCCGTAGGGGTCAACAAAAAAGACACCCTCCGCCATACAGAGGTCTGAAAGGCGTCTGCTTAGCGACATGTTGCTCAAGTGGGCAGTCCGGCTTGGACCCCACCTCGGGAGCATCCCCACCACGACACGTCTGCGGGTTTTCAATCCACAGTCGTCAACAGCGCTCATAACTGTCCTCATAATCTCACCTGTAGGGCCTACCCTACCTCCTCTGAGGTAGAGGTTGTTGCCACTTACCATAAGGGCAACGACTGAAGTCTCTGAAATCTGAGACTTTTCGGCCTCAGCTCTTACCTGCTTATTCCCACAGCCGGGGAGGCAGCTCACCTTAACGCTTGTGCGAAGGCGAGCCGCTAGCAGGGGCTTGAGAATCACCAATAAGGGTAACTCTTGCACATTTGTCTGCAGACGACTTAGTCTTTCCTTTTGGAGGCGACTTGCCGCTTTCCTCTTGTATCTCTAAATTTTTCTTCTTCTTCTTCTTCTTTTCCTTTGTTCTCTTCTTTTGTTTCCCGTTTCTCTTCTTCTGCTTCTACTTTCTCTTCTTCTCTTTCTACTTTCTCTTCTTCTATTTCTACTTTCTCTTCTTTCTTTTCTTCTTTTTGGCTCGTTGAGGAAGCCCTTCAGCAGAAGAAATTGGAGGACGATAAAAGGACTAATAGGTGATTTAAATACTACCAAAGCCTCCAGCCCTGATAATATTCATTCTAGGATACTTAAAGAAGGGGTAGAAAGTATCTCAATAGCTCTGGAAAAGTTATATACTAGGTCACTGGAATATGGAGAAATACCTGATGATTGGAAGAGAGCGAATGCAGTCTCCATTTTCAAGAAGGGTAGTAAAGAGGATCCAAATCACTTTAGACCGGTTAGCCTAACTCCTGTAGTCTGTAAAATTCTTGAGAAAATAGTTAAAAAAGGGATTTGCCAACATCTAGAGAGGGAAGGGGTTAATCAGCGAAGCTCAACATGGGTTTAGATCAGGTAGATCATGTTTGACTAATTTACTAGACTTTCTGGAGTTTGTAACAGATCAAGTAGATAAGGGATTTAATGTTGATATAATTTACTTAGATTTTAGTAAAGCATTTGATAAGGTACCACATAGGAGACTAGTTCATAAATTAAAAATGATTGGGATATGTTGGGGTGTTTCAAATTGGATAGCTGAGTGGCTGAAAGATAGGAAGCAAAGGTTAGTGCTAAATAGTGTAAAATTAGAGTGGAGGGATGTTATCAGTGGGGTTCCTCAGGGATCAGTTCTCGGTCCATTATTATTTGTCATCTATATAAACGATCTTGGGGAGGCAGTTAATAATAGTGTCAATTTCTGCGGATGATACCAAATTAGCAGCTGTAGTTAAAGATATTGATGATAATTTTAAAGTGCAGGGGGATTTAAATAAATTGTTATCCTGGGCACATAAGTGGCAAATGACTTTCAACCTTGATAAGTGCAAAGTTATTAACATGGGAAAAGATAATAGAGAATTTAACTATGAAATGGATGGGCATTGGCTGAGCTCAGTAGAGGATGAGAAAGATGTAGGATGGATAAATTGGATTTCAGGAAGTTATTTGAGTTAGAAGGTAGTAATAGAACTAGAGGCCACCACTTAAAGATTAAAAAACAGAGGTGCAGACTGGATGTTAGAAAATATTTTTTCACTAACAGAGTGGTGGATTATTGGAATAGTTTGCCACATGAGACTGTAGACAGCCCAAACTTGAATGTTTTCAAGCGCAGATTGGATGATTATATGGGAATGGAGGGTTAATTTCTTACTTTTTGGTATGTGGATATGTTTCTTGACTCATTCCTGTGGATGCAGTTTCTTTTTATTGTATATTTTGGGGGACTTTGATATTTTTTTTGACAGACTCCTATGGAGGCTGTAAATTATATATTGTAGATGCATGGTTGGACATTCCTATATATTGTTAAATTGTATATTGTAGATGCATGATCTGACAAAATCCTATGGATGCATATGTGGGTGGGATTTGACAGATGCGGATGACCTTTGATAGGCCCTTGTGGCTTTTGTCATCCGTGAAATTATGTTATGTTAATGTTATGTTGTGGTGGGGCGAATGTGAGTGTGTGTAAAAGGGCCATTCTCCCACCCCTTTTCTCAGTACCCTCTCCCTCCCTCTGTAAGAATGTGTGTGAATGGGAATGGGTTTGTTTTTTTGTTTATTTTATGTATAAAAATGATTACCATGTTTTTTTTCTTTCTTTCCAGGCCTCATATTCTGGAAAGATAGGACTTAGTTTCGTATATCCTTATATTACAAACAAAGCGTTATATCCTGGAAAGCTATATTATCATTAATAAATAAAGGCCATTAGTATAGCTTAATGAAGGAGGGCTTATAATAGCCACGTAAGCTTTTTTTTAAAGTCATTATCTTCCATCAAGCGCAGAGGCGCCACACTTGTAAGTCCTAGGCATTTTGCTCGCTCGAGTGGCAGGTGGCTGGACATCTTCCCATCCTCTTTGTATAAAGTGAGGCCTTGATTGTTGTGTATATATTGACTGTTGTAGTCAGGATTTTTTTTGGTTGTTTGATTTTTTATGTTTATTAGGATAGATTAAATAGTATTCATATATATAGGATTTTCTTTTTGTATTTTTGGCCAAAAAGTAAGATCTCCAATATAATCGCCCCCTCTCTATTGTAGATATTTTGTAAATTTTTTTGTAAGTAAAGGGACTGTATATACAATCCGTTTCATTCTCCTTCGATTTCTCACGTCCGGATAGTGTAGGAAGCGGGTTGGATCGATTGGGGGTTAGTTTAGATTTTCAGCCCGCTACATTTGGCGCCCGAATAGGGACGTGAGACTTCGAAACTGGGAGCGTGACTGGATTGGATTGCAGTCCATACCCAATTAGTGTGACAAGTAGTTTGATTGATTTTTCCCTTCTCCTATCTTTTTTACTAACTTGGGAACAATGGCTGTAGCAGAAACGTTGAATGAAGAAGTAGTGCGATTGAGACTGGAGTTGAGAAAGAAAGAAGAGGAGTGTGAAATGTTACGGGGAATGATGGAGGGAATGGAGAATAAAATAAAAGGGATGAATGAAAAGACTGATAGGATGAAGAAGGAAATGGGAGACCGACAGGATCAGACGGACCGACGGATGCAGGACCTGTATGACATGATGAAGGGGTCAGGACCGGCCCTAGGACCCTCGACCTTGACCCCTGCTCCGACTGAAGGGAATAAGACTAATGGGATCAATGGGGGTGTGTGCGAGTCTAGAGAGGATAGGGTGATTATGAGTGATAGGAAGGACGGAGAATGGAAGAGAGTTGAATGCAAGAGAAGAAGGAAGAGTGGTGCAAAGGGGAAGGATAGGAAGGTAAGAGGCAAGAGTGTGGACTCATTGTACTCGGATGAAGGAGAGAGTGATGGTATGATTGATATGAGTGAGAGTGAAGGCAGCTCAAGTGAGAGTGAAGTGAATGTGGGAAAGGGTATTTTGATAAGGGAAGTGCCAAAGATAGATAGATTTAGGTTACATGGTGGGAAAAGTGTGGAAGAATTCTTCGGGGAATTTGAGCGATATTGTAAGCTCAAGTACCCGGAGAATAAGGGATACTGGATGAATGTTTTGGGGGAATGTTTGGAGGGAAAAGTATTGGAGTTTTTCCGCGTGATTACAAGTGTGGGGGAACCAAGGTACGATGTGGTGAAGAAGCGGATGATTGGACAGGTGAAACGAATGAAAGAGAGTGTGAAGTATAAAAGGGTAAATGAATTTGAGAAGGCTCGAATGGGGAAGAGTGAAAGTGTGAATATGTATGCACATAGGCTTGAGAGTATGGCAAGAACGAGGTATGGTGATGATGATGTAAATGAATGTAAACCACTCATGAGGAAGTTTTTGGACACGATCCCACAAAAGGTGAGTGAATGGCTGGGTGGAAAGAGAAAGGAGAGAGTGAGACTGACAGGTGAACGGTTGATGTGGGAGGATGTGTTGGAACTGTTAGAAGATGGACGATTTGGTGATGAAAGCGATCTAGAAGAGGATGGATGGTACAGTGTGAATGTTGGGGGTAAGAAGCCCAGGAGCTTTCATCCACCCCGGCAGTTTGTCAGCTACAGGGATGCCCTGAAGGCTGCACCAGCTGGAGTGATGTCAAACTTCCTGGGCCGGCAGAATGGATGGGCAAATGGAGGGTGGTCGAATGGAAGGGGGCAGATGAATTTCAAGCGTGGGAACGGATATATGAGAGAGAAACCGAGGTATGTCCCAGCAAATGAGAGACCGAATGGTGTGAGAAAGATTGTGGAATGTCGTCGGTGTGGAAGGAAAGGTCATATGTTGGCAGAATGTAGGTGGACATCTGGTGCGTGTTTTGGGTGTGGTAAGAAAGGGCATATGATAAAGGATTGCCAGGAAAGTGTGAAAGAGTGCTTCGAGTGTAAAGAAATAGGCCATTTGAAGAAAGATTGTCCGAGGTTGAATGGTGGAGCAACTGCTGGGGAAAGTATGAAATATGCATGTGGTAATTGTGGAAAGGCTGGTCATTATGCAAGGATGTGTCGTGACCAGAGCAATGTATGTAGCTATTGTGCGATGGAAGGACATTCAAGTGAAAAGTGTTGGATTAGACTGAGAGCGCAAGGTGTGAATGGAAAGTCTGAAGCGGGAAACTGAATGGTAAGAGGGTACCTGCTGAAGTATCCTCTGGGTGCATGAGTGTGAGTAATGTGTTGGTAAGTCTGTCTAGTGTGAAAGTGCTGTCTGGTAGGAAGTATGAGTGTCTGAGTGTGAAGGTGGAGTTGAATGGAATTGAGTGTTTGGCTTTAATAGATTCTGGATGCAAGGCGAGCTTGGTGTATAAAGATGTGTATGACAAGTTTAGCGAGAAAGCCCTCCTGTCTGAGTGCGAGGGTAGTTTAGTAGGTATTGGTAATAGGAGAGTGCCTGTGATTGGAATGATAAGGTCACCTGTTCGAATGCATGGTATGATGATGAATGAATGTGAATTTTCTGTGATTGATAAGGTGAGTAGTGAGTATGGTGTGATTTTGGGCTATGATTTTATGAAAATGAATCGTATGGTTGTGCATCCTGCGAGTGATCAGATTGAGAGAAAGATTGGTAAAAATGGGGTGTATAAGTTGTATGTAGGGAAAGATGGTAGCGTTTTGAGGAGTGTGTTTACTGGTATTGAGGTGACTGCTATGGAGAGTGTAAGGCTTGTGAAGGGTGAAAGGGTGTCTGTTAGAGTGAGTTGGAGTAAGGATGTTAGTTTGAATGTGAGTGAGAACACTGTGATATTGGATGGAAAGGATGCGTGTTATAAGGTAAGGCGTGTTGCTTGTGTGTTTGATGGCTTGAATGATCCTTTTGTATGTGTGCAGGCAGACCCCAGTGTGAAAGGGCAGGTGAGGGGAATCCAAGTCGGAGATGTACTGGGCCACCTCTCCACTGTCAATGAGGTAGGTATGGATGATAGTACGGATATCAGGGTGAATGTTGCGAATGAAAAGACATGTGAATGGATGTATAATGAGGTGAAGGACATGGTGAAATTGGATGGATGTTTGACTGAGTATGAAAGGGAGGATGTGTATCGAATGATATTTGAGCGAAAGGGAGCCCTCAGTAAGGGTGATCTGGATTTCGGGGTTGCAAAGCTCCCGGAATTCAAGATTGTCCTGAAGGAGGACTCCCCAATCTATCAGCGGCCGAGGCATTTCCCACGTCCGGTTGCTGAAGAGATTGAGGAGCAGTGTTTGGAATTGGAGCAATTGGGGGTGATTGAGGAGAGTGAGAGTGCATGGAATAGTCCAATTGTACCTGTACGTAAGCCGGATGGAAGATTGCGTCTGTGTGTGGATTATCGAAAGGTGAATGAAAGGACTGTGAAAGAAAGGTTTCCGATGTGTGTGGTATCTGAGTGTGTATATAGTATGCATGGGATGGAGTGGTTTACGAAGCTGGATCTGGTACGGGGGTATTACCAGATGCCCATTGCTGAGGAGAGCCGGCCAGTAACTGCCTTCTCTTCCTCAAAGAGGCATTACCAGTTCCGGAACCTCAGCTTTGGGTTGGCTAATGCTCCCGGAGCCTTCCAGCGGGCAATGAATGTTGTGTTGAGTAAGTTTGCGAGTAAGAATGTGATTGCGTTTATAGATGATATTTTGATTATGACTGAGACTTTTGAGGAGCATATGAGATTGGTGAATGATGTGTTGAGAACGTTGGAGAGTGTTGGTGTGAAGGTGAAAGTGGCGAAGTGTGAATGGTTTGCGAAAGAAGTGGAATTCCTTGGACATATGGTGAGTGAGAATGGATTGCGTAAATCATCGAAGTATGTTGAGAAGGTGCGAATGTTTCCTAAACCGGTGACTGTGAAGCAACTGAAGTCATTTTTGGGTTTGATTGAGTTCCAGCGAAAGTTTATACGTGATTGTTCTGGTGTGAGTAAGCCTCTGACTGAGTGGATGGGCAAGAAAGGTAGTACGGTTGTCAAGTGGAATGATAAGATGAATGAGGCGTATGAGAGACTGAAGGAGGCAGCGGCTGAAGATGTTGAATTAGCTTACCCAGATTATAGTGTAAATGCTAAAATGCTTGAATTGTATACAGATGCGAGTGGGTATTGTATGGGAGGTTTTCTGATGCAAGAGCAGCGTTTGAATGGAGAGAATGTCAGGCGAATAATTGGGTATGTATCCAAGGCTATGAATGTTGCAGAACGAAAGTATTCGACTGTGGAACGAGAGCTGGCTGCGATAAGATATTGTTTGAAAGTGTTGCGTCCATTTTTGTATGGTGTGAGGTTTGTGATAAAAACCGATCATCAACCTCTTGTGTATCTGCAGCGTATGAAGTGGGCTGATAGTAGGATTGCAAGGACTTTGGAAGATTTGAGTGACTTTGACTATGTGATTGAGTATGTGCCTGGTGAACGGAATGGAGTGGCTGATTTGATGTCAAGGTATCCTGGTACGAATGATGAAAATGTGTGTGGAGTGAGTGATCCTGAGTATTTGCCGAAAGGAATTATGAATGGAAAAGAGAGTAAGGGTGGTGGTGATTCCTTGTTTGAGAGTGTATGGAATGGTTTGCAAGATTTGAAGAGTGATGGAGTAGATGTGAGAGTGCCCGATAGTGTAGATGATTTAAGGAAGGAGGTAATGAATGAAGTGTGTAGGAAGCCTGAAAGCATTGGTATGGCAAAGGTGCGGAACTTCATGAAAGAATTGAGAGCGATGTGTATGCAAGGGGTCCCGCCATTTCAGGAAGTGTTGATTGTAGTGAGTCGTTTGTATGGAGTGATTGTATATGTGCACTTTGGTGGTGAGAGGCCGATTGTGTACAAGGATGAGAAGATGAAGGGTTTGAATCCTAATGTGGTACATCTGCAATGTTTGAGCGGTGTGCACTACAATTGGGTAATTGAAAAGTGTTCATATATAAGAGAGAAGAATGATTGTCTGGATGAAGATGAGTGTGTGTTGAGTGATGATATGGGAGTTGATGACAGTGTGGATATCAGTGCTGATGTTGGTGTGCTTGTTCCTTCTGTGTATTGCGAACATGGTGGACCTGATATGATGGAAGCGAGAGTGAAAGTTAGTGAAAGGTTGTTCTGTGGTTTGATTGATACTGGAGCGCAAGTGTCTTTAGTGAATGAGAATATTCTGAGTAAGTATGAAGAGTTTAGATGTTGCGAGCATAAACCTGTGAAGTTACGGATAAGTGGATTAGGGAATGGCATGATAGTGGCATGGGAACAGGTTAGTCTGAAAGTGAGTTTGGGTAATGGTGTGAATGTGAAGCATGACTTTGTGATTCTGAAAGGTGAGCAAATGCCTTGTTGTTATTGCTTGGTGTAGACTTTATGAGAATGAATGATTTGTCTTTGGATGCTGATAAGGATTGTCTTATGAAAGGTGAATGTGAGGTGATGAGGTTGAATGAGTGTGCAAAGAATGTTGTCAAGTTTTGCGGTATGATTGAGTTGGTCATGGATGATGAGAATGAGATTTTAAGTGATGAGGATATTCTAGAGATGCAAGAGATATGTCCTTTTGTTAGTGAGTTGAAGAAGTCTGTAATGATGCGTGTTGATTTGAATGAATGGCCAGAGTGTTTAAGTGATTTTAAAAGGTATGCTAAGGATTTTGTTGTTTGTATGAATGTTGTATATTTTGTGAGGCATGTGAAGGGTGGTGATGATATGTATGTACCTGTGATGTCCTTAGTTGGTATGATTGGTCTGGTGAAGGTTGTGCATGATAATTATGGGCATATGGGTAAGTTTAAGCTGTGGGAGTGTATGAAGGAGCGTGTGTTCCATCCGTTTCTGAGAACTGTTGTGAATGATGTTGCAACTACGTGTGAAAGGTGTCAGAAGCGAAAGGTGCAAGGTGTGCAAGTGAAACCACCGATGTTGAAAGTTGATGCGAAAGAACCGTTTGAATTGGTAGTGATTGATTGTGTGTCTTTGCCACGTACGAGTGCTGGGAATGTTGGTATGGTTGTTATGGTTGATCATAAAAGTAAGTTTGTGTATGCAGCGCCTGTGAGAGATAAAAGGAGTGTGACTGTTGCGCGTGTGGTTGAGCAGTTGTTTATTCCTATGTGTGTATGGAAGCCTAGAAGATGTCTGAGTGATAATGGGCCTGAATTTGTAGGGGAAGTGTTTGAGCAAATGTTGAGAGAGAATGGTGTGGAGCATGTGAGAACAACTCCGTATGTACCGTCTTCAAATGGATTGGCTGAATGGACTATAAGAACCTTGTGTGAGATGTTGAGAATGATGAGTACGACAGTGAATGACTGGGATGTGTCTCTGGGGAGAGTGTTGTGGGCGTATAATTCAACTGTGCATAGTGCAACTGGAATGTCCCCATGTCAGTTTGTGATGAATTTTGAAAGGCGAGTGAAAGTGAGCAGAGTGTATGGCCTGAAGCGCATGAAAGGTTCCGTTCATTTGAATTAGGTACAAAAGTATTGAAGGTGAAAGAAGTGAAGGGTAGGTTGAATGTATCAAAGATGAGTGAGAAGTTTGATGGACCTTATAGAGTTGTGAGAGTTTGGGAAAATGGGGTAACGTATGTTTTGGAGAGTTTGAATGACGGCATGACTGAGAGAGTGCGAGCTCATCAGAGTCAGTTAAGGAGATGGAGAGAACCTCCTGACTACCTGGTGAGCCATCCAGTGTATGGACTGTGTAGAGAGAGAGGTAAAGTGCATGATGATGAGAATGAATGTGATAGTATGGATCTGTCTGGGAAAGAGCTAGTCTTAGTCTCGAGGAGTAGAAAGCGTACAAAGAAGGGTGAAAGGAAGAATGCAAGTACAAATGAAAGTAAGTCTGAGCAGAGTGTTTCTGGTATGGGGGATCTTGAAAGGGAGATTGAGTTTTTGCGTAAACAGGTGAGTGATTTGGCTGGTATAAGTAGACGAGTGAGTGAGCTGCCTGTGCCTGATTTTTCTGGTTTTGGGAACAGTATGAATGATAGTGTGTTTGGGCAGAATGAACCTAGTGTGGCTGATTTTTCGGGTTTTATGAATGGTAATAGTAGGGGTGAGTTTGATGTAGTGAATGATGAAGTGGCTGATTTTTCAGGTTTCTGGTGGGAACCAGTTGAAGGGGTTTCTGGTATGCCTGTTGAGAATACAGGGGATGTGAGGGACCTGTCTGTTTCGCAAGAATGTACCTTGAGTTGGATGAGAGCTGTGAATGAGGAGCTGATGAATGGGGGTATGAAGAGTGAGAGTTCTGAACGGAAGAGTATGAAAGAATTCTGTCGTCAGATGGGAGAACTGGTAATGAGGGCTAAGAGTATGGTTGATGAGATGATAAATAGTGACGATGAGACTGACAGGACGACTGACGAACAACCCCGACTAATTGCTACGCGTAGCCAGGGACCAGTAGACGAGTGTGAATGGGTGCAGAAGGGTGCGATTGAGCACAAGTGGTACCGTGAAGAGTGATTGAAAGGGTTTAGTGAGTGGCTGGTCGAATGGCTTAAGGAAGGAGGGGTGTGGTGGGGCGAATGTGAGTGTGTGTAAAAGGGCCATTCTCCCACCCCTTTTCTCAGTACCCTCTCCCTCCCTCTGTAAGAATGTGTGTGAATGGGAATGGGTTTGTTTTTTTGTTTATTTTATGTATAAAAATGATTACCATGTTTTTTTTCTTTCTTTCCAGGCCTCATATTCTGGAAAGATAGGACTTAGTTTCGTATATCCTTATATTACAAACAAAGCGTTATATCCTGGAAAGCTATATTATCATTAATAAATAAAGGCCATTAGTATAGCTTAATGAAGGAGGGCTTATAATAGCCACGTAAGCTTTTTTTTAAAGTCATTATCTTCCATCAAGCGCAGAGGCGCCACACTTGTAAGTCCTAGGCATTTTGCTCGCTCGAGTGGCAGGTGGCTGGACATCTTCCCATCCTCTTTGTATAAAGTGAGGCCTTGATTGTTGTGTATATATTGACTGTTGTAGTCAGGATTTTTTTTGGTTGTTTGATTTTTTATGTTTATTAGGATAGATTAAATAGTATTCATATATATAGGATTTTCTTTTTGTATTTTTGGCCAAAAAGTAAGATCTCCAATATAATCGCCCCCTCTCTATTGTAGATATTTTGTAAATTTTTTTGTAAGTAAAGGGACTGTATATACAATCCGTTTCATTCTCCTTCGATTTCTCACGTCCGGATAGTGTAGGAAGCGGGTTGGATCGATTGGGGGTTAGTTTAGATTTTCAGCCCGCTACATTTGGCGCCCGAATAGGGACGTGAGACTTCGAAACTGGGAGCGTGACTGGATTGGCCCGCTACAATGTATGTAATAGATAAGTCATTAAGGTTTTCTAAGCAGTGTATTGAAGCAAGAAATAGGGCAAATAGAGTGCTGGGTTTCATTAAGAGAAATGTCACTTACAAAAGTAAGGAGGTTATTCTTAAACTCTATAACTCTTATGTTAGGCCACATTAGAGTACTGTATACAGGCATGGTCCCCACATTTTAGACACGATATTAACCTTCTCGAGTCAGTGCAAGGGAAGGCAACAAAGATTATTCCTTCCCTGAGGCACCTTGAATATATAGATAGACTGAGGGTATTAAATATGTTCTCCTTCGAAAGGAGGTGTGTGAGAGGGTATATGATTGAGCTCTTTAAAAAAATTTCTGGGATAGATAAATTGGATGTTAGCAAGTTTTTTGAGTTAGATGATGGAAATCGGACTAGAGGTCACCACTTGAAAATTAAAAAGCAAGGGTGTAGGTTGGATTTAAGAAAATATTTTTTCACCAATAGAGTGGTAGACTTCTGGAACAAATTGCCGCAGAGGGTAGTAGGTAGTCCAAATCTAAATGTATTTAAGAGTAGGTTGGATGAGTTTATGGGAAGGGAAGGTTGTGATGGTTCCTAAGTTTTGTATATATTAATATTGTTTGTATATATCTATAGCTGCATGATTTAGTTCTTGACAAGCCTTGATTGGTGATACCCTTGTTTCTGGATGCAATCCTCTGGATGTAGTTTTCCTGGGAGTTTGGGTGCCTTGAAAAAGAGGCCGCTTGACTCGGATGACCTATGATGAGCCCTTGTGGCTTTTGTCATCCGTTATATTATATTGTGGGGGACTTTGATTTTGTCTTCCCCTGGTGATGGTGCTTTTTGTGGGTGGGTTTTGACGGAGACGGATGACCTTTGATAGGCCCTTGTGGCTTTTGTCATTCGTGAAATTATGTTACATTATTTTAATTTTTCCTTCTTATGTTATTAAATTAAGCTCTCATGTCATACAAAGATCAATTAAAAGTTCCAAATTTTTAAGGAGCTAATTTTAACCATTTGCAATACATATTATTTATAATAGTATTATTCATAACTTGGAGGGACATTATGAGTGGCATACTTCAGGGATCTGTTCTAGGCCCTTTATTATTCATAGTTTATATAAATGATCTTAGCGAGGCTATAAATAGCAAAGTGTCAATTTTTTTCTTATGACACTAAAATGGCAGCTGTAGTCAAAGAAGATGAAGGCAGTTAGTTTTAAAGTGCAGATTGACTTAAATAATTTATTAGCTTGGGCTCAGAAGTGGCAGACGACTTTTAACCTTAACTTTAACTGGATGTTAGAAAATATTTTTTCACTAACAGAGTGGTAGATTATTGGAATAGTTTGCCACCTGAGACTGTAGACAGCCCAAACTTGAATGTTTTCAAGCGCAGATTGGATGATTATATGGGGATGGAGGGTTAACTTCTTACTTTTTGGTATGTGGATATGTTTCTTGACTCATTCCTGTGGATGCAGTTTCTTTTTATTGTATATTTTGGGGGACTTTGATTTTGTTTTTGGCAGACTCCTATGGAGGCTTTAAATTATATATTGTAGATGCATGGTCGGACATAATCCTATGTTGTTTAAATTGTATATTGTAGATGCATGATCTGACAAAATCCTATGGATGCATTATATGGGTGGGATTTGCTGGATATGGATGACCTTTGATAGGCCCTTGTGGCTTTTGTTATATGAAATTATGTTATGTTACCACTTATTTTACTTTCTAGCACAAACACCTCAGACAAAACACTTTCAACTTCTTCCTCTCTCAGGGCATCAAATCTGTTAGTCAACCAAACAGGTTCCATGTCCCTCTTACTCAAAGACTTTTAACCTATCTATTCTATCCCTTGTGGCTTTTGTCATCCGTGTAATTATGTTATGTTATGTTTTCTCTCCAGTCCCTACTCTAGGCTTATCTTCCACCCTCCTGGTCCCAGCCACATCTTCATGAGTACAATTGCATCCCTTCTCACTTCATTCACCAACTCACTTAATCTCCTGCACTCATCACGTAACTGACTCACCTCCTCTACCAAAGCCACATTTGCACTAGTCACATAACAAACCGTGTATTCAAATACATTTGCTCTTCTTTCAACACCACAAAAACCACAAACTACATACACACTGCTTACGGTAAATATTTATAATAGCGGCTCGAACAGGTTAGGACAGGTTAGGTGTGTGAATGAGAGGGACATGAAACCTGTTAGGCTAACTAACAGATTTGATGCCCTGAGAGAGGAAGAATTTGAAAGAGATTTGTCTGGTGTGGCCGTGCCTGAAAGTAGAATAGGAGGTCGAGTGAGTGAGAGCAGGAGGGAGGGTAATACTAGGCCTAGAGAGAATAGGAGAATGACTGAGGTGATTGTGATGGGTGACTCTCAGATTAGGTATTTAGATAGGAAGTTGAATGAAAGTAAATGGAAGGGAGTGAGAGTTTGTCTGCCGGGTGCTGGTGTAAATGATGTGTGTGAGAGGTATGATAGGTTGGTGTCTGGGTGTGAGAGGGAAGCAGTTGTGATTACACATGTCGGAGTAAACGATGTAAAGAAGGTGGGTACTTGTGAGTTACGACAGCGGTATAAAAGGCTGATTGAAAGGATGTGTGAAAGTAGAGTAAAAGGCGTTGTTTCAGGTGTGCTTCCCAGAATGGATGTGGGGATGGAATGGTTGTCTCGTGCAATGGGCTTGAATGAATATGTGAAAGGTTTGTGCGAGGAGTCAGGATTGGTATTTGTAGATGTTTGGAGTGGGTTTTATGGGAATAAGGGTTTGTATGCGATGGATGGACTCCATCTGAGCCGAGATGGGGTTGAGGTTTTGTGGCGGGAATTAGATAGTGTTATTAGGTCTTTAGAGGTGGGAAACTAGGTTTTGATAGTGGTCAGGGAAATTTAATGGCTCAAAGTGAGGCAGGGAAAGGAAGCAAACACAGATTTGTAGAAGGTAGGCAGGCTAATGGAAGTGCTTTAGGGTTAAACTACTTGAGTAGTGATAGTGGTCAGGGAAATACAAGAGTACAGGGTCGGGGAAAGAGAGAAAGGAGATGCAGAGGAGATAGGCCCTCAGGTGCTTCAGGGATAGGTGGGCTGAGTTGTCTTTACACAAATGCTCGTAGTCTTAGAAATAAGAGGGATGAATTATTTAGTTATATCATTCATGAAGATATAGATATAATATGTATAGTTGAATCATGGGTTAATGAAAATATATTTAATGATAATGTCAGTGAATTTGAACTAGAGGGTTATACTATGTACATTAGTCAAAGGAGAGATAGGACTGGTGGTGGGTTGATTATTTATATCAGAAATAGCATTTCTTCAAATCTAAATAACTCTATAAAGCAAGGAGAAGGTGAATCATTATGGATAGATATTAAGGTTGGTAAAAATAGGAAAATACACTTGGGAGCTTTTTATAGACCACCAGGACAGACTGATTGTATCGATGAGTTAATGATTAGGGAAATAAGTAAAGGATGCAAAGAAGATACAGTTATTCTTGGTGACTTTAATTTAACTTCTGTAGACTGGGAAAATATGATAGGAAGAGATAGAGCAAGTTGTAAGTTTATGGAGTGTTTTGAGGATAACTTTTTGATCCAATTTGTTAATAAGCCAACAAGGGGTGCCAATATATTAGATCTAATTCTTTCAAATGATGATCACTTAGTTCAAGGATTGAGTGTAGGGGAATCATTGGGAAACAGTGATCATCAGATGGTTCGGTTTAATTTGCAAATAGTTAAGGGTAGAACAACAACAAACTCCACAAAAATTCCAAATTTTTATAGGGGAGATTACGATAAATTACGCAGCATGCTAAATCAGATTAGGTGGGATATAGAATTCCATGGAAAGAATACTTATGAGATGTGGGATATTTTTAAGACTATATTAAACATGGTTCAGGAACAGTGTATTCCGATGAAGTCTATTAGGAAGAAATGTAGGAAACCATTATGGTGGAACCAAGAAATAGCTAATAAAGTTTCAGAGAAAAAAAGGGCATACCAGAGATTACAAAGTGAGAGTAGTTTAGATAATTTAAACCATTATAGGTCAACCAGAAATGAACTAAATAAGATTATTAAGAAGACCAAAAGGACAGCAGAAATTAATTTAGCTAAAAATAATAATAAAGATCCTAAAAAATTCTTTAGCTATTATAGAATCAATAATCAATCTAACAGTGATAAAATAGGGCCTATTAAATATGAAGGGGTTTTGAAAGAATCTGATGAGGAAATAGTAGAGGTCCTTAATGATCATTTTGCTTCAGTATTCACAGAAGAGAAACCAGTTAGATTAATTGATGATAATTCTAGGTCAAGGGAAGTAGTGATAAATTCTATTAATATAGACAGAGAAGAAATTAAAGGGCTTATAATTCAGTTAAATACTAGTAAGGCATCTGGCCCTGACAACATTCATTCTAGGATACTCAAAGAAGGTGTAGAAAGTATTGCAGTAGCTCTCGAGAAGATATTTATTAGATCACTAGAGTCTGGAGAAATACCAAATGATTGGAAATTGGCAAATGTAGTGCCAATTTTTAAAAAGGGAAGCAAAGAGGACCCAAATAACTTTAGACCAGTAAGCTTAACTTCTATAGTCTGTAAAATTCTTGAGAAGATGGTTAAGAAGGGAATTTCTGATCATCTAGAGAGTAGCAGGTTAATTAATGATGCTCAGCATGGTTTTAGAAAAGATAGATCGTGTTTAACTAATTTACTGGATTTTATGGATTATGTAACTAAAGAATTAGATAGGGGTGAGAAAGTTGATGTGATCTACTTAGATTTCAGCAAAGCTTTTGATAAGGTTCCACATAGAAGACTAGTTCATAAATTAAAGCTGCATGGGATATGTGGGAACGTTTTAAATTGGATAACTGAATGGCTGAAAAATAGGAAACAGAGAGTTGTACTGAATGGAGTGAGGTCAGAGTGGAGGAATGTTATTAGTGGCGTACCTCAGGGATCAGTTTTAGGCCCTTTATTATTTATAATCTATGTAAATGATCTTGGGCAAGGTGTAAATAGCAAAGTGTCAATTTTTGCTGATGACACTAAATTGGCAGCTGTAGTCAAAGAGGTTGAGGGTAGCTTTAAAGTGCAGGGTGACTTAGATAAGCTGTTAGCTTGGGCTCAGAAGTGGCAGATGACTTTTAACCTTAATAAATGCAAAGTTATTAACATGGGGAGAGATAATAGGGAATTTAGCTATGAGATGGATGGATATTGGCTTAATTCAGTTGAAGATGAGAAAGACTTAGGAGTGGTAGTAGATAGGTCACTGAAATTTTCAAAGCAGTGTATTGAGGCAAAAAATAGAGCAAATAGGGTGCTAGGTTACATTAAAAGAAATGTTAGCTACAAGAGTAAGGAGGTCATCCTTAAACTATACAACTCTTATGTCAGGCCACATTTAGAGTACTGTATACAGGCATGGTCACCACATTTTAGACATGATATAAACTTATTAGAGTCAGTACAAAGGAGGGCAACAAAAATAATACCATCCCTGAAGCACCTTCAATATGAAGATAGACTGAGGGTATTAAATATGTTTTCATTTGAAAGAAGGTGTGTGAGGGGAGATATGATTGAGCTTTTTAAAATCTTTTCTGGGATGGATAAATTAGATTTCAGCAAGTTATTTGAGTTAGAAGGTAGTAATAGAACTAGAGGACACCACTTAAAGATTAAAAAACAGAGGTGCAGACTGGATGTTAGAAAATATTTTTTCACTAACAGAGTGGTAGATTATTGGAATAGTTTGCCACCTGAGACTGTAGACAGCCCAAACTTGAATGTTTTCAAGCGCAGATTGGATGATTATATGGGGATGGAGGGTTAATTTCTTACTTTTTGGTATGATATGTTTCTTGACTCATTCCTGTGGATGCAGTTTCTTTTTATTGTATATTTTGGGGGATTTTGATTTTGTTTTTGACAGACTCCTATGGAGGCTTTAAATTATATATTGTAGATGCATGGTTGGACATTCCTATGGATTGTTAAATTGTATATTGTAGCTGCATGATCTGACAAAATCCTATGGATGCATTATATGGGTGGGATTTGATGGATACGGATGACCTTTGATAGGCCCTTGTGGCTTTTGTCATCCGTTAAATTATGTTATGTTATGTTATGTTATGAACGATGGGACGTACTATTTCGTCCGTGTTCCAAAATGTTTCATGTTTTTGGAGTACATTTAAGGGGACGGCTCATGTGGGAGTAAACACAATGGGGAGACCACACTACAATGATCCTGAGTTTCAATAAATTGGGGAGTGGGGCAATCCTAATTGTTTATAGACTAATTTCCTAACGTTTACAGAGGTGAATCATTTAACCAAATCATGTCAGCGCCTTTAATAGTTTTGCGAATTATAATGGGGATGGGGGTGGAGTCTGACGTCAGACGACTCAAACGCGCATGAATATTCCGGCAGAGGTGAACGAAAGGTAAACACACAAAAATCCACTTTTTCGGCTAACCTGGTAATCTACATATTTACCGAAAAAACGCCACTGAATAGAAAGATCGGACACAATCCTATGATTACATTTTCTGGGTTAATTTCACGGTGCCAATAATCCTTATAGGGTTTCAGCACCCATAAAATAGATTAAATCAATCAATCATTTTCTGGGTGGGTTTTGACAGATGCGGATGACCTTTGATAGGCCCTTGTGGCTTTTTTCATCCGTCAAATTATGTATGTTATTCCATCCTGACATCCAATCTCGGAAGTACACCTGAAACAATGCCTTTCACTCTACTTTCACGCATACTTTCAACTAACCCTTTGTATGACCTTTTCTTCTCACAAATTTTCCTAGCTGTATCTTGATTCCACGACAAGTTCGGGGAACATATTTAACATTGACTGTTACGACAAAATACTCAAGGAATTTTTAATTATATTTTAAATTGAATCGTGAAATAGCTTCCGTTTGTTTACGTTTCAGAGCGGTCTAATTTTGTCCCCTTTTGTTTACACTTTTCTTGATCCAATAAAATTCTTTAGCTATTATAGAATTAATTAGCGACTCAACTTGAATATGGCGATTGTCGGAGACGGACGTGGAAGATTTCACTCCTGAGCTATTGCTGTTCTGCTGTTATTTTACCTAATTTCGTGACTGGGAGGTTAAGAGTGAAGACTTGAACATCGTTGCGAGGATTGAAGTACACCAAACTCGAATTTTGAAATATTTTACTCAGTTTTTCTGTGTAAATAAACCGGTGTATGTAGTGTTGATTCAACATGGCGGGAGCTAAGGTAGGAGACAATGATTTGGATAAACCGAGGGACGTGTGTGGCCACTGTAATGAAAAGTGTACTACAAAAGGAAGGGGAAACGATGGTATATTATGTAATTACTGTGGTTTTGGGGTACATGCTAAATGTGATGGTATGTCTACTGAGTACTACAAAATGTGGTAATTGTGTAGACGATGGCCGGATGCGATTATTTTGAGCGTCGGCTCGTTGTTGGGTACGGCTCGCCGCGGGGATAACACTGCGATGACCCTGAGTTTCAATCCTTTGGGGGGCATAGCCCCCCAGTATAAAAACGAAAATCGCCATAAAATTCTTCGATTTCATCTCTAAAAAAGTAACAACGAAAAGTAGCCCCCAAAAAACTATGCCTAGGATCCGGCCATTATAGTACTGAAAGTAGAATGGACTTGGCAGATAACAGAAATAGGTTCCAAGGCGATAGAGGTGAGGTCATTCAAGTTTCAAGAGGTGCTTCAGGGATAGGGGGGTTAAATTGTTTCTATACAAATGCTCGTAGTCTTAGAAACAAGAAGGATGAGCTATTTAGTTATATTAGCAATGAGGATATAGATATATTATGCGTTACTGAATCATGGGTTAATGAAATAGAATTTAGTGACACTATAAGTGAATTTGATTTTCAGGGCTATAATATGTACATTAGTCAAAGGACAGGTAGGATTGGTGGAGGAATAATTATCTATATAAAAAACAACATTGTTTCAAGTTTAAATACTTCAATAAAGCAGGATGGAGTTGAGTCACTTTGGATAGATATTAGGTTCAGTAAAAATAGAATGGTGCATTTGGGAGCTTTTTACAGGCCACCTGGGCAGACTGATGATATAGATGAACTAATGATAAGGGAAATAAGTAAGGGATGTGAAACAGATGCAGTTATTATTGGGGACTTCAACTTAAACTCTGTGGACTGGGAAAATATGATAGGTAGGGATAGAACAAGTGGCATGTTCATAGAATGCTTTGAGGATAATTTTTTGAATCAATTTGTTAACGATTCAACGAGGGGGGACAATATATTAGATTTAGTACTTTCTAACAGTGATCATTTAGTTCAAGAATTGACTGTTGGGGAAGCATTGGGAAATAGTGACCATCAGATAGTTCGTTTTAACTTGGGAATTGAGAAGGGTAAAATAACTGAGAATGCTGAAAAAGTTCCAAATTTTCATAAGGGAGATTATGTAAAACTTCGAAGCTTGCTAAATTTGGTAGACTGGGATATAGAATTCAGAGGCAAAAATGCTTATGGGATGTGGGATACTTTCAAGCATATAATAAATGTAGTCCAAGAACAATGTATCCCAATGAAGGCCATTAGGAACAAAAGTAGGAAACCATTATGGTGGAATCAGGAGATAGCTAGAAAAATTTCAGAGAAGAAAAGGGCATATAAAAAATTACAGGTACAAAATAATATTCAAAATTTAAGTGATTATAGAATGGCTAGGAATGAGTTAAATAAGATTATAAAGAAGAACAAAAGGGTGTCAGAAATTAAATTAGCTCAGGATAGCAACAAAGATCCTAGAAAGTTCTTTAGTTACTATAAAATTAATAACAAGTCTGGCAGAGTTAAAATAGGACCTATCAAATATGAAGGGGTTGTGAGAGAAACTGATGAGGAAATAGTTGAGGTACTAAATGGTCATTTTGCATCAGTATTTACAAAAGAGAAACTAAATAGTCCTATGTATAGTACTCATAGGTCAGGAAAAGAGGTGTTTACTAACATTTGTGTGGATCGGAGGATGATAAAAGGACTAATAGGTGATTTAGATACTACCAAGGCCTCCGGCCCTGATAATATTCATTCTAGGATACTTAAAGAAGGGGTAGAAAGTATCTCAATAGCTCTGGACAAGTTATATACTAGGTCATTGGAATATGGAGAAATACCCGATGATTGGAAGAGAGCGAATGTAGTCCCCATTTTCAAGAAGGGTAGTAAAGAGGATCCAAATAACTTTAGACCGGTTAGCCTAACTCCTGTAGTCTGTAAAATTCTTGAGAAAATAGTTAAAAAAGGGATTTGCCAACATCTAGAGAGGGAGGGGTTAATCAGCGATGCTCAGCATGGGTTTAGATCAGGTAGATCATGTTTGACTAACTTACTAGACTTTCTGGAATTTGTAACAGATCAAGTAGATAAGGGAGAGAATGTAGATATAATTTACTTAGATTTTAGTAAAGCATTTGATAAGGTACCACACAGGAGACTAGTTCATAAATTAAAAATGATTGGGATATGTGGGGGTGTTTCAAATTGGATAGCTGAGTGGCTGAAAGACAGGAAGCAAAGGGTAGTGCTAAATGGTGTAAAGTCAGAGTGGAGGGATGTTATCAGTGGGGTTCCTCAGGGATCAGTTCTCGGTCCATTATTATTTGTCATCTATATAAACGATCTTGGGGAGGCAGTTAATAATAAAGTGTCAATTTTTGCGGATGATACCAAATTAGCAGCTGTAGTTAAAGATATTGATGATAATTTTAAAGTGCAGGGGGACTTAAATAAATTGTTATCCTGGGCACATAAGTGGCAAATGACTTTCAACCTTGATAAGTGCAAAGTTATTAACATGGGAAAAGATAATAGAGAATTTAACTATGAAATGGATGGGCATTGGCTGAGCTCAGTAGAGGATGAGAAAGATCTAGGAGTAGTAATAGATAAGTCATAAGGTTTTCTAAGCAGTGTATTGAAGCAAGAAATAGGGCAAATAGAGTGCTGGCTTTTATTAAGAGAAATGCCAGTTACAAAAGTAAGGAGGTTATTCTTAAACTCTATAACTCTTATGTTAGGCCACATCTAGAGTACTGTATACAGGCATGGTCCCCACATTTTAGACACGATATTAACCTTCTTGAGTCAGTGCAACGGAGGGCAACAAAGATTATTCCTTCCCTGAGGCACCTTGAATATGAAGATAGACTGAGGGTATTAAATATGTTCTCGTTCGAAAGGAGGTGTGTGAGAGGGGATATGATTGAGCTGTTTAAAATTTTTTCCGGGATAGATAAATTGGATGTTAGCAAGTTTTTTGAGTTAGATGATGGAAATCGGACTAGAGGTCACCACTTGAAAATTAAAAAGCAAGGGTGTAGGTTGGATTTAAGAAAATATTTTTTCACCAATAGAGTGGTAGACTTCTGGAACAAATTGCCGCAGAGGGTAGTAGGTAGTCCAAATCTAAATGTATTTAAGAGTAGGTTGGATGAGTTTATGGGAAGGGAAGGTTGTGATGGTTCCTAAGTTTTGTATATATTAATATTGTTTGTATATATCTATAGCTGCATGATTTAGTTCTTGACAAGCCTTGATTGGTGATACCCTTGTTTCTGGATGCAATCCTCTGGATGTAGTTTTCCTGGGAGTTTGGGTGCCTTGAAAAAGAGGCCGCTTGACTCGGATGACCTATGATGAGCCCTTGTGGCTTTTGTCATCCGTTATATTATATTGTGGGGGACTTTGATTTTGTCTTCCCCTGGTGATGGTGCTTTTTGTGGGTGGGTTTTGACGGAGGCGGATGACCTTTGATAGGCCCTTGTGGCTTTTGTCATCCGTGTAATTATGTTATGTTATGTTATGTTATCGTCGTCACAATTACCCAAAATGTTTACTAAGACCTTGGTATCTACATGAGCAACGATGCATCCTTCACACACCACCTAAACAAATTGGTAGAAACTGCAAGAAACATGAGGAATTGACCATTCTGTCCAATTGGGCCGAGAAATGGCAAATGAAGTTTAACATAGACAAATGTAGTGTACTTAGTATAGGTAGAAATAATCCATTGAATAGTTATAAATTAAATGGCAGAATTTTAGGGAGGACTGATTGTGAGAGAGACTTGGGTATTTTGGTAAGTTCAGACCTTCGTCCTAGAAAGCAATGTCTAAATGCTAAGAATAAAGCTAATAGTGAACATGACAGGACACGTAGCAATGGGTTTAAGCTTGATAAGTATAGGTTTAGGAAGGAGATTGGGAGGAATTGGTTTACAAATCGTGTGGTAGATGAATGGAATAGGCTCACTAGGCATGTGATAGAAGCGTCCTCTCTGGGTAGTTTTAAGAATAGATTAGATAAATATATGGATGAAGCTGCTAGATGGGACTGACTTTTTTTTATGTACATATGTATATATTTTTCTAAGGAGTGGGGAGATTATATTTTGCGGTTGCATGAATGGACATAATCCTCTGGATGCATTTTATGTATATTGTAGATTAGATCTGACAAACTCCTGTAAAGGGTGACAATGTTGATGACTTTTCTCTGGTAAGAAATCTTTTGTGTGTTGACTGGAACATGAGCTGCCAAGTGTAGGCCATGAATGGTCTTTTGCAGTCTCCTTCTTTTCTTATGTGTAGGCCATGAATGGTCTTTTGCAGTCTCCTTCTTTTCTTATGTTCTTATGTAATAGGATATTGGGATTCATTAGGAGGAGTGTAAGCAATAAGAGTGCTGAAGTCATTCTAAAACTGTATCTGGCGCTAGTTAGGCCTCATCTAGACTATGCAGTACAATTTTGGTCACCATACTATAGGAAGGATATTGATTTGCTTGAGTCTGTGCAGAGAAGGATGACAAAGATGATTGGTGGGCTAAGGAACTTACCTTATGCTGAAAGGCTCAGAAAACTAAATCTACATACATTGGAAAGGAGAAGAGTCAGAGGGGAATTGATTGAAGTCTTCAAATGGGTAAAAGGATATAATAAAGGGGATCTGGGTAAGGTTCTTATACTTAGTGAACATGACAGAACACGTAGCAATGGGTTTAAGCTTGATAAGTATAGGTTTAGGAAGGAGATTGGAAGGAATTGGTTTACAAATCGTGTGGTAGATGAATGGAATAGGCTCACCCGGCATGTGATAGAAGCCTCCTCTCTGGGTAGTTTTAAGAATAGATTAGATAAATATATGGATGAAGCTGCTAGATGGGACTGACTTTTCTTTATGTACATATGTATATATTTTTCTAAGGAGTGGGAAGATTATATTTTGCGGTTGCATGAATGGACATAATCCTCTGGATGCATTTTATGTATATTGTAGATTAGATCTGACGAACTCCTGTAAAGGGTGACAATGTTGATGACTTTTCTCTGGTAAGAAATCTTTTGTGTGTTGAATGGAACAGGAGCTGCCAAGTGTAGGCCATGAATGGTCTTTTGCAGTCTCCTTCTTTTCTTATGTTCTTATTAGTGGGTGATTCTAAGAACTTTCAACATCAGAGAAAATAAGCGTTTGCTAACCCTGTGGAAGTCCCTAGGTCTGCCCAGGTTGGAATATTGCTGCCAGTTGTGGTCCCCACACAAGATCATCACAAGGATATCAGCACCCTGGAAGCACCACAACAGACTTTCACCAGCAGAATTAATGAAGTGCAGCACTTGAACTATTGGAAGAGGCTCACCCACCTAAAACTGTATTCTCTACAGAGAAGAAGAGAGAGGTACACCTGGAAGATCTTGGAGGGAAAAGTACCAAATTTAGAGATACAGGAAAACAACCATCCACAAAGAGGGAGACTCTGCTATGTGAAAAGTATAGAGAGCAACAACAAAAAAGCAAAAAATCTGGTGCACAACTCATTCACTTTCTGCGAGGCTCAACTCTTCAACAGTATACCACAAAGCCTGAGAGGTATCACTGGAATAACAACAGACTCCTTCAAGAGGAAACTCGACCAGTGGCTCGGTACACTATCCGATTGTCCACCAAGGAGAAATTATGAAATTAAAGTGGCAAATAGGGCAAAGGAAGATCCTAAAAGTTTTTATCAATTATACAAAACTAAGGTTAGAGATAAAATAGGCCCACTTATAGATTCCAATGGAGAATTAGTGAGTGATAGGGACTCAATGGCCGGAATGCTAAATGACTTTTTTCTCTCAGTATTTACACAGGAGGATACTCTAAATATACCTGAGGTGTCAATGATCTTTCAAGGTAATGATGAAGAGAAATTAAAGGATATCTTGATCACAAAGGAGATAGTGACAAAGGAAATTGATAAAATCAAAAGTAGTAAAGCACCCGGTCCTGATGAGCTCTTTCCTAGAATTTTGAAAGAAGGTAAGGATGTGTTAAGTGAGCCCCTAGTATGCATCTTTAGAAAATCATTGGAGACTGGCATTGTGCCAGTGGCATGGAAGAAAGCCAATGTGATACCTATATTTAAGAAAGGGGATAAAACAAATATGTCTAATTACAGACCAGTAAGTTTGACATCAGTGGTAGGGAAAATGATGGAATCTATTATAGCAAGGAATATTAGAGATCACTTGGATAAGCATAAGTTGATAAAAGAATTACAGCATGGCTTTAGTAAGGGTAAATCCTGTCTGACTAATTTGCTGTCTTTTTATAGTAAGGTGTATGAAGCAGCAGATAATGATGAAAACTATGATATTTTATACTTGGACTTTAGTAATGCTTTTGATCGAGTGCCACACTTACGACTTATGAGCAAAGTTAAAGCACATGGGATCGATGGCAGTATATTTAGGTGGATTCAGTCATGGCTTGGTGACAGACAGCAAAGAGTTAGTATAGATGGAGTTAAATCTGAGTGGGGCTGTGTTAGCAGTGGAGTTCCGCAAGGATCTGTTTTGGGTCCCTTGCTATTCTTAATTTATATTAATGATCTTGACATAGGTATAAGTTGTGACCTGAGTAAATTTGCTGATGATACTAAGCTAGGTAGGGCCATTAGGGCTGATTCTGATGCTGTTGTAATGCAGGAGGAATTGACCATTCTGTCCAATTGGGCCGAGAAATGGCAAATGAAGTTTAACATAGACAAATGTAGTGTACTTAGTATAGGTAGAAATAATCCATTGAATAGTTATAAATTAAATGGGAGAATTTTAGGGAGGACTGATTGTGAGAGGGACTTTGGTATTTTGGTAAGAACATAAGAAAAGAAGGAGACTGCAAAAGACCATTCATGGCCTACACTTGGCAGCTCCTGTTCCATTGAACACACAAAAGATTTCTTACCAGAGAAAAGTCATCAACATTGTCACCCTTAACAGGAGTTCGTCAGATCTAATCTACAATATACATAAAATGCATCCAGAGGATTATGTCCATTCATGCAACCGCAAAATATAATCTTCCCACTCCTTAGAAAAATATATACATATGTACATAAAAAAAGTCAGTCCCATCTAGCAGCTTCATCCATATATTTATCTAATCTATTCTTAAAACTACCCAGAGAGGAGGCTTCTATCACATGCCTAGTGAGCCTATTTCATTCATCTACCACACGATTTGTAAACCAATTCCTCCCAATCTCCTTCCTAAACCTATACTTATCAAGCTTAAACCCATTGCTACGTGTCCTGTCATGTTCACTAAGTATAAGAACCTTACCCAGATCCCCTTTATTATATCCTTTTACCCATTTGAAGACTTCAATCAATTCCCCTCTGACTCTTCTCCTTTCCAATGTATGTAGATTTAGTTTTCTGAGCCTTTCACCATAGGGTAAGTTCCTTAGCCCACCAATCATCTTTGTCATCCTTCTCTGCACAGACTCAAGCAAATCAATATCCTTCCTATAATATGGTGACCAAAATTGTACTGCATAGTCTAGATGAGGCCTAACTAGCGCCAGATACAGTTTTAGAATGACTTCAGCACTCTTATTGCTTACACTCCTCCTAATGAATCCCAATATCCTATTAGCTTTATTCTTAGCATTTAGACATTGCTTTCTAGGACGAAGGTCTGAACTTACCAAAATACCCAAGTCTCTCTCACAATCAGTCCTCCCTAAAATTCTGCCATTTAATTTATAACTATTCAATGGATTATTTCTACCTATACTAAGTACACTACATTTGTCTATGTTAAACTTCATTTGCTATTTCTCGGCCCAATTGTACAGAATGGTCAATTCCTCCTGCATTACAACAGCATCAGAATCAGCCCTAATGGCCCTTTCTAGACCTTCGTCCTAGAAAGCAATGTCTAAATGCTAAGAATAAAGCTAATAGGATATTGGGATTCATTAGGAGGAGTGTAAGCAATAAGAGTGCTGAAGTCATTCTAAAACTGTATCTGGCGCTAGTTAGGCCTCATCTAGACTATGCAGTACAATTTTGGTCACCATATTATAGGAAGGATATTGATTTGCTTGAGTCTGTGCAGAGAAGGATGACAAAGATGATTGGTGGGCTAAGGAACTTACCTTATGGTGAAAGGCTCAGAAAACTAAATCTAACATAACATATAACATAACATAATTTCACGGATGACAAAAGCCACAAGGGCCTATCAAAGGTCATCCATATCCATCAAATCCCACCCACATAATGCATCCATAGGATTTTGTCAGATCATCCATCGCATACAAACCCTTATTCCCATAAAACCCACTCCAAACATCTACAAACACCAATCCAGATTAAGAAAACTTAGTTTTCCAACTCTTGCCCACCGACGCTCTCGGGGAGACATTATAGAAACGTACAAGAGTCTGCAGTGATCTGTTTATTCTACAGGAGGACACAGTAAGAAAATATTTAAGAGGCGGCCAATACTTAACATCAGGAAGCAGTTCTGCAACAGAGTCGAGGGAAATTGGAACAGTCTACCAGAAAAGGTTGTTAGTGCACTCAATGTAGAAAAGTTTGAGAGGGAGCTAGCTAAATTGTGGAGCCGTCAAGAACCGAAATACAATTGCCAACCCGACTTCAGTAAGTTTCGGTATAGAACAAGATCTGGCCCAAGAGGACCACAACGGGACCTAATGACAGAACAAGGATACCTATAAGCATAGGGAAAAACTCAATACAAAAGTCTCGACCATGCAAAACATCCAACCAACATACATATAGTTTGCATAGTTTTGAGCCGGGTCTAATAGGCTAGCAACCCTGTGAGTAAATACTGAAACAAAACAGATTGGAAGAGAGAAAAATCGCCACAGGTTCAATTTATGATTGATTTATACTGCGTGTCAACCACAAAGCAATGAAAAGAAATGGCCAAATTTCTTGTGTCAAGTAACAAGCAAGTGTCAAAGATATAATTTTGTCATTTTCCAACAAAGTGAAGCTATGACGTGTCACGTGTCATCACAGCCACCAATACCATCCAATAACAAGCTCAATCAAATCTTCTGGTTGACGTTATAGAGCCTACTTGTATGATAATTGAGTATCAGTATGATAGTAGGAGTTGGCAACATGTTTAACTTTTATATATGCTAGTTGTTAGTATATTACGACTTACATTTATGTGCGTTTATTTTTCTGTTATAATATTAGTGAAAAAACCCTCTTTAATTTGATATGCTCGTCGAGTGGCCTATTCAAATATTAGATGGCATAAGTGGATTAAATTCTTGTTAGTAGTTTTACTTATAACAACTGAGAGTGTATTTTTTGATAATATTATGTTACAAAACAATGACTGGCTAATATGACTCCCAAATATTAAATAATAGACTATCACATCAAACTCAAATAATAATCCCAAATTGAATTACAAACCGGTTCTTAGACTCGGAGTAGAGAGAACGATCTTAGGCAAACAATTCCACACCTGAACTATCAAAGGAAATGAAGCTGGTTCTTGTCATGTTGGAAGTAAATATGGAATAAACAGTCACCCACAATCTACATACATTGGAAAGGAGAAGAGTCAGAGGGGAATTGATTGAAGTCTTCAAATGGGTAAAAGGATATAATAAAGGGGATCTGGGTAAGGTTCTTATACTTAGTGAACATGACAGAACACGTAGCAATGGGTTTAAGCTTGATAAGTATAGGAAGGAGATTGGGAAGAATTGGTTTACAAATCGTGTGGTAGATGAATGGAATAGGCTCACTAGACATGTGATAGAAGCCTCCTCTCTGGGTAGTTTTAAGAATAGATTAGATAAATATATGGATGAAGCTGCTAGATGGGACTGACTTTTTTTTTATGTACATATGTATATATTTTTCTAAGGAGTGGGGAGATTATATTTTGCAGTTGCATGAATGGACATAATCCTCTGGATGCATTTTATGTATATTGTAGATTAGATCTGACGAACTCCTGTAAAGGGTGTCAATGTTGATGTCTTTTCTCTGGTAAGAAATCTTTTGTGTGTTGAATGGAACAGGAGCTGCCAAGTGTAGGCCATGAATGGTCTTTTGCAGTCTCCTTCTTTTCTTATGTTCTTAAAGCACACAGGATCGATGGCAGTATATTTAGGTGGATTTAGTCATGGCTTGGTGACAGACAGCAAAGAGTTAGTATAGATGGAGTTAAATCTGAGTGGGGGTGTGTTAGCAGTGGAGTTCCGCAAGGATCTCTTTTGGGTCCCTTGCTATTCTTAATTTATATTAATGATCTTGACATAGGTATAAGTAGTGACCTGAGTAAATTTGCTGATGATACTAAGCTAGGTAGGGCCATTAGGGCTGATTCTGATGCTGTTGTAATTCAGGAGGAATTGACCATTCTGTCCAATGGGGCCAAGAAATGGCAAATGAAGTTTAACATAGACAAATGTAGTGTACTTAGTATAGGTAGAAATAATCCATTGAATAGTTATAAATTAAATGGGAGAATTTTAGGGAGGACCGATTGTGAGAGGGACTTGGGTATTTTGGTAAGTTCAGACCTTCGTCCTAGAAAGCAATGCCTAAATGCTAAGAATAAAGCTAATAGGATATTGGGATTCATTAGGAGGAGTGTAAGCAATAAGAGTGCTGAAGTCATTCTAAAACTGTATCTGGCGCTAGTTAGGCCTCATCTAGACTATGCAGTACAATTGGCTGTCTGGGTTTGTTCTGGAAGGTTGTCTTACAGGAAGCTCCTGATTCTCATTGTAAGATTGGGATATAATATTGATTTGGGTGTGTAGTTTTTCTTGTATTTATTTAATACATCAATCACTGTGTAATAAATACATTAGTGATTAATACTTTTGAGGAAAATAACTGGCCGCAATCCTGAGCAAGAATTTTTTTGGTGAGTGTTAACTTTGTCCTTAGTAAATTTCTGAAAGTATGGCTGTTTGTATAGATGGTGAGAGCATGCCGTTTGAAAGTAGTGTGTATGTGGTGTGTGATGCATGTGGAGTTGAAAGGAGAGTGAATGTAACTGAATGCCGTGTGTATTTTCTGGAAGGAAAGGTTAGGAGGTTGAGTGGGGAATGTAAGAGGTTGAATGATTTGGTGTTTGAGGTGAGAAGAGATGCAAGTGTGCGATTGAAAGGTGAGATTAGTGCTAAGAGGGTGGAAGATAGGACTGGGAACAGTGTGGAAGTTGTGAGTGATGATGAATGGTGGGTAAAATGGATAGGATAGATAAGTTAGGACAGATTAGGTGTTTGAAAAGGAAGGACATAGAACCTCTTAGGTTGACTAACAGATTCAATGTCCTGAGAGAGGAAGAGTGTGAAAGTGATTTGCCTGCTGTGATTGTGGATGAAAGCAGGATGGGTGGTAGTGTAATTTTTTATATGCCCTTTTTTTCTCTGAAATTTTTCTAGCTATCTCCTGATTCCACCATAATGGTTTCTAAGTCTGTTTTGGTTATTTCACAATTTTGATTCCTCACTTTAGTACCTTTTCTTTTATGGTGGTTTGACTCCTCACAAAACTCCAGAAATACTTAGGGTTTACTTTTATGTCCTTACATAATTTCTTTATAAAAGCTTTTTTGCCTGTCTAATCACAATTGTAGTTAGGTTTCTGACCCTTCTGTATTGTGCAGCTCTCCTTGGTGTCTTCCTAGCTTTAAGCCATTTTCATGCCCTTTCTTTCTCCCTAATTTGGTTTAACACTTCTCTTGTCATCCACTTAGCTTTTCTTTTTCCAACCTTATATAATATCTTTGGCAGATACTTATCTATAAGATCACATAATATCCCGACTAGTAATTTAAAAGCAAGGGTGTAGGTGGATTTAAGAAGATATTTTTTCACCAATAGAGTGGTAGACTTCTGGAACAAATTGCTGCCGAGGGTAGTAGGTAGTCTAAATTTAAATGCATTTAAGAGTAGGTTGGATGAGTTTATGGGGAGGGAAGGTTGTGATGGTTCCTAAGTTTTGTATATATTAATATTGTTTGTATATATCTATAGCTGCATGATTTAGTTCTTGACAAGCCTTGATTGGTGATAGCCTTGTTTCTGGACGCAATCCTCTGGATGTAGTTTTCTTGGGAGTTTGGGTGCCTTAAAAAGAGGCCATTTGACTCGGATGACTTATGATGGGCCCTTGTGGCTTTTGTCATCTGTTATATTATACTGTGGGGGACTTTGATTTTGTCTTTTCCTGGCGATGGTTCTTTTTGTGGGTGTTTTTGATGGATGCGGATGCCTTTGTTGCTTTTGTCATCCGTGAAATTATGTTATGTTATGAAACTGCCAATGAAATGAATACAGCATTTCAAAGTGTATTCATACAGGAGGATGTATTGAATATACCAGCATTTGATGTTGGATATTTTGGGCCAGTAATTGAAGACATTGATGTGGATATGTATGAGATTAAGGAACTACTGATAAAAGCTAATGGTAATAAAACAAAGGGTCCAGATAGAATTCATCCAAAGCTCTTGAGTGAATGTCACAATGAACTGGCCTTACCACTGTTAATTATTATCAAGAAATCACTTGATTCAGGGATAGTACCGGCTCTTTGGATTCTTGGATCTTTGTGTCCAATCTATAAAAAAGGTGATATTCTTGACCCTCTAAATTACAGACCAGTATCCCTGACCTGTGTACTTTGTAAAATATGTGAAAAACTGATAAGAAAAGTTGTAGTTAAGCATCTAGAAGATAATTAATTGATCTTTGATGGTCTACATGAGTTTAGTGCAAAGAGAAGCACATTTACAAACTTACTGACATATATGGAGACCTTGGCACTAGCACTGGATAATCAAATACCAGTTGATGTAAACTATCTTGACTGTAGGAAAGCATTTGATACAGTGCCACATGAGAGACTATTAAGTAAGTTGGAGGCATATGGGATAAGAGATAAAATTTTACATTGGATTAAGGCATTTTTAACTGGAAGGGAACAGTATGTCAAAATAAGAGGCACCTAGTCTGATAAACTAAGGGTAAATTCAGGAGTATCACAAGGTTCCGTTTTGGTTCCTGTACTATTTCTTATTTAAATTAATGACCTAGTGAAAAAAATTGGAATGTCTAGTATTGCTTTTTGCTGATGATGCAAAAATTTTAAGGAAATTAGATCACAAGAAGACATTGAAGCAATGCAGAGGGACTTGAATAAACTTGAAAATTGGAGTGTTAAATGGTTGCTGGACTTTAATGCTGATAAATGTGTCACCATGCACATTGGTCACAGAAATCCACATAAAAACTATGATCTCAATAGAAAGCAACTCAAGGAATCAAATGTAGAAAAGGACTTAGGAGTTTATGTGTCAGCAGACCTAAAGCCTTCACATCATGTTAATGTGGTAGCAGAGAAAGCCAACCGAATGGTGGGGCTGATTAAGAGACATTTTCCTGTAATTGATATGGATACTTGTCATAGTTTATATTATGCGCTTGTTAGGCCACACCTTGAATATGCTGTCCAGAGCTGGTCACAACACTTGAGAAGAGGTGATTTAATAGAAACCTATAAAATCCTAAATGGATTTGAGGATATTGACTATAAGCTCTTCTTTGAGTACACTGAGACCAACACACGTTCAAACTAAAGAAAAGAGGTCATTGGAGAACCTTAACTAGAGCTAACTCCTTTATTGTCAGAGTAGTTAATAGTTGGAATGCAGCAACTATTGGCTTGTTCGAGTCAAGGTTGGACAATTGATATGGAAACTATATTTTAGTATTAAAAGGAGATTATATTCTAATGAATTTATTTTTAAGTGAACAATTTCAATTTTGTATTGAGTGTTTTGTGTGTCTACTCATCATTGGAGTTGAGATGGGAGAAATACAAGAAGTCTCTTAACCTGCCATGTTATTGAAATGGGTAAGTTGAAATAGGTAAATCTAACAGTGATAAAATAGGGCCTATTAGATATGAAGAGGTTTTGAAAGAATCTGATGATGAAATAGTAGAGATTCTTAATGATCATTTTTCTTTGATATTTACACAAGAAAATCAAGATAGATTAATTGATGATAATTCTAGGTGAAGGAAAGTAGTGTTGAATGCCATTAATGTGAATAGGGAAATAATTAAAGGACTTATATTGAAGTTAAATACTAGTAAGTCATCTGGCCCAGACAACATTCATTCTAGGTTACTTAAAGAAGGTGTAGATAGTATTGCAGTAGCTCTTGAGAAGATATATATATACTAGATCGCTAGAGTTTGGAGAAATACCTAATGATTGGAAATTACCGAATGTAGTGCCAATTTTTAAAAAGGGAAGAAAAGAGGACCCAAATAACGTAAGGCCAGTAAGCTTAACTTCTATAACATAACATAACATAATATCACAGATGACAAAAGCCTCAATGGACTATCAAAGGTCATCCGCATCCGTCAAAACCCACCCACAAAAAGCACCATCACCAAAGTCCCCCACAATATAATATAACAGATGACAAAAGCCACAAGGGCTCATCATAGGTCATCCAAGTCAAACGGCCTCTTTTTTAAGGCACCCAAACTCCCAGGAAAACTACATCCAGAGGATTGCGTCCAGAAACAAGGGTATCACCAATCAAGGCTTGTCAAGAACTAAATCATGCAGCTATAGATATATACAAACAATATTAATATATACAAAACTTAGGAACCATCACAACCTTCCCTCCCCATAAACTCATCCAACCTACTCTTAAATACATTTAAATTTGGACTACCTACTACCCTCCGCGGCAATTTGTTCCAGAAGTCTACCACTCTATTGGTGAAAAAATATTTTCTTAAATCTAACCTACACCCTTGCTTTTTAATTTTCAAGTGGTGACCTCTAGTCCGATTTCCATCATCTAACTCAAAAAACTTGCTAACATCCAATTCATCTATCCCGGAAAAATTTTTAAAGAGCTCAATCATATCCCCTCTCACACACCTCCTTTCGAACGAGAACATATTTAATACCCTCAGTCTATCTATATATTCAAGGTGTCTCAGGGAAGGAATAATCTTTGTTGACCTCCGTTGCACTAACTCAAGAAGGTTAATATCGTGTCTAAAATGTGGGGACCATGCCTGTATACAGTACTCTAGATGTGGCCTAACATAAGAGTTATAGAGTTTAAGAATAACCTCCTTACTTTTGTAACTGACATTTCTCTTAATGAATGAAACCCAGCACTCTATTTGCCCTATTTCTTGCTTCAATACACTGCTTAGAAAACCTTAATGACTTATCTATTACTACTCCTAGATCTTTCTCATCCTCTACTGAGCTCAGCCAATGCCCATCCATTTCATAGTTAAATTCTCTATTATCTTTTCCCATGTTAATAACTTTGCACTTATCAAGGTTGAAAGTCATTTGCCACTTATGTGCCCAGGATAACAATTTATTTAAATCCCCCTGCACTTTAAAATTATATGAGGCGTTCTTGGGCTCTTAACCAAGGAATACTGGTGATTGTTCGGTAGCAGCTAATTTTAACCAGCAAAAGATAACACCCACACCCTTCCTTTTCTCCCTACATTTCCCCATTCTCACCTGCCCATGCTAAAAAGGAACGACAGCTTTCTTTGTAACATGGATGCCAGTTATATTATAAATATTGCATGATTGTCAGTTGTGAATTTAAATTGTATTGTCAAATGAAATTTGGTTTATAAAATTTATTCATGTGAAATTTTCCTGTTTACCAAACCTTTTTCATTTTTCTCACAATGGGACTTAGTAGAGAAATCCCAACACCAGTTCCTCTAGGCCAGCCAAAGCTCAACAGTTACCAGGTCAGTCACATGACTAAATGGATATAACTCTGTGGAAGGAGGTTAAACTTGAGTTTGCCTGAGAAGTTCTTAAAATTTAAATGATCTCAAGTTCATTTATCTTCAAAAGTGGATTAGTGTTGCTTGATGTTCATCAAAACCCCATTCAAAGAGATTTATTCTCTCTTTCATTCTCTTTGCTGTGCCTTTTGAATTTTGTCTTTCATCTTGTGCTCAAGCCTAAATCTCACTACTTCTCCTAAGAAGTTTTAGGCATTCTTCTTTGCTTTTGTCATATTCCATCATGAAATCAACATAAAATATTAATGAATTCATTATTCATAAACAGTAAAAGTTCATTGCACATGTATCTTTTTTCTTTACAGGCTGTACAAAAAGAAAAATGGTTTTCAAATGTATTTTTTCAAAATGTTTTGTGGGTTTTGTTATATTGGTATTAACTCTGCTTTATGTTCCTGGTATTCCACCTCATGTATCTTTCTCAGCATTTAAGTAAGTATATATTTTACATTTTTTAATCTTATACTCTAGTGGCTGTAATCTAAAAAGTTTAGAAACATAAAAATATTTTTTTAATGATCTAAATTGCTATGTAAATTCTAATAATTAGCGCTTGAAAGGATGGCTTCTGCCTGAGGAAGGCTCTCTCCCTCTGGCACCTATGTATCCCCTGTAGATATTTATTCATTGTTTTGTTTTTTTAATTTTTACAGTCCCTAGAAGACATTTTTTTATCTAGCCTCTAGTTTTTTAATTATTCCCTGTTGGCTCTTTCAAAGGAATTAGCACTTAAGCTTTGGTCCATGCTCTTAAAATCTTCTTTTCCTCTAAATTTATTAAAAGAATGACCAATACTAGATGAGCAATACTTTCTCTCACAGGTTGAGTGCTTACACCCTCTTCTCCAGATGTTTTACCACTTTTCATGCTCATGAACATTTATAAAATTCTGTACTTCCTTACATTTCTTTTTGTAAATATGTTTATTATCTAAGCATTACCTTTATTTAATTACTTAGTGTGTCTAATTTTGATGTACAGAACACTGATTTTATTCTTTAGTAAGAGGGGGGGGGGTGGGATTTTGCTTGAAGGCTGCTAAAGATTTTTAATAGGAATCTTTTTCAGAAGTATAAATTCTTAAACGAGATTAAAGATTTAAATTCATCAATGAGCTTTTTAATTTAAATTTTTGTCATTCTTCATTATGGAAAAATTTTGCTCGCAAATGTATGCCAACCCAAAAGGAACAAGTAATTTTTTAGCAAACTGGTTTAAATTAACAAATGTTTGATCATTGAGGGAGGCATAAAATTTAATGATGTGAGAAGTCTTAAAATCAATTGAATGATGCCAAGCTGAAGATCAGAGAAAGCTTCAGTAACATCAAAATGAAATGGGTCAGCTAACAGGCAAAAGTCACATTCTAACAACAAAAAATTATTATAATTTTCTAGAAAATTCAATGTGTAAATTCTCCAACTGAGAACTATATTTTCCAAAATTTTCAACAGGAACTTCAACCATTTGTAATGTCTTAAAAGGAAAAAGTTGCTTTTGTTTAATTTGCTGATTAAAAAGCAATAATTTTGTCATAAATGCTTTTACTTTGAAATGCATTTCATGAACAATTTTCCTTTTGCCTGCAACTTCTGATTATCACATAAATAAGATACATTATCACCACCAAAATCTAATTCTGCTATCCAATTCTTATCTTTTAACTGCAGGTAATCCAATTTTTGTTTAATTTCTAAAAATAGATCAATCTCCCCTTTCCAAAACCTTTCCTAAACTAAGCCATCTTAGTTGTCCTTGAAAATTCTGTGATATGTCTTACAACAGTACATCGAAAAGGCATAATTTTTCAAACTGATCTTTTTTCTGGACAAATTAAGGCTGAACTTTTAACTAGGCATTGCTTAATAAATTCACCATCAGAAAATGGCTTATGTTTGGCAATATTATAACTAAGTTAAATATCGGTTTTTAAAATACTTGTAAAATTTACCTTTTGCTTTTCTAAAGCATCTTCCATTTCACTATATTTCTTTTTCTTTTATTCTTTTGACAATTTTTCATATATAATGGCATGTTTAATTTCATAATGGTGCTTCAAGTTGTACTGTTTAAAAAGGGCGTCAAATTCTGTACATATGACACACAGTGCTTTATCATTTTTGAGCTTGAAAAAGTACTTATAATTCCACTCATTAAATTTATGACATTTATCTAACTTTTGTTTATTCCTTTCACTCATGATTGCTTTTACTTTAAAGGGTTTAATTAACTCATGAAAAATTGCCACATCTATTTGCAATGGTGCCAAATCTATATACCTATCTTATTTAATATAACCAAAGGTTAGAGATATTAAATATATGCACTAGGCTTCTATTTTTTTTGTTTATTTTTATATATTCTTTGGAATTTTGTTTCCAAATACTAATTAAATATACCTACAAAATATTTGAAAGCTCTAAAAACAACTTTTCCGCATTAATTTTAGCGTGCTTCTTTATTACTATGATATTTTTAATATAAGAATAAATTTATCATCCCAGTTTACTAAAACCATAACAGCAACTAGTGAAAAAACCTTTTCTGGAGGTACAATAATCTCTTATTTGTGACAAAAAAAAATTGAGTGACATTAATGATAAATAATTGAAATACATAAGTTATTAGAGTGACTTGTATTACTTTAATCATTAAAGTAAGGAAAGGTGCTTTAGATCATAATTCATGAGACATCAGAAATTTTTTCATTTGTACTCTGCTTTACACTTGTTCTTTTATGGAATACTTTGAAATGTATTTAAAAATTAATTATTTTAACATACCTGGTCAGGGGCCATATTCTGAGCATTGGCAGGCTTCTTTTGGCCTGTGGGCCATACTTTGCCCAGGCCTGATCTAGAAGCTCCTGCCCCATCTTGGCCTCAATACACATAGGAATATGTGTAGCTATTTATCTTCCACACATTTTCATTTTCTCTTAACTCTTTATTGATCTCCTTACAATTTTTTGCTGATACTGCCTCATTGCTATTGCACTTTAAAGATGCACTTGCATCAATTGGTGGTCGCTATCCATTTCCATTACAATGATTTTTCCAGAGAAGAATAAAACCAAACAACCTAATCTGAACTGTATTTTAGAGTTGACCCATCAATTCCTCGGGAAGGACCACTGGCAAGAAATACAATCCTAAATGATGCTGAGCAAATGCATAAGGGTCGCTTCATTGGCCCTGAATCCATCGCTTCCAGAGCAAGCAATGAACTTTTTGTTGGGCTGCAAAATGGAGACATTGTTAGAGTTTTTGGCAAGGATTTTGAAAAAACTGAAGTGGTTGCAAACCTTGGACCTGGTTGTGGTATGTAGTTAGTGATATTAATTATTATCTTCTAATTGATTGAGAATAAAAATTTATTTTGGCTTATATGACACTACAGTAATTTATTTTTTTATAGTTGGACCATGGGAAGAAAAAATATGTGGACGACCATTGGGACTGAGGTTTGCAAATGAAAATACATTACTTGTTGCTGATGCCTACCTTGGTATATTTGAATTAGATGTTTCAACAGGTAAATATGGTTTTAGTCTAGAATTCATCACATTTTATGTATACTTTGAGGAAATGTGCTAATCTCATAGCATAATTGGGAAATCTATAGATTTTCTTGTGCTTAGTAAATCAGTGACAATCGTAGAAGGGAACTTTGAAGACTAGGGCCAGGTCCATTATAGTTGCCTAACTTTATCATCACTATCACCCCAAGGTAGACCTGTATTAATTTGGGCAAGTTTGCAAATCTAGAGTGTGTCTTACTTTCTCAGTCTTAACAACAGCAAGTAGTTTCATCTATAAACTACTAATGCTTTTTACTTTACAAACATTTTAACTTCTCAGCTTCACTCCTTTAACTTACCAATCCTAAGAAACAATTGAGTGGAAATGTCATTGTTAGTTTTTAATATCAAGTGGTAATAATAATAATTCTCCAAATCACTGCCTTCTTTGCAAATCTCTTTCATTTACTAATACATAAATACACATTTGTTAGCCCTCATCTGATCTATCCACAATTGGAGATTGGGTTATCTTAGGTCACCTTGCTGTGGCTGATATCTTGAGGATTGTGGCTCTTCCCAGCCCCAATCCCCACAATTTGACCTAACCTTAAATCCTGCAGGAGAGTCTACAGTTCTATATTTTCCACACATTTTTACTTGTTTTTTCACCATTTCCTTACAGATTTCTCTTTACAAATTTCCTGTTTGATACACCCCTCTTTGGTAGCTTTCTCACAAACTATCCTATTTGGTAGTTTTCGTTAAATTTGATTGGAAATAAAAACTGATGCCCCAACACAGCCCTGATTTTCCCCCATTGTAGTCAATGCTTCTTATTTACTGTCTGCCCTCAACCATCTATGGACATCAGTCTTTAATGGTCCCAAATGGCGGCGCCTGGCTCTGCCGGGCTTGTAAGCACCTCTCGCAGTGCGGGCTACTGCGAGAGGTGTGTGCTATTGCATCCCGTGTTAAAAAAAGGGTCACCATGCCCAATGATGAAAATCAAACAAAAAAAACCCAACCCCCAACTTCCCCAAGAACAACGGAGCCACCCTCGGGCAGCTCCAGCAAAAAAATGGAGGTCCCTCCCCCTGTGCTTGCACAGGGGACCCTCCATATTTCTCTAACCGGAGAGGAGGCTTAGTCCTCTCCTTCGCCTACGGGTGCAGGGGACTCCCCCTCACCCCCTTCTCTGGAGGTGCTTTCGGGCACCTCCCTATTTCCAGCGGCAGTCCCTCCTTTTCTTTCTAAGGGGACTGCCAAGAAAGCCAGCAGGCAGCCCATTGCCGACCGCCCCTCTTGTAAGCGGCTTGGTAGGGCAAACCCCCTTAGGGGGGAGAGGGAAGCCAGGCCCCTTCGGTCGCTTCCCTCAAAAGACCTGCTGGCAAGGATATTAAACCTTGCCGGGGTTAAGGCTTGTGCCTCCCCACAAATGACTCTTGACGCTGCCAAGGGGACCTGCGATGTCCTGGGAGGGGATGGCCAACTGGAGGCCCCTCCTGTGATAGACATGGTCCTTGAGGAGACCCAGCCTCAGACGGTAGGGCCTTCCATGGGGGGGAATCCAAGCTCGGCACCGAACCCCAATCTGCCCCTATGCAAGGTCCCCCTCAAACGGCTGAGGGCTCCGAGGCAATACAAGGAGGGGAGGGATCTCCTCCGACAGGTGCCCCCACGACTACCAGGACCTTCTCCATTTCGGAGAGGGACCTGGCATGGGGGCTTCTGCTGGCGGAGGTGAGAAGCGGGTTCATTCCCCGCCCTCCTCTCCAAAAAAGAAAAAGACTAGAAAGACAAAGAAGACTCAGGGCTCCTCTCCATCCGCGGGGGCTGCGGGGACGGATAGGTCTGCTGCCACTTTGGTAGGCGACCAAGCCAAGATCGGCACATCCAGCCCCTCTACCCCCCCGTGTGCGGAGCCCCTGACTAAGACCAAGAGTGCACAGGGCGGAGCCTCGATGACATCGGGGCCCCTCATTGAGAGGTTACCTGGCGTTTTCGAACCCGCTGGCTTCAAACGCTTCCTCGTTATTCGCTCCACTGATGGCACCATGTTGTCCAAGGGCAACATGATCCATAAGAGGAGAGGATTAGCTAGTGCAATTGGTAGAGAGCCGAAGGTGACCCGTTTCTCGGACGGCAGCCTTCTGGCGAATCCCGCCGAGGCGGCTAAGATAAGTGCTCTTCGGACACTTCATGGCACCCCGGTGAGTGTGACGCCGCACTCTACCATGAACCTTGTAAAAGGAGTAGTTTATGCGAGGGAACTCGTTGACTACTCCATTGAGGACATCACCCTAGAGCTGGCCGACCATGGGGCGGTCAAAGTCGAACGTGTGATGAGAAAACAGGGAGGGGCCTCGAGACCCACCCCTACACTCTTCGTCACATTCGACTGTGACAAGCTCCCTGAGTCGGTGCGTGCCGGTTGGTACCGCTACCGCCTGAAGGCATTCGTGCCACTTCCGCGGCGGTGCTATTACTGTCACCGCTTCGGCCATACGAATCGCTCATGTAGACGTGCAGAGTCGGGGTCACCCGAAGTATGTGTAAATTGCTCCAAGGTCGCACACGATAAGTCCAAATCGTGTGTGGCCAAGTGTGTCAATTGCGGAGAGCCCAACCCTGCTTCTTCGAAGCAATGTGGTGCATATCTCCTGGAGAAAGAAATCCTGGCCGTTCAGGCCCAGGATAGACTCTCATTCCGCGAGGCGTATATTCCACCGTCAGCTGACTTCGACACGGGGGACTTCCGCCGCGTCGTGGCACGGTTGCCGAGGCCCTATCTCTTGCTTGGAGATCTGAATGGCAGGCATCCTCTCTGGGGAGATTACTCCATAAATCCCAGGGGACAAGTCCTTGCCGATCTGATCGAAGAGCTTGAGATGGGTGTCCTAAACGTGGATGAGTTTACGCATCACTGTCCGAGAACCGCTTCATTTTCTTGCCTTGACCTATCTTTGTGCTCTTCGGATGCACAGCCTGATTTTGATTGGGGGGTGGTCGATGACCTCCATGGTAGTGATCACTTTCCCATTCAAATATCATTTTCAGGGCAACTGCCGCCTGAGAGACCACCTCGGTGGTGCTTGGCGCGGGCGCGGTGGCCTGCATTTCAGGAAATGACTGAATTCTCTATCTCAGTCAAGGAGTTTAGGTCGGTAGATGAGGCCGTCGAGTTCTTCTCCGGCAACCTCATCGCCGTGGGCCTGACTACTATTCCTAGGACGTCTGGCCGTTTTGCACGCCGACCGCTCCCGTGGTGGTCGGCCGAGTGTGAGACGGCCCTCAAACAGAAGCGTTATGCCTACATGCGCTATAAGCGCCGCCCGAACGATTTCACTGTCGCTGAATTTCGTCGGGCTAGGGCTAGGTTCCGGTATATTTCGAAGCACGCTCGCCGCTCTTCTTGGCGGGCATACGTGTCTTCACTTAACGGGAAGACCCCTTTAGCTGAGGTGTGGAAGCGAGTCAAAAGGATTCGGGGCAAGTTCTCGCAGGACCCTCGTCCCGTTCTCCAGGAGTATGGGACCGCAATCTCGGACCCCGCGTCCGTGGCGGAATCCTTTGCGACCGCTTTTTCTGCATTCTCTAGCCGTGATGCTGCTCCGCCAGCATTCAATGCACGTCGTGATGTCGCGGAAGGCCGCCGGCTGGACTTTACCTCCAGAGGCGGAGAACCCTTCAACGACAAGTTTACTGTAAGCGAGTTGCGTTCCGCTCTCGCTTCGTGCGCGGACACCGCCCACGGTCCGGACGATGTCCCGTACGCCATGCTTCGACATCTAGGTGAGCGGGGCATGGCCTTTCTGTTAGATTTGTTCAACAGGATCTGGGTGGAAGGTCTTCTCCCAGACTCCTGGCGAATCGCTACTGTGCTTGCCTTTCGCAAACCGGGGAGAGATCACTCTACTCCGACCGGTTTCCGCCCAATCTCTCTAACCTCTTGCGTGTGCAAGTTGATGGAGAAATTGGTAAATGTTAGATTAGCCTTTATCCTGGACAGCGGAGGCCATCTGTCTTCCGCACAGTGTGGCTTCCGCAAGTTCCACTCCACGTCGGATGATCTGCTCCGACTGGAAAATGCCGTCTGCGAGGCTTTCCTTCGTAGACAGCACTACGCCACGGTGTTTTTCGATCTGGAGAAGGCCTATGATACCGCATGGCGATACGGTATCATGGAGACTCTCCACACGATGGGGGCGAGGGGACGCCTCCCAATTTTTATATCTGAATTTTTGCGAGATCGTCGATTCCGCGTACGGGTGGGGGGAGCCCTCTCCGGCCCAAAGGAGCAGGAAGAGGGTGTCCTCAGTGTCACACTCTTTGCCCTCAGCATCAACGGCATCACCTCGGTGCTTCCGGAAGATGTTCTCGCTACGCTCTACGTGGACGACCTTTCGATCTCTTTTGGCGCGGCCCAGATGCCAACTCTGGAGCGTCGACTCCAACAGGCATTGAACCGCGTCTCTCGCTATGCCGAAGCGCACAGGTTTCGGTTTTCTTTGGCCAAGACTAAGGTGGTGCACTTCTGCCGCCATCCACGGCTTCACCCCGACCCAGATTTGTTTCTTAATGGGGTGCGCCTGGATGTGGTTGAGTCGCACCGTTTCCTTGGTCTTGTATTCGACCGATGCCTCACCTGGGAGGCTTATATTCGCAGCCTTAGGGTCTCTTGTACCCGCGCCATGGACATTCTCCGTTCCGTGACGTTCAGCGCTTGGGGCGCTGATAGGGCTACTGCCTTACTTTTTTATCGATCCTTTGTTCGTTCGAAGCTCGACTACGGATGCGCGTTTTATGCATCCGCAGCCGAGCGTTTATTGCGGAAGGTGGATTCGATCCACCACACCGGCCTTCGCCTTGCGACCGGTGCCTTCCGCACTTCCCCCATTGAGAGCCTGTTGGTCGATGCTGGGGAGATGCCACTCGCTCTGCGCCGCGTGCAGTGTATCACTCGACTGTACGCGCGAGCCCGGTGCCTCCCTCAGTCGCCAACAGCTCTCATTGCATCCGCAGCTGATCTCGATGGTGCCTCTGCCGTCGAGAGACGCCAGTCATACCCTAAGCCTTTTGGGTTTAGGGCCAGGAAACTCCTTCGAGAGGTAGATATCGCTCTCGGGCCGGTGGCGCCCCTGGTTTTGCCCAGGACGCCACCCTGGAGGGTACCACATTTGGCTATTTGTCGCCACGCCTCTGCTCCCAAAGCTTGTACTGCGCCGGGAGTATTGCGTTCGACCTTTTTGGAGCACACATCGTGTCACGCTGGAACCGTGCCAGTGTATACGGATGGCTCCAAGTCCCAAGAGGGGGTCGGCTTCCACGCCGTATCCCCTCTGTTTGAAGTCAGCGGGGCTCTACCAGGCGCTGCGTCTGTCTTCACGGCCGAGCTGGTGGCAATACACCACTCGGTACGGGAGATTACGCGACGTGCCCGGTTCGGAGACCGGATTGTGATCTATAGCGACTCACAAAGCGCCCTGAGTGCTCTCGGGGCATTGGAATCTGCGCATCCCCTGGTTCGCGATATCCGTGACGCCACGGTTTTGGCGAGCCGGGCAGATGTCGAGATTATCTTCTGCTGGGTTCCTGGACATGTAGGAATTGCGGGGAATGAGCGCGCCGATGAGGGTGCCAAAGAGTCCGCGAGGACTCTGCGACCGGACCAGCGTTTCGCTCTTCCTCACACCGACTACATGGCAGGAATACGGGCAGCTCTTCGGACTGCTTGGCAAAGAAGATGGGAGACGGTCGAAGGGAACTTAAAGTTGCGTGCCATTGCGCCGCGACTGTTCCCATGGATCTATCCCCCAATGCCGCGGTGGCTTCAGGTTGCTTTCTGTCGTCTTCGAATCGGACACACTCGTGTGACGCATCGCTACTTGATGGAGCGCTCGCATGCGCCCTATTGCAACGACTGCGTCGTCCCCCAGACTGTTCGGCATATTCTTGTCGAATGTCCCAGTCTGGGTGATCTTCGCGCACGATACCTGTCTCGGTACCGGGATGGGCGGGGTCGCTACCGCCTGTCCCTTGTACTCGGGACGAGTGTGTGCACCATGACTGGTGGACTTATTGACTTTTTGGGGGAGGCCGGCCTTCTCCCTTTCATTTAACCCGGTTTTATTGTTGTTGTTTTTGTTATTGCTTTGTTATTGTTATTTCTTTTTATTTTTGTTTCCTGTTGAATTATTTTGAAGTAGCCTAGAACTAGGCTGTTTGTTTACGGCAACTTATGCCTAAGTCGGCAGTCGCCAGATAGCCCCTTAATCAAAAAAAAAAAATTCTCAGAGGCCCCAGGCTTCTTGTTTCCGTGCCACCAATGACCGTGATCTTCTTAGACTAGATCCTTTTGGTTCTGAGGTCAACGATGATCTTGATTATGATAGATTTATAGTTTCAAAATCAGACAATGATACACCAATAAGTAAGGCTGACATTTTCAATGTCTATGAAGACTTTGTTGTCAAATGTGGTGAACCTGCCCAAATGTGGCCTAGGAATGATGGCTGCCTTGTTGTGGAGTCCTCTTCAGCATCAAAAAATCAAAGTATTAGATTCTCTTGCTTCCCTCAATATCTCCTCTTCAGTCCATCCTACCTTTAACACCTGCAAGGGGGTTATCAGGTCCGGGGAGCTTATTGAATATGATGTGGACTGGCTTGTTTCTAAACTGACTTCTCACTCAGAAGGTAGTTGGTGCATACTGCATCACTCTAATGTTAATGGCACCAGAGTTCCTTCCGCTACTACCATATTAACTTTCAATAGGTTGGAACTCCCTAAGAATATCAAGGCTGGTTATCTGTGTATTCCTGTGAATCCCTATGTGGAGAATCCCCGTAGGTGCTTTTACTGTCAACATTTTGGACATGTCAGTAAGCACTGGAGACAGGAGAGGGTATGTGTCAATTGTTCCTCTGATTTCCATGGAACACCATGCCCTCGTCCCCCTTGTTGTGCCAACTGTGGTGGCGATCACCTAGCCACCTCTAAGCACTGCACCTTTTTCTTGTATGAGTGAGAGGTTGCTTTGAGTTATGCAGATGCTCTTAGAGCAACCAAACTAGTCCGTAACAGACCTCAGAGACCATTCAGGCCTCCACTTTTACGGCCTCAGAATATCCATCAAGAAGACCCACTAGAATTTCTGCCTCAGAATGATGCTCCATTCCCCTGTCCAATCATTAGGGAGGTTCCTGCTGCTCCTAAACCAAGGTGCAAGAGGACTCGCCGTTCCTCATATTCCCCTTCATCAGCATCTAACCAACCATTGATATGTCCTGAAGACATGGAGGCATATTCCAAGGATGTTCGTGTGGTGTTCGTTTCACCTTTGGACATCCACCCTCCTCTCACTGAATCTGCCTTGAGTCCATCAGTCACAACTAGCCAGCCTATTACATCCACAGCATCAGTAACTCCAGAAGAAGCTAAACGGATTTTTTCTGATCCAGCTTTGGCTGTGGCCCTTTTGGAAGAGGAGAAACAGCCTTCTGGAGTTTCTTCTCCCACCCCAACTGACCCACCAACCACCTCTCAGAATGACTCGGTACCATCTCTCTCGACATTACTACTTTCCAGTACAGAGGACCCAATATCTTCAGAGGCATCTTTGCCAGCAAAAACCCCCCTGTCATATTCCCAACTGACAGATGGTTCTTTGCCATCTAATAAAAAAGCCATCCCAAACACATTCAAATTACCTATACCTCAAGCGTTAATTACACCTAAAAATCAAAAAGGTTCAAAACCCCCGTCACCTTCATCAGGTGCAAAGAAAAAGGCAATTACCCTTAAACGATGAATATGTTTCCAATTGTTCATTGGAATCTACAAGGGATCTTCTCCAAATGGGAAGAATTCAAACTCCTGCTTCATGACTACACCCCTTGCTGTATAGCATTACAGGAGACCCAATTGGGTATTCGTCGACTACCCAATATCCCCCACTATGTGGGGGGATATTGAGAACAGACCTTCAAGCAGTGGCAATTCGTGTGTATACCAATCGTTTATACACAGTCTGCTCACTGTACCTCCCTCCTAGTGAAAGAGTAGTTGCTTCAGATTTGGCTAACAAATTAGCCAATCTCCCAACCCCATTCCTACTAGTTGGAGACTTTAATCTAAGACACCACCTTTGGGGAGACTATGATGACAACCCCAAGGGAATTCTGATTGTGAGACTTATGGAGACCATTATTTAATGATGGCACTCCAACATCCTTCCATGTCCAGACCAACAGCTACACCTGTGTAGATTTGTCTTTTTGTTCCTCAGACTGTAGAGCAGATTACAGCTGGTCGGTGGATCCTGATCTGAGAGGAAGCGATCACTTGGGAACTTTGATAAACAACTCCCTTTAATGCCTGCAGGTTACAAGGAACCAGGCCTTGAGGCGCCAATAATTGGAATATCAGTTTTGCCCCAATAACCCTTCCCTGCATGTAACAAGCTGACCATCTCCCTGTGGCTGCATAAGGCTGTACTTGTTGTGTTGGGTGGGCTTTACTGCCTTGTCACCTGACAGGGTAACTAAAAGTCTTGAGTCCCATTTCTGGGTCTTCCACAACAAATCTTCAGATCGTGGCCACCCTTTTGGGGATTAGTATGTCCCAGTAAGGATATCTGCCTTGTCTCTCTGGCCACCCCAATGCCAGAACGTGCTTCCTACTTCATGTTTTTACTTATACCCTTGTTGGTAGTTACCAGATAGGCAATAAAAAAATTATGGATGCTGAAAATGTTGTAGGTTGTCCAAATGCAGAATTATAGGTTTTGCTTCTAGTTGCCATTTTAAACTGTAAACAGTTTGGAACAAGGCAATTTAACTTTTTTTTATATTTGACCCCTCTCCCTATCACCCAGCTCTTCTAAGCTCCAAGAAGAGGCTGGATGTGCCCATCTTAGATGCCTGTCCAAAATGCAATATTCTTGTCCCACTCAATAAAACATAATGCAAGACTGCTATACATAATCACACACACCAACAACACAATATACACTCACTGAAGGTTTTGTGGGAAATCCCAGTGCAGGTCATGTCCTTTCTCAAGGCCTCTCAGCCAAACAGCCTGAAAATACTGCCCATATCATTTGAATCTGTCTTTTCCTCGACCATCTCAGAACATCCCTCAATATAACCTCTCAATGAGAAAGACACTTCCATGATGAAGCGAATCTATCTGCGGGGTGACAAAGTAAGGTAGGCAAGTACGCACTGAATCAGAGCTCTCAGACGTACATATGAACGTGGAACACATTCCCAAAGTTGCCACATACTACTAAGCACAGCTGCAACATAGGCATATTCAAAAGTATCAGATACCTATGAAATATTCTATGGATCAAGTCCTGGTTATGGTGTTGAAATCACGGTCATTAGGTCATAACTATCACCCTTTCTTTCTATTTGTCAACACACAGTAGTGTTTTTGTCTCCCATAACATTTTGTTTTTCCTTGAAATTAAAGTGCACTAACTACCATCATATAGAAAGTTTGCAAGGAGAAATCTATAAAGAAAGTGGGGAATATAAAGTAAAATGTGTGTCAGATATATAGCTGCATATCCTCATGCAAGCATTGGGGACAGGAGGGCTTCTTATAACAAATAAGTGATGAAAGGAGGGGTTATTATTGTTATTCTGAAAGCCTTTGCAAATGGTTGACCATTGGTCCTAGTTCTTTGTGAGAGAGAGCTCATGTTAATCATAGATGATCTGCAAGTTATCAAACATCAATGACTTGGGTACTTTGTCCTTAATTATGTTGTTAACTCTGCAAATTTTTAATATTGTGTCTATCACAGAAAACTACTATTTACCTCCTCAGGTAAAAAGAATCGCTTAGTTGATCCAAGGGTACCAATTGAAGGCTTAAGACCAAAACTTGTTGATGATTTAGACATTGATGATGATGGCAATATATTTTGGTCTGATGCATCATCATCCGCCTTTCTTCAGGATGCTCTCATAAATCTTGCTTCAGATCCTAGTGGAAGGTTTGTTTTTTTGTTTATTTTTTGGTGTTCAGATCTTTTTCAAAATTCCACACTTGAAAAGGTTTATTCTAACCCTGTGAAACTTAATTAGTTACCATTAAGAGTTTAAATTACACTGATAATTTTTTTTTTCAGACTTTTTAAGTACATTCCTGCAACAAAGAAATCTGAGGTGTTGTTATCTAATCTTTCCTTTGCAAATGGGGTTCAGCTTTCTCCTGACCAAAAGTTTGTTTTGGTATGCGAAACATTCAGACATCGTGTGATAAGGTACTATAAATATCCTTTTTTACTAAAACAAATATTTCACCCATCAATCAGACTTTCTTCATATCCACAAAATAATACTCCAAATTGCAGCTAGTTTTCTAAAATCATTTATAAAATGGGTTGTCTAATGCTGCTATTTGTTGCAACATTTGGACAATTTTTAGCTATTTCATCTTTTTTATTTAAAAAAAAAAAGGAAAACCAAACCTAAGAATGGCATTTGCCAAAAAGTTTTTACAGGTTTGCAAAGTAAGTGGTAAAGGTTTTTTTTTATTTTTGTAAGTCCATCTGGCAGCTAGTTGCCGGTGAGAAAGATGGAAGGTACATCATCTGAGTAGAGTAATGAGGAAGTAGAAATTTAGCAAGTGCATAACTCTCCCAAAGCTGCCCACATTCTTTAGTGAAAACCAGTTTGGGAGGAGTTTCAGGTACCTCTTGTTTCTGGCCTACCACAGGGCAGTCGAGGTCAAATGTGTGATGAGAAAACGAAGAGGCCTCAAACCCCACACTTACCCTCTATCAAGGTTAAATGTGTGATGAGAAAACGAAGAGGCCTCAAACCCCACGCTTACCCTCTATCATGTTCGACTGTGTGACCCGACACTGAGTCGGTGCATGCCAGTTGGTATCTCTACAGTGTGAAGGCATTCATGCCACTGCTTCAGCTATACAAATCGCTCATGTAAACGTGCAAAGTCGGGTTGTTCCAAGACGGACTTATTTTGTATTAACGTGCGTGTCAATTGTTAGAGCCACACCCTGCTTCCTCCTGCAAGAAGGAAATTCTAGCTGTCTAGTCTCCAGATTGGTCTCTTATTCTGCTAGGCTAAGGACTTGGTCCTGGTACACCCAGTACTGCTTGGGATTTCTCATGCTTGCATTTTAAAAAGGCACCTTCTGCTCCTGGCCGTTCCAAGCCTACAAGCTCAGCTGTTTCCAAGCCCATTTGAAACCCTTCTGCATGTTCAACCAAGGCTGGACTGGGTGTCTCAGAGCCTACTACCTGCCATCCAAAGGTTTTTAGGCGGAGGGAGGAAAAGGCATTAATAAAAACCCAACCACCCCTTATAAGTCATCCAAAGCGACACTGCCTAGAGTTCTGCCACCAGGAAGTGTACAGCAATTCCCGTGAGGGTCTTCTCTTCGAACATGGCCCCTTGAATCTCCTCTGTGTTAGGCCTGGAGGGCATATTCCTTCACTGGAATTGCTGTGGAAGCTCATCAACTCCCCCTCCCCATTAGCATTCTTTCTGCCTGAGACAAGATAGCCTTGTACCTCCTGCTCACCCTTTGTGGTATAAGGTGTTTGTGGGCCCACCACCAAGTGATTTGGGCTGGGTAGGAGGATGCACAATTTATATCCAGCATGATGTTTCCATTCTTCTCTGTTTTAAATAATTCCTTTCAGGCAGTAGCTGTGCAGCTACACCATCAATCCCAGGGGTCAAGTCCCTGATGTGTTGGAGATGGGTGTCCTAAATGTGGATGAGTTTACGCATCACAACCCGAGAATGGCTTTAGTTTCCTCTCTTGATCCATCCTTGTGCTCTCCGTATACACAGGCTGATTTTGAGTGGGAAGTGGTCATTGACCTCAATGGTACTTATTACATTCCCATGCAACTATAATTTTCTGCCTAAAAGAACACCTCCATAGTGTTTGAAGCAGGTGCAGTTGTCCATGTTTCATGAAATGATTGATTTGTCTGTCCCAATAAAGGAGTTTAGTTTGGTGGATGAGGTTGTTGAGTTCTCCTGTAAGCTCTTCACTGTGGGCATTAGTACTATTCATTGAACGTCTGGTCGTTTTGTATGATGACTGTTTCCTTGGTGGTCAGTGAGTGTGAGGCAGCCCTCAGACAGCAGCATTATTTCTACATGCACTATAAGTGCTGCCCAAACGATTTCACAGTCTTTGAATTTCATCAAGCTAGGGCTACGTTCCAGTATGTTTTGAAGCATGCCCGCCACTCTTCCTGGTGGGCATAAGTGTCTTCACTTAATGGGGAAGACCCCTCTTGCAGAGTTGTCGAGGCAAGTTCTCTATTGACCTCCTCCCCTTCTCCAGGACAAGGGGGCCACAATCTCCAACCACGCGTCCATGGTCAAATTCTTCATGAATGCTCTCTGCATTCTTTAGCCATGATCTAGCTCCTCTAGCCTACAGTTCTGTTCACTGAAAGCCGCCGTCTGGACTTTACCTCCAGAGGTGGAAAACCCTTCAAATACGGGTTTACATTAACGCTCTTGCTTTGTTCGCAGACACCGGCGGCCCTGTTCTGGATGGTCCTGTATTATACCATACCTCTCCACCGAGGTGAACGAGGCATTATTGCCTCGTTAGATTTCTTCAACAGGATCTGGGCAGAAGGTCGCCTCCTGGTGAATGGCTACTGGGCTCGCTTTTTGCAAACAGAGAGAGATCAGTCTCCTACAGTTTAACGTGGGTATCTACAGCTTAAGACAGCAACCGTAAAAGTGACCCAAATGAGACACTCCAGCAACTTTCCATATCTGATGCGACTTAACTTGGCTTTAATTGGAAGCTGTGTTTCCACTCCCCCTAGGTTCTAGGCCCCCAACATCTGGAGGCTTTGTTTTGCATTTAGTGAGATGTAAAAATATTTATGAGCTCGATAATGAACATCAGTTGCTGCAGACATTTAACAATTGCAATGCTCAAATAAAGCTCTTGAAAAAGACCTCCTTCACTGGTTAACCAAATGGGTGACCTCCTTTGTGACAATGAGCACTCACTCATTTGACTCCCCCAAAATTAGTCTGTTATTTTGGAAAGTTCTTCTTCATCCTCTCTATAATCACTCTGATGTGGAGGGGGAAATGGATATAAAATCATATATTTAATCAAAATAATGAATTCAAAATCATATATTTAATCAAAATAATGAATTAAAAAAAGGTATCTACTGAAAAGTAATAATGCAGATGAGAATGAAAGGCTGCACATCTTCGGTGCGTCCCAAATCACTCCCAGGAACATAAGAAAAGAAGGAGACTTTGTTTTGTTTAAGATGAAGGTGGTGTACTTCTGCCAACCACCCACAGCTTTACCTTGACCCGGACTTGCTCCTAAATGGAGTATCTTCGAAGTGGTAGATTTGCATGCTTTCCTTGGTCTTGTTTTTGGAGGATCCTGTGGGAGGTACACGTAGTGTATTGATAGTACTACTTTTCTATCACTCCATTGTTTGTTTATGCTAGACTATGGCTGCTAGTTCAGCTCTCATGGAATACTTGTTTAACAATTGAAGTGTCATGAATATTTTTAACCCTTTTATGAATTACTTACTAATTGCCTGTTTCTATAATATTAATTAATTCCCCCACCCCTCTTTGTCTGTACTCTTCACCATAAAAAATAATTAGAGCGCCATTGTTTGTTGTTCAGATATTGGTTGAAGGGACCGAATGCAGGTTCAAGTGATGTCTTTGTGTCCCGGCTTCCGGGGATGCCAGACAACATCCGCTCTCGTCAGGAAGGAGGTTATTACGTGTCCCTCGTAATAACAAGACATCCTGACCATGTGGATATGTATGAAGTGGCTAGCCAATGGCCTTCTATCCGGAAGATCCTTACCAGAGCCACGGCTCTGTTGGAAAAAGTTGTTGATCTCACAAATTATTACTTCCCAAATCGGTTCTGTGCTCTTCTCTCCTACAAGGTAACATCTTTCACATCATTATTACTACACTCACAGCTGATTTTTGTTTAGTCTCTCTATAGATAATGGGGTGGTGAATGAATGTTAGTGGCATAGATCATTGCCATAGGATACAGTGATTTAGTAGGGTGGTTTATCACACATTTTGAAGCCTTTATTTTTTAGTAGGGATATCGACAGGCTATGGCAGCCTAACCATACCTGATGAGACTTCAAGACTTTAACATTCCAACGCCGGACCGTGCCTCCTTGCTTTTGTTTTCGTTTGTTATTGCTTGCTGAAACTCCCCGGTGCGAGTTCTAGGGGTGCCGGTGCACTGATTACCACGGAGCCAGTCACCGGTTCCCGTGAGACAACCCCTTTGATATTATAGCTGGCGTGTTGTTTACCCGCCATGCGTCACCGCCCTCCCGCGGTCCACAAACGCTCCGCGCGGCGTCACCCGACCCCGGTACTTGGCCTTATAAAACATGAGAGGGGGTTGTTTAAAGTCACCAGCCCGCTGATTGCAGGGCGGCTGTTGGCGTTTCTGCGGGTGCCCTCACCTCAAGAAATAGTGGGAGGGTACAAATCGGATCGCATTTTAACTCTTTTCTCCTTCCCGCTGAGGAGAGGAGTTCCCCTTTATTTAAACCGATCGACCTCATTTTACCTCCCATCCGTTTGCTGATTGAGACGAGAATGCGCGGAATCCCTTTATTTTTCTTTGTGGGTGGGGTGTTCAACGTCGTCAAACTCGCTCCACATTTGGAGCTTTTAGCTCGACTCGAACCTGTGAAGCCGCGTACTTTAGCTTTGTCCCTCTCAGCGCCTCGAATTTAAAGCTCAATAGCAATGAGGACATCTCCCGCAGAATTTTTTTTTTAAGGGGAAATGGTGAAGATCGACGGAGGAAAAAATGTGGTAGATGTTGGTAGATCCTCCTGCAGGTGAGGTTGCCCGCCCTTACTCCACCTCACATCCCCTTGCGGGGTTTCGTTGGTCGGGGGGGGGGCTCGAAAACAGGTCAGAGATTAGTGGCGAATAAAAGATTGAAATGGTAATGTCGAGAAGGAATAAAGCCTGGGTAGTCTCAATCCACGTTTATACTGCCGAGGAGGCCTTCCGCCCCTACAGGTACAAAGTGTAACATCCTGCACAGCCTCTCTCCCCACCCGCACCCCCCTTTTCGGGGTCTTGCTACGCGATACATAACTGGCGCACGAACCATACTTTGTGGGAAAGCATTGGATGATGATGATACCATTTGGCCGTTACAAGGCATTTACGGGATTGCGTCAGAGAGCGGGTCGTCGTCGTTCCCCATTGAAGTGCGACTACATTTAATATACGACGACGCACCACAGACAACACGCTGATGTAAGGATATCCATTAATATTTTTGTGTTCCCTCAGGTCTTCCATTTGGGTGTGGCCAGCTCTTGGTTCGACATGGGTGAAACTATTATTGTGGAGTTGGATGAGGACGGGACTATCGTAGGTTCACTGCAAGGCTCGAGTGACGTCCTTAAGATGGTTTCCCAAACTCAACAAGTGGGTGACTATCTGTTTTTCGGGTCCCCGTGGGCGGATCATCTTGGAAGACTTCACGTGGATAAGAAGAAATTCGGTCGAGTCCCTACTGAAAAGAAAAACCTCAGGACTAAGGAAGAATTATAAGCTCAAATGCGAGTTCATTGTTGTTGATTATTCAGATGACCTGAATTTTGCGCTCGCGTACCTTTGATCTTGTTTTCAATTTATAGCCTTCAAATAGGTTTCATTGTCCCAATTTGAGTAGTTAAAATGGATAGTCTGGTTATGGTTCTTCCTGGATCCAATTTGCTACAAATTTGTTTTGATTTGTTATAAAAGTGAATTTCCTTTGTGATTCCTTATAAGTTCTCTTTTTACTCAAAGTCGACTTAGCGAAGAAATTAAGAAACCTTTAATCCTTGAATTTAAAAATGTAGCTCAAATCTTGGTTATACATCTTTTCTTCCAACGAGCTGCTCAATATTGCATTTATTAAATGTTGTTGTTGGTTTCATCACACTTGTTCATTCTTGTTGGGGATTTTAGTTGTTTACTGTGCATATTTTTTACTGTTTTTAATACATTTTTCTTTAAAATCAAATCAATTTCTTGACCTTTGAGTTCCTAAAATTTGGGAAAGTTATCAGTTCGAACCACGGATGCTACTCGTCAGGATTCTCACCGATTATCTCTTCTGACCTCGTCTCATGTGCATTGAGAAGTAATCCAATGTGGCTTCGACTTTGTGTGTTGTCCATTGAGAAGTACGAGGGGCGGTCAATAAGTTTTGCAATTCGGATATGAGGAAAAGTGTTTTATTATTTTTCAATATAACTACCCTCGACTTCAATGCACTTGCGCCACTTGTCCCTGAAGTTTCGAATTCCCAACAACCAGAAATCTCCCGACTGCTGTTCAATCCACTCCTGGACGGCGAGCTGGACATCTTCATCGTCCCCAGACCGACGTCCACGCAGTGCAGCCTTGAGCTGGCGGAATAAAAAGTAGTCGCTAGGGGCCAGATCTGGACTGTAGATGGGGGGAGGTTGAGCTCCTCGAATCCGAACTCGTGCAGGGCAGCTTGTGCAACTCTGGCCTTGTGGACTTTGACGACGTTAAAGTCGATCATGGGGCGTGAGGTTTCTAAAGACCCAACGGGCAGAGACCTTGGTCATGGCCAAATTGTCGTGGATGATGTTGATAACACTTCCATGTAATATTCCAATTTCTCGCTCGATTTCTTCGACCTTCACCCGCCGATTTTTAAGGATCATCCTCTCCACACGGGCCACATTGTTCTCGTTGGTCACATTGGACGGGGGTCACGACCATGGCGGAACTTCCTATTCCAGCGAGCAATGGTTGCATAGGAAGGGGCGGTGTCATTGTACACTGCAACCATGCGTTCATGGATCTCTTTTGTATTCTTGCCTTCCTTGGTAAAAAATTTGATCTCTGCGCGGTGCTCAACCTTTTCCATTGTTGAAAAGTTTGTGACTGACGATCTGCGATCAGCTACTGCTTCTTAAATAGACGAGGCAGGAGCGTGCGGCTGCAGTTCCTGACTTGTCATAACTTGTCCGAACACCCCAACAAATAGCCATCTGCCTTCCTCTGTTTTGCCCTACCGATTCGCAAAACTTATTGACCGCCCCTCGTAATTCAATGTTGCGTCGACTTCGTGTGATTTCTATTGAAAAGTAATCCAATGTGGCTTCGACTTCGTGTGATGCCCATTGAGAAGCAATCCAATGTGACTTCGACTTTGTGTGATATCCATTGAGAAGTAATCCAATGTGGCTTCGACTTTGTTTGATGTCCATTGAGAAGTAATCCAATGTGGCTTCGACTTCGTGTGATGTCCATTGGAACGTAATCCGAATGAAAGTTGCGCATTCAAGTTAAAAGCAACACTAAAGAAATGTTTTGGGTGTTTCTTTTTTAATTGTAAGCGCAATAACATTTCAATGCTCAACATCTACAGGTTTCTCTCACAGTGTGGTCGGTGCACGTCAAGCAACTAAAAATACCCCCACCAAGGCCGCCCAACATTTTCCCACTCCAAATTGCACCCCCAAGCCATGCTATACTGTATTCGGGAGACGTTGTCCAGTCAGGGCTGTGGCTTAGCCAAGTGTAAACAGCTTTCGACTTTAGCGAAGTTAAGACACCGGGTCTGAATAGTCACCGGATGGAGTAGAGATTCGGATCTTCTTTAAGGCAGCTGCCATACGCTCTGGTCCCAGTGAGTCCCTGGCTTTCTCGTGGCGAGGGGGGGGGTCAGCCCTGGGGCTCATTCGGGTCCCCTGGTGCTGCGAACCAGACACTTATTACACCCCCCATCCCCTCCTTTCCCAATTATTTCCTTTTACTGCCCTTTATTTCTCCTATCTGGACTTTTCTTCCAGGGTGAATCGGGATTTGGTTGAAAGCGCGAACCAAATCGAGCCCAGCAAAAAATGGAGCAACCGAAGAGAGCGGAGTTAAAATCTGATAAGAAAGGCAGGGGATACCTATCCGGAATTGTACTGACATTGAGTCGCCTCTAGTCACCTATAGCTCTGAATTCTCCCAGAGTAGACTTAGGTACTACATGAAGCGGTGAAGCCCATGGGAAGGTGGATGGGGAAGCGATCCCAGCCTACATCATGAACTTAAATTCCTGCTTCTTTAGGGCAACTCTATCTGGGGCCAGTCGACGGGGACGTGAGAAAACTGGTCACCCTGTCCTTTCTATTCTGTGCAACACATTGTGCTTAATAGTTCTGTCCTTAGAAGGAGGAGGATAGAGGCTTAGGAACTCCCGCAAAAGTTGCTGGAAGTGGGGAGCTGTTGCAGGGAGACGAACAGATAAGAGCGAGCTGGTGTACCAATCTCACGATTTAAGTAATGGTTACCAACCCGTCTTGAAATATATATATATATTGTTTTGTTTTATTAAAGATCCGGTCTAGTTGAACCTTGATAAGCTTCTTTCTTTGCTTTTCTAATTTTATTATCATTCTTTTTTCGTCTTGCGAAAGGTTATAGATAAGTGTTCCGATATTCAGGGTTTATTTTAGCGAGCTGAGCTTTCGGTCACGTTTGAGCATGAATATCGGAACACTTATCTATAACCTCTCGCAAGACGAAAAAAGAATAATAAGGAAATTAGAAAAGCAAACAAAGAAGCTTATCAAAGTTCAACTAGACATGGTCTTTAATAAAACATGCATAAACGAAAAACTCTTACCTAAATATACAAATATATATATATATATATATATATATATATATATATATATATAGTTAGTTAGTTAGAAATAAATATTTACACTTGTAGGGGTATAGATCGCTACACACTCCAGATATCAGCCACACTGAACAGTTGTCAATTGTAATTCGGGTTGTGTCACTGGAAAAGAAACCCCATATAAAGGAACATTTCATGGATTTATTGGAGGCATAGAAGTCCACAGGTCAACATATAGCATTCTTGATTTTGAATAGACTGGATGAGCTAAAAGTTCCTTTCATGGACTGTAGATGACAATCATACGACAACGGGACTAACATGAGGGGAAAAAACAAGGGTGTTCAATCCAGGCTCTTTGAAATTAATCCCAGAGCTCTGTTTGTTCCATGTGGAACTCACTCTTTGAATTTGGTGTTGGCCGATGCTGCTAAGGGATCTGTTGATGCCACAAATTACTTTGGTTTTATTCAGAAACTTTACAATTTGTTTTCAGCCTCCACACAGGGATGGGCCATTTTGAAAAATTAGGTGGACATCACATTGAAGAAGTGATCTGATACAAGAAGGGAAAGCACGATCAAAAGTGTGGAACCCCTGATATATGAAGCAGTTACAGTGAGAGATGCACTGATCGAGGTGAGGGACAACACCAACGACTCAATAGTAAAAGTAGAGGCTCAATCTCTAACCGAGGAGATTGGGTGGTACCGTTTCGCCATTTGCTCAGTGGTGTGGCATAACCTGTTTTGCCAAATTCAGCATGTGAGCAAGCAGATGCAATCTCCTAGCATGAACATTGATGTTGCAGTAAATCTTTTCAAATAAAACAGGGAGGTCTCCACAATTACCGGGCAACAGGTTTTGTGGCTGCACAAATGGCAGCCTCAGATATATGTGAACAAATTAATGCAGAGGTTATGTTAAAACAACGGCTGAGGTCCACACAGCGGCACTTTCCCTATGAAGCATTTGATGAGCCTCACTTCACTTATTACATCGGTAAAGGGGAAAAGAACATCTCGAAACTCTCCGAAGATGATCGAATAAGATCAAAAGCTCAACAATTTAGTTTGGTTTTTACCAAACACATTCATTTAAAAGAGAGATGAATACAGGACAAGTGATCCACAATCTACAAGATAGAATAAAACAGAGAGTTAGAAGAAGAGAAATTTGCCAAAGAAAATTAATTAAGGCGACGTACACAATGATCTTCAACAAAATTTGCATATATATATATATATATATATATATATATATATATATTTGTGTGTGTATTTTAAACTCTCTCGAAATAACGTTCCAATAATATAACTGCAAAGACTCATAAAATGTGTAATCGAAAATCTTCCACTCTCGCTCACGATGCCCTTTAAAACGGTTCGTTAAAAAGTGTTTAACTATTTAGGTCTATAAATTCCCCTCAAATGTAAGTACTTTATAGATATATTTCATCCATTTCAGACCAAAATTTACTATTACCATTATGATAGTTAACATATTATTAATTTACATCCTATTTAATATCTCATTGTGATTCGCTAGTATACTATTATCGTACATCCTAATTTATATATTATTGTGATCCACTGTTAGAAACTAATGTTTACATCCGATTTAATATCGTATTGTGATCCTATTTTATTTAACATCATATTTAATTTCCTATTCAACGTCCTATTAATACCCGTTAAACCATCACTCGTGTATACCAATTTGTGTAAAGTTATATTTAATCCATACTGTTTTCATTTGTTAATTCTTAAATACCTTTTATCTTCCTTATCGTCCATTCTTCCATTCCTAGTAATTTCTCAACGCGTTTAACTGTTGTAGCGGTCTATACCCCTACAAATGTAAATATTCATTCATATATATATATATATATATATATATATATATATATATATATATATATATATATATATATATATATATATATATATATATATATATATATATATATATGAGGAATTAAACTACATTCTCCGAAGACAATTTAATTCAGAACAGTTTCGGTGTATCTCACACCCTTTTTCAACTGACACTGGATAGAAAATATAAAAAAAGTGCTTACAAACATTACACAGGGTCAGGTCGTGAAAGATCCCCTCTTTTTTACCCCTGTGTTATGTTTGTAAGCACTTTTTTTATATTTTCTATCCAGTGTCAGTTGAAAAAGGGTGTGAGATACACCGAAACACCGAAACTGTTCTGAATTAAATTGTCTTCGGAGAATGTGGTTTAATTCCTCATCTTTTCTTGCGATATTGCATTAATTTTCATTATATATATATATATATATATATATATATATATATATATATATATATATATATATATATATATATATATATATATATATATATATAATTTCAAGAAGGGTTGGTAACCCTGGCATAAACTGTGAGATTGCTACATCCGCTCTCCCAAGCGTTTTAAAATGAAGACATGAGGTTCATTCGCTTAGCTATCGGTGAAACAGATATGTAAATACTTGAATTGTAATTGTCTAGCTTAAACTTTCTCAAAACAATCCCGAATTAATGTATGATTCTTTTCTCATTTACAGACCCATTCAATTCCGTTTTAATCCATTTAACTATTTACCAATATATGAACCAATCTATAAATCAATTATTATTTATGTTTATCAATCTATTTAACAATTACTACTTACAAATTACTTATAATACAATATATTTAATCATTATCTAATTACCAATTATATTCTATGTATCAATCATCAATTGTTATACTCAATTATCCAATTATCAATCATCATATATTATACACTAATTACCAAACCATATTTATCAATTGTAAATCCATTCCCGTTAATTCACGCAAATTTAATTCACACACGTAATTCTCAATACATTCATAAACTCTTACTGTATAAATTCACTTTTAAATCTAACTGTTTATTCAATAATATATATTTTTCTTAACTCTTTGTTTTTAATACACGTTTTCTCAACGTTCCTCAAATTTAGGCCTAAGGAAGTTCGACTGCAAAATTTAGATTTCGCGTTACATTTAACTTCATTCCCTTGAATAACGAAATATAGGTTTTTATATTTATTGTGATCAGAGCTATCTAAGATATTGCCGCAATATTCATTTAAAACCTATACTGTCCATCGACGCGCTGATCAGGCCTAGATTTATCGTTCATTTCTATTCTTAAAATTTATTATGTGATTAATTTTTGTTCGCTATCTAGGTTAAATAAAACACTAATTAATTATATAATACTACAATTTTCTCATGGAGAGACTACTGTGAAAAGTTAAACTATTGAAGTTCACTTACAGTCACAGAACTTATTTCTTGGGATGCAAGGAGGCCATGGTTATATTTTCTGTAAAATAAAGGAACTGTATAAAAATCTAATTAAATTCTACACTTTATCACATTCAAGAATATAAACACGTTTTTAAGCACAACGCACGCGGAGTCAAAAAGAGACACTACCTTTCACCAGCAGACCAGGTTTGGCACTGCGTGAGCAACAGTGCTCTCTCTCCCTAGCGTGCATCTTCCTATCTCGGACATGTGAGCATGTGCACAACAGCCAAACACCGCGTCGCTTGAACTGTAAAGTGCACAGTTCTATACAAGGATGTTTGTATTTTTTTCATAAACTAGAGGATGGCTAATGACATTAAGCTTAAAGATTATATAATGTGCAAGCATAAAGAAATAATTAAACAAAAAGGGACTCATTATATTGACTTCCTCTTCTATAGACGCTTCACTTTCTAACCATGTAAACTAAAATAGTCATTAAGTAAAGGACAGATCACCTCTGCCGCCTCTCCAATTCTTTAGGTTGGTCTCTTTTTTTTATTTTTGAACTTTTTGTTCTTGGTGGACAATGGTATTGAGTTCAGCATTAATCCTGCCTCATTTATTGACAAAACTTATTACCATTCGATTTATTTCTTAAATCTGTCAATTCGACCAATATTAGGACCTATGGAAGGCGAGCCCTTCAAGTTTTCCTCGACCTCGGTCGAGTTTTTCGAAGGCCCTTCATCATTGCCCAGGTAGGATGTCAAATTTTGCGCCTAGACTTTCTTTCTAACCATGGCATCTTGGAAGATTCTCGGAATCGCAAGCTTAGTGACCACATCACTAATCTCTCCGTTCGTGGCTATTTTTCGCCTTTGCAAATTTCTTTCTTATCTGTCTGTCTCCCTTCGTATGAACCTTCCTTCCAGCCCCTTCTGCATGAGTTTGATTATCTTACCCTTCCTCCATCGAAGGGCAGACCAGTTAAACACTGTGTGGTTCACCGAAATTAGATGACGGGAGGTCCTATATTCTCTAGTTATCGACGTCGAGCACCAGATATACTCGCCTTTATTGGTTTGGAATTTTAGTTCATTGTAGATGCTGATATTCACCGCCCTTCTTCGTCTCTTTGGGCATCTCCAGTCCATGTCGTACCGAGATCTACACCTGGTGACTTCAGGGCAGTGGGAGATTACAGGGATTTAAATAGTCGAATAAAACCCGATCGATACCCCTTGCCATATATATATATGATTTAACCTCTAATCTTTTCGCGTCGGGATTTGGTTCGTACTTTCAACTAAATCCCCGCCCATTCTGATGACGTTCAAAAGACGGTTATCACGACGCCATTTTTACTCATTTTAAATAGTTTATATACCATATGATCTTCGCAACAGTGGCCAGAGTTTACAACGTTCTAAGTATCATAATAAACTGGCCTCTTCCCCAATTGCCAAAACCATAGGTGGGCTTCATCGCGATAACGACATCGGGTTATCGGTTATCCAGTATTTTTTCCCGCTTATCGATTCATCGATATCGCCGATACTTTTGGTTCAAAACTAGCGATAATCGATCATTTCAGGTGTTGGTTCCAGTTTAGCACAGGGGCGAGCCTCGCATGCCTTGGAGGCAGAAATAGGTAGGTCCGAGCTGGGAAGAAAATCCACAAAACCTATGAGGAGATGAAGGAGAGCCTCACCAGGTAAGAAACTAAGAAACAGTATTCAAATATTCTTACTATTCTATTAAAAAAATAACGCTATATATAGTCAATAATCAATATTATATTTTAATTTTGTATTTATCGGTTATCACGTTATTCGGTGATAAATTTATCGCAAGTTATCGGTTATCGTGACATTTTTTTCGTTATCGCACCCACCTATGGCCAGAACAGTGAAAATGGAACCCAATCAAGAAAAAGGAACCCTTCACCACAGTCCTACTTAATCACTATAAAAATGTTGAGTTAGAGATTGGGGTCAGGGGCAACTGTGGAACATCTCACTCTACCAAGATTGATGTGACAATGCCAGAATAGTTGTTGTCTGGCTGCCATTACAGGATCTTCGTCTTTAGAGGAACATCTTTCTCACTTCGTTAGGTCTTTTCTCGCCTTGGAGAGGTCGGTACCGTACTAAACACCTCTCCATGTCTCTTCTGTCTCTCACAACTCTCCTTCCGTGGACACCATATTTCTGATCGCGAAAATCGTCCTTTCGGGAATAAAGTTAGAGCTATTATGGATTTTCCTTAACCCTAACGCTACTGTTCAGATATACAACCGTGTTCAACTCGTCACATTTACATCTTTATACCGAAGCAAATTTCTTAGTTATCTAGACCTGTCAGGCTAAGTTCACTATTCGCTATAAATACGTCCTCTCAGGAGGTCGCGGTGCAGCTACATCTGGGTGGGAGATCGACTTTAATGTCTGCCTACATTCCACCGTCAGCCGAATTCAACGCAGGCTAATTCTGCGGTGTCGTGGCACAGTTACGGTTGCTCTTTCTGCTGTTCGAGGATTTAAACGGTAGACATCCAATATGGGAGAACTACACGTTCAACCTGATAGACGATTTGGATATAGGTGTTCAAAATGTGAATGAGTTTATTCACTACTGTTCGAGAACCGCTTCATTTTCCTGCCACGAATTGTCAATATTCTATCCAGATGTATAGCTTGATTTTGGGTGGGAGCTGGTCGATGACCTCCATGGGAGTGACCACTTTCCATTCAAATAGCATTGGGGGGGGGGGGGGGGGCAGCACGCTGTGGTGTTTGAGGACGGGCGCAGCGGTCTGCATTTCATGAGTTTAAGTCGGTTGATGAAGCCATTGAGTTTTCATTCAGCAATCTCATTGTCGTGGACCAAACCACAATTCCTAGAACGTTTCATTATTTATTATCTGGTCGTCTGGCTATTTTGAAAGCTATCCGCTTATTTAGTGGATCATTTAAGTGTGAGGCGGCGCTCAAACAGAAGATATGCCTATATGCGCCGCACGAACGATTTCACCGTCAGTAAATTTCATCGAGCTAGGGCTCGGTTTTGGCCTGTCTCGAAGCACGCCTGCTGTTCTTTTTGGCCGAAATATGTCTTCAGTTAACGGGAAGCCCTCTCTTGCAGAGGTGTATGGAAACGAGTCCATAGGATTCGGGACAGGTTCTCTCAGAACACCCCCCTCCCCCACCTCCTTTCTCCAGGAGAACGAAACCCTAATCTATGAATCTTTTTCCATGCCGGAATCTTTTGCGACGGCTTTCTCCAAATTCTCCAACCTCTATATGCTGCTCCACCAGCATTCATTGCACGTTGAAATGTCGCTGAAAGCCGCCGATTTCTGATGTAACATTTCTTCTACCCAGTGCGGCTTCCGAAAGTTCCAATCAACGTCGTATGCTCTACTCCTGCTTTAAGATGTTATATGCGATCCCTTCCTTCCTGGACAGCCTTACACCATGGTGTTCTTCAATCTCGAGAAGGCACATAATAGAGCATGGTGAGATGTTAACATGGAGTCCTGCCACACGATAACGGCGAGATAGTGACTTCCAAGCTTTCTATCTGAATTTTTTGGAGATTAGAGATTCTACATACGGGTGGATGGGAGGGGGGCATCTCCAGCCTAAAAGGGCCTAAAGATGGCGTAACACAAGGACGTGTCTTAAATATCACAATCTTTGTATTGAAAAAGCAAAGGTATCACTTCTGTGCCGCGGGGAAATGTTCCCGTTACGCTGTACGTATACGACCTTTCGATATCCATTGATGCGGAAGAGATGCCAACTCTGGAGCGTCAACTCCAACAGGAATTAAACCACATGTCTCGCTATGCCAAATCACACGTGTTTCATTTTACCTTAGAAAGATTAAAGTAGCGCATTTCTACTGCCATCCTCGGCCCACCCTGGACCCGAACCTTTTCCTAACCTGGATTCATCTGTAAGTGGAAGATTTGCATCGTTTCCTTTAATCTTGTTTTCGGCCCGCGCTTCGCCTGGGGGCTGGGGTGCCAATATTCGTAGCCTTAGGGTCTCTTGTACTACCACCAAAAATGAGCAAGATCACCAACTTTGCTGATGTTGAAGATCAAGATTAGATTACCAGAAAATGGGATCCTGAAGATCAAAATCAAGCTCGTGATTTTGAAGATCACTCTTATGATAATTGAAAAAAAGTTGTTTTGTAGATTAAACAAAACAAATTATTTTGTTAATCGCTCGTGAAAAGTATGACTTCTAATACTCACGTGATGGCTGAGGCAATACAAGCAACGCATCCTACCCATGTACTATCGTGTCGTAATTTTTTCGATCGAGGTTTTCGGAGTCGTTGGGGCGAAAAATGCCATCAAAATTAGGAGTATATTAAAAAAAATACAACACAAATCTAAGAAGCAGGAATCGCAAAATGATGATGTGTTATGTCAGAGATGTCTATCGCCTCGTCACGTCTTCGCCATCGTCATGGCTTCGTCATGGTCACGTCTTGGTCGCCATCACGTCCTCGCCATCATCATATACAGCAAGACAATCTAAATCAAGTTATCGTCCTTGTTAAGCCTTCGCCCTCATTATGCCCTCGTCTTTGCTGTCTTCTCTATCGTCACGGCTTTGCCATCGACACATCTTCACCATCGTCATTTTGCGACCCTTTTATTCGATTCTTTTGTATTTTTACTTTTTCAGTCTTTATGTTGTATTTTTTATTTTTATATACTCACAACTTTGATAGCCTTTTGGCTTTTTTGCTTTTAATATGTTAGGTTATGTCACTTGATCTAAACCACGGGGGATTGACGATAATTAATTTAATTAATGTTAAATCGATGAAAATATTTTAAAGTTTAAAAGTTTTCTGGTTTCAGTCCTCCTATCAAGCTGCTATGTTGCTGCTTTCAACAAAATTGATTGTCCGTTACCATCAGAGACGACTTCGTTTGAGGTCACTCGTAGGAGAAAACCCCTACGGTAGGGGATTTCAGCCTATCCTATGGGATACTAACGGGGAAAATGGTAATATGTTTTTTTGTGGTAAATGAAATAATGGAAAGAATAAAGGAAGTAATGAATGAAGGATAGATAAATTGGATGTTAGAAGGTTTTTTGAGTTAGATCATGGAAATCGGACTAGAGGTCCCCACTTGAAAATTAAAAAGCAAGGGTGTAGGTTGGATTTAAGAAAATATTTTTTCACCAATAGAGTGGTAGACTTCTGGAACAAATTGCCGCAGAGGGTAGTAGGTAGTCCAAATCTAAATGTATTTAAGAGTAGGTTGGATGAGTTTATGGGAAGGGAAGGTTGTGATGGTTCCTAAGTTTTGTATATATTAATATTGTTTGTATATATCTATAGCTGCATGATTTAGTTCTTGACAAGCCTTGATTGGTGATACCCTTGTTTCTGGACGCAATCCTCTGGATGCAGTTTTCCTGGGAGTTTGGGTGCCTTAAAAAAGAGGCCGTTTGACTCGGATGACCTATGATGAGCCCTTGTGGCTTTTGTCATCTGTTATATTATATTGTGGGGGACTTTGGTGATGGTGCTTTTTGTGGGTGGGTTTCGACGGATGCGGATGACCTTTGATAGGCCCTTGTTGCCTTTGTCATCCGTGAAATTATGTTATGTTGTTATACCTATGTTTCCTAGATATAGAAAAAGCATATGACATAGAGAAATAGATAACATAACATAATTTCACAGATGACAAAAGCTACAAAGGCCTATCAAAGGTCAACCGTATCCAGCAAATCCCACCCACATAATGCATCCATAGGATTATGTCTGACCATGCATCTACAATATATAATTTAAAGCCTCCATAGGAGTCTGTCAAAAACAAAATCAAAGTCCCCTAAAATATACAATAAAAAGAAACCATCCACAGGAATGAGTCAAGAAACATGCCCCCATACCAGAAAGTATGAAGTTAACCCTACATCCCCATATAATAATCCAATCTGCGCTTGAAACCATTCAAGTTTGGGCTGTCTACAGTCTCAGGTGGCAAACTATTCCAATAATCCACCACTCTGTTAGTGAAAAATATTTTCTAACATCCAGTCTGCACCTCTGTTTTTTAATCTTTAAGTGGTGGCCTCTAGTTCTATTACTACCTTCTAACTCAAATAACTTGCCGAAATTCAATTTATCCATCCCAGAAAAGATTTTAAAAGCTCAATCATATCTCCCCTCACACATCTTCTTTTAAATGAGAACATATCGATCCTGTGTGCTTTAACTTTGCTCAGAAGTCGTAAGTGTGGCACTCGATCAAAAGCCTTACTAAAGTCCAAGTATAAAATATCATAGTTTTCATCATTATCTGCTGCTTCATACACCTTACTATAAAAAGACAGCAAATTAGTCTGACAGGATTTACCCTTCGAAGGTCAGTCGAAGACTGACCTTCGAACAGGTAGCACGTGTTTCATAGAGCTCTCAGTCTGTTGATCTATTTTTTCAGATTTTTCTATAGTTTGTTTGTTTTTTGTTTTTTTCTCACCACAATCAGCGAAAGCTAAGTTGCTCTTCTTTTTTTTCTTATTGCTACTTAAGTTCTTTCTTTGTTTGAATAAGTGATGGAGTTTGGGGATGAAAGTGAGCATGAGTGTCGGAATGTATGCATTGGTTGTGGTGTATTAGGTGAGGGGTATACATGTGTTGTATGTGGGCTGCGTGAATGCATTGTAGATTTAGAGGGGATGAGAAGGCAGGATTTAGACAGGATATGTAGGCTGGAGGGGTTAGTTGCTGAGCTCAGGAGGGAACTTAGTGTTAGGCCTAGATTTGGGAATAGGTTAGGTGGTGAGGTAGGCCAGTTAGATGTTTCAGGTGAAGGTAGAGGGCCTGTGGAGGAGGTAGGATATGATAGTTCTAGTGATAGTGAAGTTAGCCCCCTTAGATTAGTTAGAAATAGGCCTAGTGACGATGGGGGACAGTGGAGAGTGGTTAGGAAACATGAAGTTAGGGAGGCTTCTCCTGTTCTTTGTGAGAATAGGGTTGCCTCTGTTGAGGTTGTTAGCCAGGGGGAGAATAGGTGTGTGAGTCAGAGGGACACAGAACCTATTAGCTTGACTAATAGATTCAGTGCCCTAAGAGAGGAAGTAACTGGAAGTGATATGACTGATGGGGATGGGGGTGGGGGTGGAGTTCGAGTGACTGGTAGTTTGAATGAGAATAGGAGTGGGGATGGAGTTAGGTCTGTGGGGGTTAGGAATAGGAGTCTGACTGAAGTGCTTGTGATCGGTGATTCGCGAGTTAGATATTTAGATAGGAAGTTGAATGCAACTAGATTGAATGGTTTGAGGGTGTGTTTGCTGGGTGCTGGAGTGAGAGATGTCTGATAGGTATGAGGAGCTGGTGTCTGGCTGTGCAAGGGATGCAGTTGTGATTACACATGTAGGAGTGAATGATGTGAAGAAAGTGGGTGCATGTGAGTTACGTGAGAGGTACAAGAGGTTGATTGAAAAGGTGAAAGAAAGTAGAATGAAAGGTGTTGTGACAGGTGTGCTTCCAAGAATGGATGTTGGGGTAGAATGGATGTCTCGTGCAATTGGGCTGAATGATTATGTGAGGAGGATGTGTGAGATGGAAGGTGTCATGTTTGTGGATGTGTGGGATAGGTTTGTTGGAATGAAAGAAATGTATGCGATGGATGGACTGCATTTGAGTAGGAGGGGGGTAGATGTGTTGTGGGAGGAGTATGATCGTGTTATTAGGTCTTTGCGGGTGGGAATCTAGATACTAATAGTGGTCAGGGAATTATGAGAGGACATTATAGTACTGAAAGTAGAATGGACTTGGCAGATAACAGAAATAGGTTCCAAGGCGATAGAGGTGAGGTCATTCAAGTTTCAAGAGGTGCTTCAGGGATAGGGGGGTTAAATTGTTTCTATACAAATGCTCGTAGTCTTAGAAACAAGAAGGATTAGCTATTTAGTTATAACATAACATAACATAACATAATTACACGGATGACAAAAGCCACAAGGGCCTATCAAAGGTCATCTGCCTCCGTCAAAACCCACCCACAAAGAGCACCATCACCAGGGGAAGACAAAATCAAAGTCCCCTACAATATAATATAACAGATGACAAGAGCCACAAGGGCTCATCATAGGTCATCCGAGTCAAACGGCCTCTTTTTTAAGGCACCCAAACTCCCAGGAAAACTACATCCAGAGGATTGCATCAGAAACAAGGGTATCACCAATCAAGGCTTGTCAAGAACTAAATCATGCAGCTATAGATATATACAAACAATATTAATATATACAAAACTTAGGAACCATCACAACCTTCCCTTCCCATAAACTCATCCAACCTACTCTTAAATACATTTAGATTTGGACTACCTACTACCCTCTGCGGCAATTTGTTCCAGAAGTCTACCACTCTATTGGTGAAAAAATATTTTCTTAAATCCAACCTACACCCTTGCTTTTTAATTTTCAAGTGGTGACCTCTAGTCCGATTTCCATCATCTAACTCAAAAAACTTGCTGACATCTAATTTATCTATCCCGGAAATTTTTTTAAAGAGCTCAATCATATCCCCTCTCACACACCTCCTTTCGAACGAGAACATATTTAATACCCTCAGTCTATCTTCATATTCAAGGTGCCTCAGGGAAGGAATAATCTTTGTTGCCCTCCGTTGCACTGACTCGAGAAGGTTAATATCGTGTCTAAAATGTGGGGACCATGCCTGTATACAGTACTCTAGATGTGGCCTAACATAAGAGTTATAGAGTTTAAGAATAACCTCCTTACTTTTGTAACTGACATTTCTCTTAATGAATGAAACCCAGCACTCTATTTGCCCTATTTCTTGCTTCAATACACTGCTTAGAAAACCTTAATGACTTATCTATTACTACTCCTAGATCTTTCTCATCCTCTACTGAGCTCAGCCAATGCCCATCCATTTCATAGTTAAATTCTCTATTATCTTTTCCCATGTTAATAACTTTGCACTTATCTAGGTTGAAAGTCATTTGTGACTTATGTGCCCAGGATAACAATTTATTTATATCCCCCTGCACTTTAAAATTATCATCAATATCTTTAACTACAGCTGCTAATTTGGTATCATCCGCAAAAATTGACACTTTATTATTAACTGCCTCCCCAAGATCGTTTATATAGCAATGAGGATATAGATATATTATGCGTTACTGAATCATGGGTTCAATGAAATAGAATTTAGTGACACTATAAGTGAATTTGATTTACAGGGCTATAATATGTACATTAGTCAAAGGACAGGTAGGATTGGTGGAGGAATAATTATCTATATAAAAAACAACATTGTTTCAAGTTTAAATACTTCAATAAAGCAGGATGGAGTTGAGTCACTTTGGATAGATATTAGGTTCAGTAAAAATAGAATGGTGCATTTGGGAGCTTTTTACAGGCCACCTGGGCAGACTGATGATATGGATGAACTAATGATAAGGGAAATAAGTAAGGGATGTGAAACAGATGCAGTTATTATTGGGGACTTCAACTTAAACTCTGTGGAATGGGAAAATATGATAGGTAGGGATAGAACAAGTGGCAGGTTCATAGAATGCTTTGAGGATAATTTTTTGAATCAATTTGTTAATGAGCCAACGAGGGGAGACAATATATTAGATTTAGTACTTTCTAACAGTGATCATTTAGTTCAAGAATTGACTGTTGGGGAAGCATTGGGAAATAGTGACCATCAGATAGTTCGTTTTAACTTGGGAATTGAGAAGGGTAAAATAACTGAGAATGCTGAAAAAGTTCCAAATTTTCATAAGGGAGATTATGTAAAACTTCGAAGCTTGCTAAATTTGGTAGACTGGGATATAGAATTCAGAGGTAAAAATGCTTATGGGATGTGGGATACTTTCAAGCATATAATAAATGTAGTCCAAGAACAATGTATCCCAATGAAGGCCATTAGGAACAAAAGTAGGAAACCATTATGGTGGAATCAGGAGATAGCTAGAAAAATTTCAGAGAAGAAAAGGGCATACAAAAAATTACAGGTACAAAATAATATTCAAAATTTAAGTGATTATAGAATGGCTAGGAATGAGTTAAATAAGATTATAAAGAATAACAAAAGGGTGTCAGAAATTAAATTAGCTCAGGATAGCAACAAAAATCCTAGAAAGTTTTTTAGTTACTATAAAATTAATAACAAGTCTGGCAGAGTTAAAATAGGACCTATCAAATATGAAGGGGTTGTGAGAGAAACTGATGAGGAAATAGTTGAGGTACTAAATGGTCATTTTGCATCAGTATTTACAAAGGAGAAACTAAATAGTCCTATGTATAGTACTCATGGGTCAGGAAAAGAGGTGTTTACTAACATTAGTGTGGATCGGAGGATGATAAAAGGACTAATAGGTGATTTAGATACTACCAAGGCCTCCGGCCCTGATAATATTCATTCTAGGATACTTAAAGAAGGGGTAGAAAGTATCTCAATAGCTCTGGACAAGTTATATACTAGGTCATTGGAATATGGAGAAATACCCGATGATTGGAAGAGAGCGAATGTAGTCCCCATTTTCAAGAAGGGTAGTAAAGAGGATCCAAATAACTTTAGACCGGTTAGCCTAACTCCTGTAGTCTGTAAAATTCTTGAGAAAATAGTTAAAAAAGGGATTTGCCAACATCTAGAGAGGGAGGGGTTAATCAGCGATGCTCAGCATGGGTTTAGATCAGGTAGATCATGTTTGACTAACTTACTAGACTTTCTGGAGTTTGTAACAGATCAAGTAGATAAGGGAGAGAATGTAGATATAATTTACTTAGATTTTAGTAAAGCATTTGATAAGGTACCACACAGGAGACTAGTTCATAAATTAAAAATGATTGTGATATGTGGGGGTGTTTCAAATTGGATAGCTGAGTGGCTGAAAGACAGGAAGCAAAGGGTAGTGCTAAATGGTGTAAAGTCAGAGTGGAGGGATGTTATCAGTGGGGTTTCTCAGGGATCAGTTCTCAGTCCATTATTATTTGTCATCTATATAAACGATCTTGGGGAGGCAGTTAATAATAAAGTGTCAATTTTTGCGGATGATACCAAATTAGCAGCTGTAGTTAAAGATATTGATGATAATTTTAAAGTGCAGGGGAACTTAAATAAATTGTTATCCTGGGCACATAAGTCGCAAATGACTTTCAATCTTGATAAGTGCAAAGTTATTAACATGGGAAAAGATAATAGAGAATTTAACTATGAAATGGATGGGCATTGGCTGAGCTCAGTAGAGGATGAGAAAGATCTAGGAGTAGTAATAGATAAGTCATTAAGGTTTTCTAAGCAGTGTATTGAAGCAAGAAATAGGGCAAATAGAGTGCTGGGTTTCATTCATTAAGAGAAATGTCAGTTACAAAAGTAAGGAGGTTATTCTTAAACTCTATAACTCTTATGTTAGGCCACATCTAGAGTACTGTATACAGGCATGGTCCCCACATTTTAGACACGATATTAACCTTCTTGAGTCAGTGCAACGGAGGGCAACAAAGATTATTCCTTCCCTGAGGCACCTTGAATATGAAGATAGACTGAGGGTATTAAATATGTTCTCGTTCGAAAGGAGGTGTGTGAGAGGGGATATGATTGAGCTCTTTAAAATTTTTTCCGGAATAGATGAATTGGATGTTAGCAAGTTTTTTGAGTTAGATGATGGAAATCGGACTAGAGGTCACCACTTGAAAATTAAAAAGCAAGGGTGTAGGTTGGATTTAAGAAAATATTTTTTCACCAATAGAGTGGTAGACTTCTGGAACAAATTGCCGCAGAGGGTAGTAGGTAGTCCAAATCTAAATGTATTTAAGAGTAGGTTGGATGAGTTTATGGGAAGGGAAGGTTGTGATGGTTCCTAAGTTTTGTATATATTAATATTGTTTGTATATATCTATAGCTGCATGATTTAGTTCTTGACAAGCCTTGATTGGTGATACCCTTGTTTCTGGATGCAATCCTCTGGATGTAGTTTTCCTGGGAGTGTGGGTGCCTTAAAAAAGAGGCCGTTTGACTCGGATGACCTATGATGAGCCCTTGTGGCTTTTGTCATGTGTTATATTATATTGTGGGGGACTTTGATTTTGTCTTCCCCTGGTGATGGTGCTTTTTGTGGGTGGGTTTCGACGGAGGTGGATGACCTTTGATAGGCCCTTGTGGCTTTTGTCATCCGTGTAATTATGTTATGTTATGTTATGTTAAAGCCATGCTGTGATTCTTTTATCAACTTATGCTTATCCAAGTGATCTCTAATATTCCTTGCTATAATAGATTCCATCATTTTCCCTACCACTGATGTCAAACTTACTGGTCTGTAATTAGACATATTTGTTTTATCCCCTTTCTTAAATATAGGTATCACATTGGCTTTCTTCCATGCCACTGGCACAATGCCACTCTCCAATGATTTTCTAAAGATGCATGCTAGGGGCTCACTTAACACATCCTTACATTCTTTCAAAATTCTAGGAAAGAGCTCATCAGGACCGGGTGCTTTACTACTTTTGATTTTATCAATTTCCTTTGTCACTATCTCCTTTGTGATCAAGATATTCTTTAATTTCTCTTCATCATTACCCCGAAAGATCATTGACACCTCAGGTATATTTAGAGTATCCTCCTGTGTAAATACTGAGAGAAAAAAGTCATTTAGCATTCCAGCCATTGAGTCCCTATCACTCACTAATTCTCCATTGGAATCTATAAGTGGGCCTATTTTATCTCTAACCTCAGTTTTGTATAATTGATAAAAACTTTTAGGATCTTCCTTTGCCCTATTTGCCACTTTAATTTCATAATTTCTCCTTGCTACTCTAACTAACTTTTTAACATCTCTTGCTAGTTCATTATATCTCTGCCTTAAGTGATCCTCTCCATTTTTTATTTTCCTATAAATGCCCTTTTTAATGCCAATATAATGCTTAATTTTATCTGTCATCCATTTTGGGTCATTATTTTTAGTCCTAATCTCCTTATATGGAATGTTAATCATCTGACCTGTAATTAATTGCTCAATTATTCTTTCATACTCCTCTTCAATTGTAATCTCTTCCTCCTGGTGATTACTGTCTCCACTAACAGATATCATTGAATCTATTCCTGAATTGATTTCATTGCCTGGTTTCTGTACAACTGCCTCCAGGTAAGTCCTTAGCCCATTATAATTTGCTCTTCTAAAGTCCGGAATTTTAATATTGTTCATGCTACTATCAATACCATTCCATTTTATCTTGAATCTAATTTCACAATGGTCACTATTACCCAAATTTCCTCCAATCTCAGTATCCTTAATAACTTCTTCCCTATTTGTCAGAACTAAATCCAGTATATTATTACCTCTAGTGGGTTCGTTAATAATCTGCCTCAGAAAATTATCTTGGACAACATTCAAAAATTCCTCAGCCTCCTGATCACCCACAAGAGCTTCCCAGTCTATATTTCTGTAATTAAAATCGCCCATTATACACACATGCTTACTTCTACATGCCTGTTCAATCTCCTGCCACAGAAGATTTGAAGCTTCCTTACTAAGATTTGGTGGTCTGTATAATAATCCTATGACAAGCTTGTTTTTACCTTCCTTTACATTTAGCCATAATGACTCTGTGTTATCATCTAATTTAATTGTACTGTTTAAACCCCTCCAGTATGAGGCACTAGGAACAATAGAAATTACAGAGAGCATGATTTTTAAGCAACTCAATTCACTTCGAACTGATAAATCTCCGGGAAACGATGACCTACACCCTAGAGTTCTTAGAGAAGTAGCAAAGGAAATAACCAAACCTCTGACAGCATTATTCCAATCCAGCATCACCAACTCCGAGCTTCCAGAACAGTGGAGGGAAGCGAACATCACTCCCATTTACAAGAAGGGAAATAAGGCTGACCCAGCCAACTATCGCCCAGTATCTCTAACCTCAATAATATGCAAGATGCTAGAGAGAATTATCTCGGAGGCAATGATACAACATATCAAAGCCAATAATCTTAGATGTGTCCAACAACATGGTTTTTCTAAGGGAAAATCCATAGTAACAAATCTCTTAGAAGCGCTGGATATATGGACAGAGGCTCTCAGTCACTGCTTACCAGTGGATATCATTTTCCTGGACTATGCAAAAGCATTTAACACAGTCCCACATGAAAGACTACTTAGAAAAGTGAAGTCACTTGGTATCGTCGGTGACCTCCTGCAGTGGATCCGGGTTTTTTTTGACGGAGCGTAGGCAAAGAGTGGTAGTAAGTGGTACAGCTTCATGTTGGAAACCAGTTACAAGTGGCATACTACAGGGATCTGTGATGGGCCCCCTTCTCTTTATGATATTTGTCAGTGATATACCTGACAAACTACAAAACTTCATATCGCTCTTTGCAGATGACACAAAGATATATGCAGCTGTCCAAAACTGTGAAGGCAACTCCCATACTAACTGTTTACAGGCAGACTTGAAAATGCTACAAGAATGGTCAGTTAAAATTCAAATGAAGTTCCACCCTGATAAATGCAAAGTAATCCACATGGGAAATAGCAACCCCCAGCACAAGTACAAAATGACAAAAGATGATGGAACAGATCACACACTACAGAACACCACAGAAGAGAAGGACCTGGAAGTCCTTATTGATTGCAATCTAAGCTTTAGTAACCACGTCCAAGCTCAAGTCAACAAAGCCAACAAGATACTTGGGGCAATTAAGCATACATTCCAATATCTAGACAAAGATGCCTTCCTCCCCCTGTACAAGAGTCTTATTCGACCCCATCTGGAGTATGCATCAGTAATCTGGTCTCCAAAAACTAAAAGAGACAGAGATATGGTGGAGAGGGTACAGCGTAGAGCAACACGCATGGTTCACAGTATCTCTCATCTCTCCTATTCGGAGAGACTAAAAGCCCTTAATCTACCTACCCTATACTTTAGAAGACAGAGGTCAGATGTTATGCAACTATATAAGATTTCACATGGACATGACAAATTGCAAATAGGAAACCACTGTAAGCTGTGCGACAGGTCAATGTTTGCTCCGGGTCTCTCAACTAACACAAGAGCACACTGCTTTAAGTACCAAGTGCAGAGCTCGTCCAGTCCAAGAGCCAATTTCTTCCCGACAAGAGTCACTTCAATGTGGAACAAACTCTCAACAGAAACTGTAACCAGCAAAACTGTAAATATCTTTAAGTCAAGATTAGAAAAAGAATGGAAAAACCACAAAGACCTACACAGTTATATATTCACATATTGAAAAATCCGTTCTGCATACATCAACTAAAAATAACAGTACGGTCTCATTACCCAAGAGGGTACCTATGAACCGGGATTCAAGGTAAATTCAAGGTAAATAAAATCCAGTAAATTAGTTAAACACGATCTACCTTTTCTAAAACCATGCTGAGCATCATTAATTAACCTGCTACTCTCTAGATGATCTGAAATTCCCTTCTTAACTATCTTCTCAAGAATTTTACAGACTATAGAAGTTAAGCTTACTGGTCTAAAGTTATTTGGGTCCTCTTTGCTTCCATTTTTAAAAATTGGCACTATATTTGCCAATTTCCAATCATTTGGTATTTCTCCAGACTCTAGTGATCTAATAAATATCTTCTCAAGAGCTACCCCAATACTTTCTACACCTTCTTTGAGTATCCTAGAATGAATGTTGTCAGGGCCAGTTGCCTTAATAGTATTTAACTCCATTATAAGCCCTTTAATTTCTTCTTTGTCTACACTAATAGAATATATCACTACTTCCCTTGACCTAGAATTATCATCAATTAATCTTACTGGTTTCTCTTCTGTGAATACTGAAGCAAAATTATCATTAAGAACCTCTACTATTTTGTCATCAGATTATTTCAAAACTCCTTCATATCTAATAGGCCCTATTTTATCACTGTTAGCTAAAGAATTTTTTAGGATCTTTATTATTATTTTTAGCTAAATTAATTTCTGCTGTCCTTTTGGTCTTCTTAATAATCTTATTTAGTTCATTCCTGGTTGACCTATAATGGTTTAAATTATCTAAACTACTCTCACTTTGTAATCTCCGGTATGCCCTTTTTTTCTCTGAAACTTTATTAGCTATCTCTTGATTCCACCATAATGGTTTTCTACATTTCTTCCTAATAGACTTCATTGGAATACACTGTTCCTGAACCATGTTTAATATAGTCTTAAAAATATCCCACATCTCATAAGTATTCTTTCCATGGAATTCTATATCCCACCAAATCTGATTTAGCATGTTGCGTAATTTATTGTAATCTCCCCTATAAAAATTTGGAATTTTTGTGGAGTTTGTCATTGTTCTACCCTTAACTATTTGCAAATTAAACTGAACCATCTGATGATCACTGTTTCCCAATGATTCCCCCACACTCAATCCAAGTGATCATCATTTGAAAGAATTAGATTAATATATTGGCACCCCTTGTTGGCTTATTAACAGAAGTTAAATTAAAGTCACCAAGAATAACTCTATCTTCTTTGCATCCTTTACTTATTTCCCTAATCATTAACTCATCGATACAATCAGTCTGTCTTGGTGGTCTATAAAAAGCTCCCAAGTGTATTTTCCTATTTTTACCAACCTTAATATCTATCCATAATGATTCACCTTCTCCTTGCTTTATAGAGTTATTTAGATTTGAAGAAATGCTATTTCTGATATAAATAATCAACCCACCACCAGTCCTATCTCTCCTTTGACTAATGTACATAGTATAACCCCCTAGTTCAAATTCACTTACATTATCATTAAATATATTTTCATTAACCCATGATTCAACTATACATATTATATCTATATCTTCATGAATGATATAACTAAATAATTCATCCCTCTTATTTCTAAGACTACGAGCATTTGTGTAAAGGCAACTCAGCCCACCTATCCCTGAAGCACCTGAGGGCCTATCTCCTCTGCATCTCTTTTTCTCTCCTTCCCCGACCCTGTACTCTTGTTTTTTTCTTGACCACTATCACTACTCAAGTAATTTAACCCTAAAGTACTTCCATTAGCCTGCCTACCTTCTACAAATCTGTGTTTGCTTCCTTTCCCTACCTCACTTTGAGCTATTAAATTTCCCCGACCACTATCAAAACCTAGTTTCTCGCCTCTAAAGACCTAATAACACTATCTAATTCCCGCCACAAAACCTCAACCCCATCTCGGCTCAGATGGAGTCCATCCTTTGCATACAATCCCTTATTCCCATAAAACCCACTCCAAACATCTACAAACACCAATCCTGACTCCTCACACAAACCTTTCACATATTTATTCAACCCCATTGCATGAGACAACAATTCCATCCCCACATTCATTCTCGGAAGCACACCTGAAACAACGCCTTTTACTCTACTTTCACACATCCTTTCAATCAGCCTTTTATACCGCTGTCGTAACTCACAAGTACCCACCTTCTTTACATCGTTTACTCCGATATATGTAATCATAACTGCTTCCCTCTCACACCCAGACACCAACCTATCATACCTCTCACACACATCATTTATACCAGCACCTGGCAGACAAACTCTCACTCCCTTCCATTTACTTTCACTCAACTTCCTATCTAAATACCTAATCTGAGAGTCGCCCATCACAATCACCTCAGTCATTCTCCTATTCTCTCTAGGCCTACTATTCCCTCCCTCCTGCTCTCACTCACTTGACCTCCTATTCTACTTTCAGGCACGGCCCCACCAGACAAATCTCTTTCAAATTCTTCCTCTCTCAGGGCATCAAATCTGTTAGTTAGCCTAACTGGTTCCATGTCCCTCTCATTCACACACCTAACCTGTCCTAACTTATCTATTCTGTTTACTTTCACCCACCACTCATTATCACTTACTTCACTTACTGTTTTCTCTCCAGTCCCTGTTCTAGGCCTAACTTCCTCCCTCCTGGTCCCAATCTGACTCTTCAAGCGTACACTTGCATCTCTTCTCACATCAGACACTAAATCGTTCAGTCTCAAGCATTCCGCATGTAATCGACTCACCTCCTCAATCAAAGCACATACACGGCACTCAGACACATTCACTCTCCTCTCTACACCACAGACATCGCACACTACATACACATTACTTTCAAAAGGCATACTCTCTACATCCAAACAGTCAGCCATACTTAAACAAGAACAAAAATAGAAACAAAAACTTATGAACAACAAGAATTTGACCCGAATTTATGCGCACAAGTTTAAAACCTGCTAATCAAGATGGTTGCCAAAATACACACAATCAGTGATAGATTATATAATGATAAGAGGAAGAGTGGAATGGGGAGGGATATGGTGGAAAGAAGAGGGGTGGGAATTTTCACAGACCACAACCTCATAGGGATTAATGTAGGAAAAAGGAAAGAGAGGAAGGACAGAAAAAATAAGTGGAAGGTTAAATGGCAATTCTCCCAGGGCGATTGGAATCGATATAATATACTAATGGATGAGCTAATAGAAAATATTGAAGGTAATGATTTAAATGAGATGGAAACAAACATAATTGAGAGTATCAGAAGAGCATCAGATCAATATATACCACAAAAAAGATTAAAAATTAATGGAGGAAAAAGGCTCAAGGGATGGTGGGTTGATGAGGTAAAGAGGAGTATAGAAAGAAGGGTAACACTTCAGTTTCAGGTGCACGGTAGGTGGTGCTGTTTATAGGCTATATTTTTTTGTATGAGTATATAGTGGGGGGGGGGCTGCGCCCCCCAGACCCCCCCCAAATTGATTGAAACTCAGGATCATCGCAGAGTGGTTTCCCTGCAGTGATATGTCCCCCATGAGCAGTCCCCCGAATTTACTGTTTTTTTCTCCCCAACAGCTTTTTACTGACAGAAAAACCTAACCTAATGACAAACAATACTTACTTTTATAGGTTTCTTGATTAGTTTATGTGCCTCTAAATAATCTAAAAGTTTTTCGCAGTCATGCAAAATAAACCCAAATTCAAATAACGAAGAAGCACAACTAGAGCACAAAAAGCCATAATGAAACAGAAAAAAATGCTAAGCGGGTTCTATTTATAACTACGATGCTGCCAGTAAGAAGCTGTTATCGTTCACTGCGAAACAAAAATATGAAAAAAAACAAAAGAATAAAAGACATCAAGAAACCTTACCTAACTTAGAAAAAAACTATAAACAAGCAGAGCGCAGATATTTAGTAAATAATACAGCCTAAAAGTTACAAATCCCCAAAACAACAAAAAAATATAACGCCGTGATTGGTCACATCTGAAGCTACTATCTGACGTCATAAGAGATATATTGTAGCCCAAAATTGTAGCCTACTAACAGTGCCACCTACCGTGCACCCCAAATCTGAAGTATTACCGAAAGAAGAAGTATAGAAAGGGTCTTGCAGAAGAGATTAGAGAGAGGAGGGTGCCTCTAGGCAGAGTGGGAAGATAAATGGTAGGACTACCAAAACAGGAAGAAGGAGACGAATGAGCTTATTAGGAAAAAGATGGCACAGTGGGAGGCAGAAAGGTTGAAGCAGATCATGGCACTGCCAAGAAGGGAAAGGGAAAGAGAAGCGTGGAAATGGATGAAACAATATACAAGAGCGGAGGAGTGGAAATGGAGAATTAGGCTAAAGAAAGGGGAAGAGGGAGTTGAGGAGGAGGAGGATATCAAAGAGGTGGTGGTGAGATAGTGGAGGAATATAATACAAAAGGAGATGGGAGAAGAAATAAACGTGGTCTTTATGCAGCAGCGAGAAAGCAGAAATGAAGAACTGACTGTCGAGGAGCTTGAGGAGGCTATGAAAAAACTAATGTTAAACAGGGGGGCTGGATTAGGTGGAATATTTGGTGAGCAGATAAAATGGCTTGGGAAGAGGAGCATAGGAAAAATTATAGAATTATTTAGAAAGATTTGGGAAGAAGAGAAGATTCCAGATAAGTGGAGGGAAACAAGTGTAACGCTAATCCATAAGGGAGGAGGAAAGGATAAGGAAGACATAGGGAATTACAGACCAATAGCCATGGTAAATATCACCTACAAATTAGTTAGATACATAATAAACAATAAACTGCAGGAGTGGGTTGAGGAAAAGAGGGTCATAGGAGTGGAACAGGCAGAATTTAGAAAATGAAGAAAAGGATTAGAAAATCTATATATCATCAAAGAAATCATAGTCAATAAAAATAGGAAGGAGCTATATATTGCCTTCCTTGACATAGAAAAGGCGTATGACTCTGTTAATAGGAAAAAGCTGTTTAAATTAATGCAAAGAATAGGGGTAGGGGATAAGATCATCAACATACTACAGGATATATACAGATTTAACAGAATTAAGTTCAAGATAGGGGATGTAGAAATGGGGTGGGTGAGTAATAATGTAGAGGTCAAGAAGGGATGTGTGATGTCCCCTACAATATTTAGCTTGGTAATACTTCAGTTTAGGGTCGCTGTTTCTGAGCTACAATTTGGGCCTTATAACGTCGGATGTCTAAAGGCGAAGCCCCTCATTTCGGAAGTAACTAAAAATGTTAATTTTTTGGCAAAAATAGCCTAAAGTAGGCGACACTATTGTCTTTATTATTTTGATAAACGTGCAGAGCCGATTGCACGTTTATCAAAATAACAAAGACAATAGCACCGGCAATTTTTTTTATTTTTTTTTAGTTACTTTGGAAATAGATTTCAGTCAAAATTTATCGGGACCAAGTTGCTTTTATGTTTCTATCAGACGCGCAGAAACGATTTGTTAAAAAACAAAACAAAATGTGAGAACATTATTCTATAAACACTTACAATTATATACTGGGGGGCTGCGCCCCCAGACCCCCCCCAATTGATTGAAATCTCAGGGTCATCACAGGGCGATCCCCTTCACAAGCCGTAACTCAAAATTAGTCAAAAAGGTGAAACATATTGGAACATGGACGAAATATTATACACGTGATGCAGATGTTCAGGTTTACCCTATCTCCACCTTTCACAATTATAATTGAGCCGTGCTTCTTTTAAATGAGACCATGATCTATAGAAAAGTCAATTAAATTGGCCGAGGAATTAACTCAAGTCATATTGAAGTGGAACAAACCGTATTCACAGGTATCATGCTCTTTTAACTGCTCGGTTTCAGGATTGCCAATGTTTGAAATAAGGTTGAATTAAGAGTTGCCAGTGTGTGAAATTAATGGTTTAGTTTCACAAAAATAGTTAAATGAAACATACAAAGTTTAATACATTAGTAATTATAAAAAAAATCAATGCATTACTAAATAATATAATTAAGTAGAAGTGCAGGCATTTACTAAATAATAAAGAAGAAAGGAAAAAACAAAATAACAAAACAAATACAATGCCATGATTGGCCCCCTTTGAAGCTACTGTCTGATGTCATAAGGCCTAGATTGTAGCCCAGAAACAGCGCTCCTAAACTGAAGTATTACCTTTAGCTTATACATAGAAGAGCTGATAGAAGATTGAGGAGATCCATCCGGCAGAGGAGTTAAGATAGGAGGTGGTAGGTTAGGAGTGCTAGTATACGCATATGATGTGGTGCTGCTGGCAGAATCAAGAGGAGATAGGGAAGAAATGTTAAGGAAGGCAGAGGGATATAGTAGGATATGGGATATGAAATTAAGCATTCGCAAGTGCAAAATGATGGAATATAACGTAGAAGAAGGGGGGCAATGTATGGCAATGGGCTGCTAGAAATATTGGACAAGATAAATTATTTAGGGATGATAATATGTCAAGATGAAGGAGTTGGTGGGCTAAACAAAGAAAGATCAATGAAGGTAAAGCGAGGGAAACAATGGGCAGGGTATTGAATGGGTTGGGTAGAAAAGAACAAATATGATACTGGCAGATGCCTGTGGAAGGGAGTGGGAGTGCCCAGTAGCTTATATGGGGCAGAGCTTATAGAATATAGAAAAGAAGACATTAGAGAATTGGAGAAAATACAGAACAACATGGGGAGGATAAGTTTAGGTGTAAATAGAGAAATTGCATTGGAGGCTATCCGTGGAGAGTTAGGATGGAGCTCATAACATAACATAACATAATTTCACTGATGACAAAAGCCACAAGGGCCTATCAAACGTCATTCGTATCCATCAAATCCCACCCACATATGCAGAGGATAGAAAAGTCCCAGATGAGATTTGGGAAAAAGATCCAGAGTTTGGGTGAAGAAAGGTAGGACAAGAAAGTGTACGGAGAAGGGGGTAGGAGTAAATTCAAAAGGCAGATAGAGAAACAAGTTAATGAATGGAAACTGGGAAGAGGAACATCTTAAGAGTATAAGAGCCAGAATTGAGGGAAAAGGAGTAAGGGTGTGGCAAGAAGGAATGAGAGGATAATCAACATTGAAAAAATGGTATCACAAGAAAAGGAAACCTGAGAAGATCTCATACCTCTTGAGAAAGAATGGCAGGCTTATATTAGAAAGCCAGAACAGGTATCCTGAAAACAAAGAGCAGAAACTGGGATGATAGGGAAGACATATACTGCCACCACTGTGGAGAATTAGAGAATACCCAACATATCATAGTAGAGTGTAACAAGTACAGAGTGGAAAGAAGTAAACTGGAGGAAGATATGATGGGAATCCTGTGTATGGTTTGAATTGTATATTGTAGATGCATGATCTGACACAATCCTATGGATGCATTTTGTGGGTGGGTTTTGATAGATGCGGATGACCTTTGCTAGGCCCTTGTGGCTTTTGTCATCCGTGAAATTATGAAATATGAGAAGAAAGGGGAACAACGATGGAGGCATTAGCACAGTGTTGGCTCTCCAAGAACAGGACCGACTGTATTGGGAAAGGATAATTGAGGCATTTAGAGAATTTATCAGTCAGGCATGGGAAATGAGGGGGATAGGGGGAAGGTAGGTTAAGGATGTCAGGTAATTTAGTTTAATTTCACAGAATAAAACAGAAGGCCCAGAACTTGATACAAAGAGCAAGTGGCACTTACTAAGAAGAAGAAGAAGGTTTGACAGAAAAATGTTATGTAAAGTCCTAGAAAGGAGCAGCCTCAGCGATAAATTAGTGAATATTATTAGAAGTATGTATGAGGATACAAGAGGAATTTATAGACTAGGAAACCTAGAAACCAAGTGGGTCAAAAGCGAGAAAGGAGTCAGGTAAGGATGTATTCTATCTCCAATCCTATTTAGCTTATACACAGAAGAATTAGCTGGGAGAGTCACATGGATGAATGCTGGAGTGAAGGTTGGGGATGACAAGATATGCATAATGCTGTATGCAGATTCTTACCTATTTGATATTAGTGGGAGAATAAGACTTTGTCTTGTTTGGGTCCCACCTCAACCTATTTTACAAAGTATTGGACATTAGTAGTTTAAATGATCACAGTTTTAACCATTACAGGTCCGCTTCCTTCAGATACTTAAATGTCAAATTTCCTTTTCATCAGTCACTTTGATCCTAGTTATTATCATTATATAATTTGTTTCTGTATAGAAACAAAAATGGAAAAATATTTCTCACTCTGCTCACATATTACAAAATTAAGACATTCCCAGTATCATTCATATGACTAGTTACTTTGGTTTCAGTGATTGTCAAGTCTCTTCTTGAAGGCACTTATTGATGGAGCACTGACAACACACTTTGGGAGATCATTCCAGGGATTGGCAACATAAATACTAAATCCATTTGCTCTTGTAATAGTTCTGATATGTTCAGTCTTCCTTAATTTTAGGTATTTGTTCTTGTGTTACTAGTATTGAATTCAAAATAGTCATTCATATCAACATTCTCAAAACCATGAATGATCTTGTATGCCTCAATCAGGTCTCCACGAAGTGTTCGTTGCTGTCATGAAGTTATTTCCAGTCTTTTACATCTAGTCTCATAAGGTAACTCTTTCAACTCTGGTACCAACTTGGTCATCCTTCTTTGAACTTTTTCAAGTTCTTCAATATCCTTCTTATAATAAGGGGACCATGCCTGGACAGCATATTCAAGGTGTGGCCACACCAAAGAACAATATAGTGTGTGACACATTTCAACGTCCATATATTTAAAATTTCTCTTAATCAATCCCAATACTCTATTTGCTTTGGCCACTATATTTCCAATATGTTCGGTTGGCTTTAAGTCCTTTGCAATGAGAACTCCTAGGTCTTTTTCACTCTCTGTTGATTTAATTTCTCTTCCATTTAGTGTATAAGATATTCCAGGGTTCCTATGTCCAATATGCATTGTTGTACACTTATTTGGATTAAATTCTAACATCCACTTCTCACTCCATTTCTGAAGCTTTTGGAAGTCCCTCTTCATAGCTTCAGAATTAATTTTAACAAAGATTTTTGCATCATCTGCAAACATTAAGGTTGGACATTTAAGTTCTTCTACCAAGTCATTAACAAAAGCCAAAAATAAGACTGGCCCAAGGACAGACCCCTGAGGAACTCCGGATGTTACTGCTGGGGTAGAGGAAAGCTCCTGGGCTTCCTACTACCAATATTCACACTATACCATCCACCCTTGTCTAAGTCACTTTCTTCATCAAATCACCCGTCTTCCAGCAGTTCTAACACATCCTCCCACACCAACTATTCACCTGTCAGTCTCATCCTCTCCTTTCTCCTTTCTCTTCCCATTCAACCATTCACTCACCTTTCGTGGGATCGTGTCCAGGAACTTCCTCAACAGTTGCTTACACTCATTCACTCCATGATCACCATACCTCTTTCTCGCCATAGTCTCAAGCCTATGCGCATACATATTTACACTTTCACTCTTCCCCATGCAAGCCTTCTCAAATTCATTCACCCTTTTATACTTCACACTCATTTGTTTCACTTGCCCAATCAATCGCTTCTTCACCACCTCATACCTTGGCTCACCCACAATCATGATCACACAGAAAAACTCTAGCACCTTCCCTTCCAAGCACTCGCCTAATACATTCACCCAATATCCCTTATTATCCGGGTACTTGAGCTTACAATAACTCTTAAATTCCCTGAAGAATTCACCCACACTCTTCCCACCATGCAACCTAAACTTATCAACCTTTGGGACTTTCCTCATCAAAATTCCTTTCCCCACATTTACTTCACTCTCATTTGAGCTGCTCTCACTCTCACTCATGTCAATCATACATTCACTCTCTTCTTCATCCAGATATGAGTCCATAATCTTCCCTCTCACCTTCTGATCCTTTCCCTTTGACCCAGTCTTCCTTCCTCTCTTGCATTTCACTCTTCCATTCTCCATCCTTCATATCACTCACAATCATCCTGTCCTCTCTAGATTCGCACACACTCCCATTTATCCCATTAGTTTTATCCCCTTCAGTCGGAGCAGGGGTCAGGGTCGAGGGTCCTGGGGCCGGTCCTGACCCTTTCATCATGTCATAGAGGTCCTGCATCCTTTGGTCTTTTTATTCATACCCACCATATCACTCCTCAATCCCTCAATCACGCTCCTCAACATTGTATATTCCTCCTCTTTCTGCCTCAACTCCAGCCTCAGTCTCACAATCCCATCATGGAGGCCCTGTTCCACACAGAAGCCATCCTCCCAGGTTAGTAAGAAAGGACAGAAGAAGGGAAAAAACAATCAACTACATCCAATCCGATTACGGACTGCAATCCAATCCTGTCATGCTCCCAGTTTTGAGATCTCGCATCCCTATTCGGGCGCCAAACCTACACTCTAACCCCAATCGTTCCAATCCTCTTCCTACACTAAGTTGGATGTGAGAAATCGAGGGAGAAATGAAACGGATTGTATGTACAGTCCTTTATTTATACAAGTATGGATAATTAAATTTATTATACAAACAACTTATAAATATATACAAAACAAGAGATAAATCAGCAAACAAAAAAACAATATATAATCAAATTCGAAGAGACCTAAAAAAATTAATCAAAATCATGCATACAAAAAAAAGAAAAGGCCTTGCACTTAGGTGTTTTCCCCTGGGGGAAAGTCCTGTTGGCTGTCACTAGTATGGGTACAATTGTTGCATACATCTTATGAAGGCCTTGTCCTCCTAGCTCAGCTTAGTTATTATGCCATATATTGCAGTCTAAAGGCTATAAAAAGACCTTTCCGTCCTATTGGGACTCAAAATAAATTTTTGACATATAAGGTATATTCTATTATAATATTGCAAATCTTACAATCTTAGCCACTTTTGTTAAAAGATTGTTATAAGACAAGTATATCAAAGCTACATCCTGGAGAAAAAAAACAATATTTTAAACAAAATATGAAATCCATAATAAATAATATATATATATATATATATATATATATATATATATATATATATATATATATATATATATATATATATAAATCTCTCCATTCCCAGACATTCTTAAAGAGGGAGGGAGAAGGTATTGGAAAAAGGGTTTGAGAATGGCCCTACAAACACTCACATTCGCTCCACCACAACCCAGCACTCTCTTCCTGATGAGTAACTCACCATGGCCTCTTGGCTTCGCATCCTTCAGCACAAACTCACCGACCCCAGCGACACTGGGCCATTGACAGAATTTTGGGGGGATCTAAGAAAGGCGAAGTGTCCAGCTGCCCAGCAATGAGGACCCTCAAGCAGCAGTGGAGTAAACCTGTGATGCCTGGCCCACTGTTTTCAAGCAAGGAGGATGGTCACTAAAGTCACTTGGAGGTGCCTCTGTCACCAAACAACTCCAGCACTACCTCTTGCTCCTCAAAATCGGTCAATCACTGAAGACAACAGTCACACTGCTTCTCCTCCTCCTCAGCCAGTTATGAGAAGAGACATTGGGCTGTGGCTGAAATCGCTCTGGCTCCACAAATACCTGCCCCTTCTGTGTAACTTGTCTTTCAAAGAACTGCTCACCCTAGACGAAGAAACCCTTTAGGCCAAAGGTCTAACTACAGAAGCTACAACAGTGACTAGCTTATTCCCTGATCCTTCACTTACCCCACTCCCTTCCCTGAGTCCTGTACCTGTCCATGTTCTCCAAGAAATTGTGTTATGAATCCTGATCTTGTTTCTGTGATAAGTTTAAAGTGCAATTTAGATTTTACAAGTGTAGTCTCAAAGCCTAATCAAAGAGGCTAGTGTGTTATCAGCTTCTTAATTTATTTAATCCCTTTCCTGACTCCCCTTGCAATCTAGAGCTCCATTTAGTTTTGAATCCGTATGATCAAAGATCTGCCATTCCTGAATCATTGTGTAATATATTAATCGTGACGTATCTCTAAGAATTTTTTTTTTAGCCTCTGGTTGCGTAGTGGAACTCATTTAAATGGCAAAATAATATGCAAATTTTATTAGACTATAAATGCCAAGAAATGATTTAACATGTAAATATTCTTTTTTATGTTTTCTCTTTACTATTTCTGTCACTGTTTTCTTTTTTGTTCCTCTTGTTTTAGTTAATTCTGTTTCTTCTTTCTTGATTTTGTGTGATTTAGAAAAATCAAGGAGGAGGAAATGTAACACCTATATTTCTCCCTTTTGTTCTAATATTACCTTATTCCTTTTCTTTTAATTTCTTTAATTTCACTTGTTTAGATAGGCAAGTTCAGTTGAAGTGTTTAATCAAATAATTTCATATTTTCAGAATTATCTGCTAAATTATTATTTTTTTTGCTTCATTATATTGATATAATGTGCCTGTTGTCCTGTTTATGACACCAAAGCCCCTTAATTGATCTGGGCTTTATTTGCATGACAAGATTTATCAAAAGATTCCTAAGAAATGAAAAGAACCCTCAAAAAGGAGTAAATAAAGTTCTTGTGAATAAAAGTTGAGTAACTTTCATTGTAAAAATTATATAATAATTGACTATGTTTCTGTACAGAATAGAGGTTTCCTCAACTCCTTATAAAGTTTTCTGTTAGCTGTAAATTAATGAGCCTGAGGCCAACTTATATTTATTATAATTTATACCGATAGATTTATATTTTTTTATTACTAAATTTATAATTTTTTGCCTACATTTCATTGTTAAATTTTTCTTTGAAAGAATTCCAGTGTTCATATCTTGATAAAACTGTATTTTTTAGGTTATAATCTTGGACTGAAAAACCTCTAATTGTTCCAGTTTTGGACTAAAAAATCTCCAATTGTTCCAGTCGTAGACTGAAAAATCTCTAATTGTTCCAGTCTTGGACTGAAAAATCTCCAATTGTTCCAGTCTTGGACTGAAAAAGCTCATTCCAGTCTTTGATCTATTTTGTCTGACCCAAAAGATCTTTGGTGTTGCTCCAATTGTAAATATTATTTTGTGTAGTAGTTAGTTCTTAAATAAATATATTCTTATAACCCTATTGTTATTAGTAACCCAATTGCTCAAATTCTTAAGCTTCTGCCTCTTGGTTACCCTTTCTTAAGTCTGATTTCTCCAGTTCTGCATCCCCATAAGGGGCGCGGTGATATGCCATCCTGGTCGCCGTGCTGATGGGACTCAGCACCCCGTCCGACCCCAGCGTAGCCTCTTCTCCTTCCTTCAAAACACTTATTTACTTGCTTTTCATACACCCCGTAAGGGGCGCGGCGATTTGCCATCCTGGCCGCCGTGCTGACGGGATCCAGCGCTCCGTCCGGCCCCAGCTTAGCCTCTCTTCCTTCCTTCAGATAGCCCGATTTCTCCCCTACCTCGTCGCTTTTCATACAACCTCTCCCACAACTTTCTCTGGTCAGCCTCTAATTTCACAGGGTAGAATGCTGACCTTCTTCTCAAGCCAACCACCCCGGATCGGGGCTGAGGGGGGGAGGGGACATTGTTCCCTAACCCCTCAGCTCCGGTTCGGGATGGGGTTTTTTTAACAACCTGCTTCATCCCCACCCACATCTTCCTCACATCCCTTTTCCTCTCCTCTTCACAACCTATATTTTTTACGCCGTGTCCAAGGTGGAGCCGCCATGCCGAAGGACTGCCAGGCCACCAGGCGGGAGGGGTGGTCCCGAATGGCGGCGCCTGGCTCTGCCGGGCTTGTAAGCACCTCTCGCAGTGCGGGCAACTGCGAGAGGTGATGAGCTATTGCGTCCCGTAATCAAAAGAGGGTCACCATGCCCATGTATGAAAAAAAACAAAAACCCCAACCCCCAACTTCCCCAAAAACATCTACGGAGCCGCCCTCGGGCAGCTCCACCGAGAAAATGGAGGTCCCCCCCCTTGTGCTTGCGCAAGGGACCCTCCATAATTCTTTAACCGGAGAGGAGGCTTACTCCTCTCCTACGCCTACGGGTGTAGGGGACTCCCCCTCACCCCCTTCTCTGGAGGTGCTTTCGGGCACCTCCCTATCTCCAGCGGCAGTCCCTCCTTTGCTTTCTAAGGGGACTGCCAAGAAAGCCAGCAGGCAGCCCATTGCCGACCGCCCCTCGTGCAAGCGGCTCGGTAGGGCAAACCCCCTTAGGGGGGAGAGGGAAGCCAGGCCCCTTCGGTCGCTTCCCTCAAAAGACCTGCTGGCAAGAATTTTGAACCTTGCTGGGGTCAAGGCCTGTGCCTCCCCACACCACCTGACTAGTGACAATACTGCCAAGGGGACCTGCGATGTCCTGGGAGGGGATGGCCAACTGGAGGCCCCTCCTGTGATAGACATGGTCCTTGAGGAGACCCAGCCCCAGACGGTAGGGCCTTCCATGGGGGGGAATTCGGGCTCGGCGCCAAGCACCGAACCCGAATCCGCCCCTATGCAAGGTCCTCCTCAAATGGCTGAGGGCTCCGAGGCAGTAGAAGGAGGGGAGGGATCTCCTCCGACAGGTGCCCCTACGACAACCAGGACCTTCTCCATTTCGGAGAGGGACCTGGCTGAGGCTGGTCCATCTGGCCTGGGGACTTCTGCCGGCGGAGGTGAAAAGCGGGTTCATTCCCCGCCCTCCTCTCCTAAAAAGAAAAAGACTAAAAAGACTCAAAAGACGAAGAAGACTCGGGGCTCCTCTCCATCCGCGGGGGCTGCGGGGACGGATGGGTCTGCTGCCACTTTGGTAGGCGACCAAGCCAAGATCGGCACATCCGGCCCCTCTACCCCCTCGTGTGCGGAGCCCATGACTACGACTAAGACCAAGAATGCACAGGGCGGAGCCTCGATGACATCGGGGCCCCTCATTCAGAGGTTACCTGGCGTTTTCGAGCCCGCTGGCTTCAAACGCTTCCTCGTTATTCGCTCCACTGATGGCACCATGTTGTCCAAGGGCAACATGATCCATCAGAGGAGAGGATTAGCTAGTGCAATTGGTAGAGAGCCGAAGGTAACCCGTTTCTCGGACGGGAGCCTTCTGGCGAATGCGGCGAATCCCGCCGAGGCGGCCAAGATAAGTGCTCTTCGGACACTTCATGGCACCCCGGTGAGTGTGACGCCGCACTCTACCATGAACTTTGTGAAAGGAGTAGTTTATGCGAGGGAACTCGTTGACTACTCCATTGAGGACATCACCCTAGAGCTGGCCGACCATGGGGCGGTCAAGGTCGAACGTGTGATGAGAAAACAGGGAGGGGCCTCGAGACCCACCCCTACACTCTTCGTCACGTTCGACTGTGACAAGCTCCCTGAGTCGGTGCGTGCCGGTTGGTACCGCTACCGCGTGAAGGCATTCGTGCCACTGCCGCGGCGGTGCTATTACTGCCACCGCTTCGGCCATACGAATCGATCATGTAGACGTGCAAAATCGGGGTCACCCGAAGTCTGTGTAAATTGCTCCAAGGTCGCACACGATAAGTCCAAATCGTGTGTGGCCAAGTGTGTCAATTGCGGAGAGCCGCACCCTGCTTCTTCGAAGCAATGTGGTGCATATCTCCTTGAGAAAGAAATCCTGGCCGTTCAGGCCCAGGATCGACTCTCATTCCGTGAGGCAAAGGACTTGGTCCTGGCGCGCCCGGCTCTGCCTGGGACGTCATATGCCTCAATAGTTAGAAAGGCACCCTCTGCTCCTGGCCCATCCAGGCCAACGAGCACGGTTGTTTCCGCGCCCATTCGGAGCCCTTCTGTGGGCTCTACCCAACCTGGGCGCTCCCCTGGTAAAGCTGGCGGCAAAAAGGGTTCATACCCTGCCCCGGCTAAAACCAGGGCTCCCCCCTCTTCCCCCAGCGTGACCGTTTCGCGTAAAGCGAAACGGCCACGCGCCTCCACCGAGTCGTTAGACTCACAGGAGGCAACACCCCTGAAGATGGTCGCTAGGCCATCTTCCGGGGTTCCTAAAGCTGTTCCCCGAAAGGAGGACAGCAACAAAGGAGCTTCGGCCCCTTTGCCCACGCCCCGAGGTGGAGCGAGTGGCTCGGAGACGGTGGTTCCTCGAAAAGAGGGCCCCCCGCCTCCGAAGCCGCAACGCCCGCCTAAAGTTTCGAGGCGGAGGGAGGAAAAGACTCGCATGGCGAGCCCAACCTCCCCCAATAAGTCCTCGAAGGCGACAGCGCCTTCAGCGCTTTGTCCGGCCAACAGCGCCCGGGGTTCTGCCCCCGGGAAGCGTACGGCCATTCCCGTGAGGGTCTTCAATTCGAGGAGGGCCCCCGCGTCTCCTCCGAGCTAGGCCTGGAGGGCATATTCCTTCAATGGAATTGCCGTGGACTCCGGGCCAACTGGGAGGAGCTGCGGAGGCTCGCCTCATCCCGTTCCCCGTTAGCTATTTTTTTGCAGGAGACCATGCTAGGCGCGTGACCCCTGCCTGCCCTCCCGGGGTATAAGGGTCTTGCGACCCAACCACCGCGGGACGGCCGGGCTGGGGGATGCGCGGTTTACACCCGGCATGATGTCTCCGTTCTTCCTTTCTCTTTAGATACCTCCTTTCAGGCAGTGGCTGTGCAGCTGCACCTGGATAGGAGGTATACTATCATTTCTGCGTACATTCCACCGTCAGCTGACTTCGACGCGGGGGACTTTCGCCGCGTCGTGGCACGGTTGCCGAGGCCCTATCTCTTGCTTGGAGATCTGAACGGCAGGCATCCTCTCTGGGGAGATTACACCATAAATCCCAGGGGACAAGTCCTTGCCGATCTGATCGAAGAGCTTGAGATGGGTGTCCTAAACGTGGATGAGTTTACGCATCACTGTCCGAGAACCGCTTCATTTTCTTGCCTTGACCTATCTTTGTGCTCTTCGGATGCACAGCCTGATTTTGATTGGGGGGTGGTCGATGACCTCCATGGTAGTGATCACTTTCCCATTCAAATATCATTTTCAGGGCAACTGCCGCCTGAGAGACCACCTCGGTGGTGCTTGGCGCGGGCGCGGTGGCCTGCATTTCAGGAAATGACTGAATTCTCTATCTCAGTCAAGGAGTTTAGGTCGGTAGATGAGGCCGTCGAGTTCTTCTCCGGCAACCTCATCGCCGTGGGCTTGACTACTATTCCTAGGACGTCTGGCCGTTTTGCACGCCGACCACTCCCATGGTGGTCGGCCGAGTGTGAGACGGCCCTCAAACAGAAGCGTTATGCCTACATGCGCTATAAGCGCCGCCCGAACGATTTCACCGTCGCTGAATTTCGTCGGGCTAGGGCTAGGTTCCGGTATATTTCGAAGCACGCCCGCCGCTCTTCTTGGCGGGCATACGTGTCTTCACTTAACGGGAAGACCCCTTTAGCTGAGGTGTGGAAGCGAGTCAAAAGGATTCGGGGCAAGTTCTCGCAGGACCCCCCTCCCGTTCTCCAGGAGAATGGGACCGCAATCTCGGACCCCGCGTCCGTGGCGGAATCCTTAGCGACCGCTTTTTCCGCATTCTCTAGCCGTGATGCTGCTCCGCCAGCATTCAATGCACGTCGTGATGTCGCGGAAGGCCGCCGGCTGGACTTTACCTCCAGAGGCGGAGAACCCTTCAACGACAAGTTTACTGTGAGTGAGTTGCGTTCCGCTCTCGCTTCGTGCGCGGACACCGCCCATGGTCCGGACGATGTCCCGTACGCCATGCTTCGACACCTGCGTGAGCGAGGCATGGCCTTTCTATTAGATTTGTTCAACAGGATCTGGGTGGAAGGTCTCCTCCCAGACTCCTGGCGAATCGCTACTGTGCTCGCCTTTCGCAAGCCGGGGAGAGATCACTCTACTCCGACCGGTTTCCGCCCAATCTCTCTAACCTCTTGCGTGTGCAAGTTGATGGAGAAATTGGTAAATGTTAGATTAGCCTATTTCCTGGACAGCGGAGGCCATCTGTCTTCTGCACAGTGCGGCTTCCGTAAGTTCCACTCCACGTCGGATGCTCTGCTCCGACTGGAAAATGCCGTCTGCGAGGCTTTCCTTCGTAGACAGCACTACGCCACGGTGTTTTTTGATCTGGAGAAAGCCTATGATACCGCATGGCGATACGGTATCATGGAGACTCTCCACACGATGGGGGCGAGGGGACGCCTCCCAATGTTTATATCTGAATTTTTGCGAGATCGTCGATTCCGCGTACGGGTGGGGGGAGCCCTCTCCGGCCCAAAGGAGCAGGAAGAGGGTGTCCCGCAGGGAAGTGTCCTCAGTGTCACACTCTTTGCCCTGAGCATCAACGGCATCACCTCGGTGCTGCCGGAAGATGTTCTCGCTACGCTCTACGTGGACGACCTTTCGATCTCTTTTGGCGCGGCCCAGATGCCAACTCTGGAGCGCCGACTCCAACAGGCATTGAACCGCGTCTCTCGCTATGCCGAAGCGCACAGGTTTCGGTTTTCTTTGGCCAAGACTAAGGTAGTGCACTTCTGCCGCCATCCACGGCTTCACCCCGACCCAGATTTGTTTCTTGATGGGGTGCGCCTGGATGTGGTTGAGTCGCACCGTTTCCTTGGTCTTGTATTCGACCGACGCCTCACCTGGGAGGCTCACATTCGCAGCCTTAGGGTCTCTTGTACCCGCGCCATGGACATTCTCCGTTCCGTGACGTTCAGCGCTTGGGGCGCTGATAGGGCTACCGCCTTACTTTTTTATCGATCCTTTGTTCGCTCGAAGCTCGACTACGGATGCGAGTTTTATGCATCCGCAGCCGAGCGTTTATTGCGGAAGGTGGATTCGATCCACCACACCGGCCTTCGCCTTGCGACCGGTGCCTTCCGCACTTCCCCCATTGAGAGCCTGTTGGTCGATGCTGGGGAGATGCCACTCGCTCTGCGCCGCGTGCAGTGCATCACTCGCCTGTACGCGCGAGCCCGGCGCCTCCCCCAGTCGCCAACAGCTCTCACTGCATCCGCAGCTGATCTCGATGGTGCCTATGCCACCGAGAGACGCCAGTCATACCCTAAGCCCTTTGGGTTTAGGGCCAGGAAACTCCTTCGAGAGGTAGATATAGCTCTCGGGCCGGTGGCGCCCCTGGTTCTGCCCAGGACGCCACCCTGGAGGGTACCACATTTGGCTATTTGTCGCCACGCCTCTGCTCCCAAAGCTTGTACTGCGCCGGGAGTATTGCGTTCGATCTTTTTGGAGCACACATCGTGTCACGCTGGTACCGTGCCAGTGTATACGGATGGCTCCAAGTCCCAAGAGGGGGTCGGCTTCCACGCCGTATCCCCTCTGTTTGAAGTCAGCGGGGCTCTACCAGGCGCTGCGTCTGTCTTCACGGCCGAGCTGGTGGCAATACACCACTCGGTACGGGAGATTACGCGACGTGCCCGGTTCGGAGACCGGATTGTGATTTATAGCGACTCACAAAGCGCCCTGAGTGCTCTCGGGGCATTGGAATCTCCGCATCCCCTGGTTCGTGAAATCCGTGACGCCACGGTTTTGGCGAGCCGGGCAGATGTCGAGATTATCTTCTGCTGGGTTCCTGGACATGTAGGAATTGCGGGGAATGAGCGCGCCGATGAGGGCGCCAAAGAGTCCGCGAGGACTCTGCGACCGGACCAGCGTTTCGCTCTTCCTCACACCGACTACATGGCAGGAATACGGGCAGCTCTTCGGACTGCTTGGCAAAGAAGATGGGAGACGGTCGAGGGGAACTTAAAGTTGCGTGCCATTGCGCCGCGACTGTTCCCATGGACCTATCCCCCAATGCCGCGGCGGCTTCAGGTTGCTTTCTGTCGTCTTCGAATCGGACACACTCGTGTGACGCATCGTTACTTGGTGGAGCGCTCGCATGTGCCCTATTGCAACGACTGCGTCGTCCCCCAGACTGTTCGGCATATTCTTGTCGAATGTCCCAGTCTGGGTGATCTTCGCGCACGATACCTGTCTCGGTACCGGGATGGGCGGGGTCGCTACCGCCTGTCCCTTGTACTCGGGACGAGTGCGTGCACCATGACTGGTGGACTTATTGACTTTTTGGGTGAGGCCGGCCTTCTCCCCTTTATTTAAGGTTCCTTTTTTTGTTATTGTTTTGTTTTAGATTGCACTCTCCTGCACCGGGGTGAGGGGGACCTCCCCCCGCTGCCGGAGATTGCTTCGATTGTTAAGTTTTTCCAATTTATATTGATTGTTAAGTTTTCATATTTTAACTTTAAAGTAGCCTAATTCTAGGCTGTCGTGTTTTTCGGCGACTTATGCCCAAGTGGGTAGTTGCCAGATGGGCTCTATAAAAAAAAAAAAAAAAAAAAAAAAAAAAAAAAAAAAAAAAAAAGCTTTTCATACAACCTCTCCCACAACTTTCTCTGGTCAGCCTCTAAATTCACAGGGTAGATGCTGACCTTCTTCTCAAACCAACCATCCCGGATCGGGGCTGAGGGGGGAGGGGGCAACGTTCCCTAACCCCTGAGCTACGGTTCGGGATGGGGTTTGTTTTTAGCAACCTGCTTCATCCCCACCCATACCTTCCTCATATCCCTTTGGGTGCGGCGATTTGCCATCCTGGCCGCCGTGCTGATGGGACTCAGCATCCCGTCCGGCCCCAGCTTAGCCTCTCTTCCTTCCTTCAAAACACTTGTTTCCTCTCTTTTCACACAACCTCTCTCACAACTTTCTCTGGTCAGCCTCTAATTTCACAGGGTAGATGCTGACCTTCCTCTCAGCCAACTATCCCGCATCGGGCTGAGGGGGAAGGGGACAATGTTCCCTAACCCCTGTGTTCCGGTCTGGGGTGGCTGTTTTTTAACAACCTGCTTCATCCCCACCCATACCTTCCTCACATCCCTTTTCCTCTCCTCTTCACAATCTATCTTTTTTTACACCGTGTCCAAGGTGGAGCCGCCATGCCGATGGACTGCCAGGCCACCAGGCGGGAGGGGTGGTCCGAAATGGTGGAGCCTGGCTCTGCCAGGCCTGTAAGCACCTCTTGCAGTGCGGGCAACTGCAAGAGGTGATGAGCTATTACATCCCGTATAAAAAAGAGGGTCACCATGCCCATGTATGAAAAAACAACCAAAAAACTCCAACCCCGAACTTTCCCTGAAACAACGACGGAGCCGCCCTCGGGCAGCTCCAGCAAAAAAATGGAGGTCCCCCATCCTGTGCTTGCACAGGGGACCCTCCATATCTCTTCAACCGGAGAGGAGGCTTACTCCTCTCCTACGCCTACGGGTGAAGGGGACTCTCTCTCACCCCCTTCTCTGGAGGTGCTTTCGGGCACCTCCCTCTTACCAGCGGCACTTCCCTCTGTTCTTTCCAAGGGGACTGCCAAGAAAGCCAGCAGGCAGCCACTCCACATCGAAGTGGCTCCATAGGGCAAACCCCCTTAGGGGGGGAGAGGGAAGCCAGGCCCCTTCGGTCGCTTCCCTCAAAAGACCTGCTGGCAAGAATATTAAACCTTGCCGGGGTCAAGGCCTGTGCCTCCCCAGAAAAGACTCATGATGCTGCCCAAGGGGACCTATGATGTCCTGGGGGGGGGATGGCCAACTGGAGGCCCCTCCTGTGATAGACATGGTCCTTGAGGAAAACCATCCTCAGACGGTAGGGCCTTCCATGGGGGGGAATCCAGGCTCGGCTCCAACCACCGAACCCGAATCTGCCCCTATGCAAGGTCATCCTCAAACGGCTGGGGATTCTAAGGCAGTACAAGGAGGGGAGGGATCTCCTCCGGATGATGCCCCTACGACCACCAGGACTTTCTCCATTTCGGAGAAGGACCTGGCTGAGGCTGGTACATCTGGCCTGGGGGCTTCTACCGGCGGAGGTGAGAAGCGGGTTCTTTCCCCGCCCTCCTCTCCTAAAAAGAAAAAGAAGACTAAAAAGACTCGGGGCTCCTCTCCATCCGCCGGGGCTGCGGGGACGGATGGGTCTGCTGCCACTCTGGCAAGCGACCAAGCCAAGATCGGCACATCCGGCCCCTCTGCCCCCTGGGGTACGGAGCTCCTGACCATGACAAAGACCAAAAGTGCACAAGGCGGAGCCTCGATGACATTGGGGCCCCTCATTCAGAGATTACCTGGCGTTTTTGAGCCCGCTGGCTTCAAACGCTTCCTCGTTATTCGCTCCACTGATGGCAGCATGTTGTCCAAGGCCAACATGATCCATCAGAGGAGAGGATTAGCTAGTGCAATTGGTAGAGAGCCAAAGGTGACCCGTTTCTCGGATGGGAGCCTTCTGGCGAATGCGGCGAATCCCGCTGAGGTGGCCAAGATAAGTGCTCTTCGGACACTTGATGGCACCCCGGTGAGTGTGACGCCGCACTCTACCATGAACTTTGTGAAAGGAGTAGTTTATGTGAGGGAACTCGTTGACTACTCCATTGAGGACATCACCCCAGAGCTGGCCGACCATGGGGCGGTCAAGGTCGAACGTGTGATGAGAAAACAGGGAGGGGCCTCGAGACCCACCCCTACACTCTTCGTCACGTTTGACTGTGACAAGCTCCCTGAGTCGGTGCGTGCCGGTTGGTACCGCTAACGCGTGAAGGCATTCGTGCCACTGCCGCGGCGGTGCTATTACTGTCACCGCTTCGGCCATACGAATCGCTCATGTAGACGTGCAAAGTCGGGGTCACCCGAAGTCTGTGTAAATTGCTCCAAGGTCGCACCTGATAAGTCCAAATCGTGTGTGGCCAAGTGTGTCAATTGCGGAGAGCTGCACCCTGCTGCTTCAAAGCAATGTGGTGCATATCTCCTTGAGAAAGAAATCCTGGCCGTTCAGGCCCAGGATCGACTCTCATTCCGCGAGGCTAAGGACTTGGTCCTGGCGTGCCCGGCTCTGCCTGGTACGTCATATGCCTCAATAGTTAGAAAGGCACCCTCTGCTCCTGGCCCATCCAGGCCAACGAGCACGGTTGTTTCCGCGCCCATTTGGATCCCTTCTGCGGGCTCTACTCAACCCGGGCGCTCCTCTGGTAAAGCTGGCAGCAAAAAGGGTTCATACCCTGCCCCGGCTAAAACCAGGGCTACCCCCTCTTCCCCCAGCGTGACCGTTTCCCGTAAGGCGAAACGGCCACGCGCCTCCACCGAGTCGTTAGACTCACAGGAGGCAACACCCCTGAAGATGGTTGCTAGGCCATCTTCCTGGTTTCCCAAAGCTGTCCCCCGAAAGGAGGACAGCAACAAAGGAGCTTCGGCTCCTTCGCCCACGCCCCGAGGTGTGGCGAGTGGCTTGGAGACGCTGGTTCCTCGAAAAGAGGGCCCCATGCCCCGGAAGCCGCAACGCCCGCCTAAGGTTTCGAGGCGGAGGGAGGAAAAGACTCGCATGGCGAGTTCAACCTCCCCCAATAAGTCCTCGAAGGCGACAGCCCTTTCAGCGCTTTGTCCGGCCAACAGCGCCCGGGGTTCTGCCCCCGGGAAGCGTACGGCCATTCCCGTGAAGGTCTTCAATTCGAGGAAGGCCCCCGCGTCTCCTCCGAGCTAGGCCTGGAGGGCATATTCCTTCAATGGAATTGCCGTGGACTCCGGGCCAACTGGGAGGAACTGCGGAGGCTCGTCTCGTCCCGTTCCCCGTTAGCTAGCTTTTTGCAGGAGACTGTGCTAGGCATGTGCCCCCTGCCTGCCCTCCCGGGGTATAAGGGTCTTGCGACCCCACCACTGCGTGATGGCCGGGCTGGGGGATGCGCGGTATACACCCGGCGTGATGTCTCCGTTCTTCCTTTCTCTTTAGATACCTCCTTTCAGGCAGTGGCTGTGCAGCTGCACCTGGATAGGAGGTATACTATCATTCCACCGTCAGCTGACTTCGACGCGGGGGACTTCCGCCGCACCGTGGCACGGTTGCTGAGGCCTTATCTCTTGCTTGGAGATCTGAACGGCAGGCATCCTCTCTGGGAAGATTACTCCATAAATCCCAGGGGACAAGTCCTTGCCGATCTGATCGAAGAGCTTGAGATGGGTGTCCTAACGTGGATGAGTTTATGCATCACTGTCCGAGAACCGCTTCATTTTCTTGCCTTGACCTATCTTTGTGCTCTTCGGATGCACAGCCTGATTTTGATTGGGGGGTGGTTGATGACCTCCATGGTAGTGCTCACTTTCCCATTCAAATCTCATTTTCAGGGCAACTGCCGCCTGAGAGACCACCTCGGTTGTGCTTGGCGCGGGCGCGGTGGCCTGCATTTCAGGAAATGACTGAATTCTCTATCTCAGTCCAGGAGTTAAGGTCGGTAGATGAGGCCGTTGAGTTCTTCTCCTGCAACCTCATCGCCGTGGGCCTGACTACTATTCCTAGGACGTCTGGCCGTTTTGCACGCCGATCACTCCCATGGTGGTCAGCCGAGTGTGAGACAGCCCTCAAACAGAAGCGTTATGCCTACATGAGCTATAAGTCCCGCCCGAACGATTTCACTGTTGCTGAATTTCGTCGGGCTAGGGCTAGGTTCCGGTATATTTCGAAGCACGCCCGCCGTTCTTCTTGGCGGGCATTCGTGTCTTCACTTAACGGGAAGACCTCTTTGGCTGAGGTGTGGAAGCGAGTCAAAAGGATTCGGGGAAGTTCTCGCAGAACCCCCCTACCATTCTCCAGGAGAATGGGACCTAATCTCGGACCCCGCGTCCGTGGCGGAATCCTTAGCGACCGCTTTTTCCGCATTCTCTAGCCGTGATGCTGCCCCGCCAGCATTCAATGCACGTCGTGATGTCGCGGGAAGCCGCCGGCTGGACTTTACCTCCAGAGGCGGAGAACCCTTCAACGACAAGTTTACTGTGAGTGAGTTGCGTTCCGCTCTCGCTTGGTGCGCGGACACCGCCCATGGTCCGGACGATGTCCCGTACGCCATGCTTCGACACCTCGGTGAGCGAGGCATGGCCTTTCTGTTAGATTTGTTCAACAGGATCTGGGTGGAAGGTCTTATCCCAGACTCCTGGCGAACCGCTACTGTGCTCGCCTTTCACAAACCGGTGAGAGATCACTCTACTCTGACCAGTTTCCGCCCAATCTCTCTAACCTGTTGTGTGTGCAAGTTGATGGAGAAATTGGTAAATGTTAGATTAGCCTTTTTCCTGGACAGCGGAGGCCATCTGTGTTCCGCACACCCCCAGTAAGGGGCGCGGCGATTTGCCATCGTGGCCGCCGTGCTGACGGGATCCAGCGCTCCGTCCGGCCCCAGCTTAGCCTCTCTTCCTTCCTTCAGATAGCCCGATTTCTCCCCTACCTCGTCGCTTTTCATACAACCTCTCCCACAACTTTCTCTGGTCAGCCTCTAATTTCACAGGGTAGAATGCTGACCTTCTTCTCAAGCCAACCACCCGGGATGGGGGCTGAGGGGGGAGGGGACATTGTTCCCTAACCCCTCAGCTCCGGTTCGGGATGGGGGTTTTTTAACAACCTGCTTCATCCCCACCCATACCTTCCTCACATCCCTTTTCCTCTCCTCTTCACATTCTATCTGTTTTACGCCGTGTCTAAGGTGGAGCCTCCATGCCGAAGGACTGCCAGGCCACCAGGCGGGAGGGGTGGTCCCAAATGGCGGCGCCTGGCTCTGCCGGGCCTGTAAGCACCTCTTGCAGTGCGGGCTACTGCAAGAGGTGGTGAGCGATTGCGTCCCGTAAAACAAAGAGGGTCACCATGCCCAATGATGAAAAAAAAACCCCACTACCCTTAATTCCCCCTTGCTCATCGACGGAGCCGCCCTCGGGCAGCTCCAGCAAAAAAATGGAGGTCCCCCCCCCCCCCTGTTCTTGCACAGGGGACCCTCCATATTTCTCTAACCGGAGAGGAGGCTTACTCCTCTCCTTCGCCTATGGGTGCAGGGGACTCCCCCTCACCCCCTTCTCTGGAGGTGCTTTCGGGCACCTCCCTTTTCCCAGCGGCAGTCCCCTCTTTTCTTTCCAAGGGGACTGCCAAGAAAGCCAGCAGGCAGCCCTTAGCCAGCCGCTCCGCATCAAAGCGGCTCGGTAGGGCAAACCCCCTTAGGGGGGAGAGGGAAGCCAGGCCCCTTCGGTCGCTTCCCTCAAAAGACCTGCTGGCAAAAATATTAAACCTTGCCGGGGTCAAGGCCTGTGCCTCCCCACCTAAGACTTATGACGCTGCCAAGGGGACCTGCGATGTCCTGGGAGGGGATGGCCAACTGGAGGCCCCTCCCGTGATAGACATGGTCCTTGAGGAAAACCAGCCTCAGAAGGTAGGGCCTTCCATGGGGGGGAATCCGGGCTCGGCGCCAAGCACCGAACCCGAATCCGCCCCTATGCAAGGTCCTCATCAAACGGCTGTAGATTCTCAGGCAGTACAAAGAGGGGAGGGATCTCCTCCGGATAATGCCCCTGCGACCACCAGGACCTTCTCCATTTTGGAGAAGGACCTGGCTGAGGTCGGTCCATCTGGCCTGGGGGCTTCTACCGGCGGGGGTGAGAAGCGGGTTCATTCCCCGCCCTCCTCTCCAAAAAAGAAAAGGACCAAAAAGACGAAGAAGACTCGGGGCTCCTCTCAATCCGCGGGGGCTACGGGGACGGATGGGTCTGCTGCCACTTTGGCAAGCGACCAAGCCAAGATCGGCACATCCGGGCCCTCTGCTTCCCCGGGTACGGAGCTCCTGACGATGACAAAGACCAAAAGTGCACAGGGCGGAGCCTCAATGACATCGGGGCCCCTGATTCAGAGGTTACCTGGCGTTTTCGAGCCCGCTGGCTTCAAACGCTTCCTCGTTATTCGCTCCACTGATGGCACCATGTTGTCCAAGGGCAACATGATCCATCAGAGGAGAGGATTAGCTAGTGCAATTGGTAGAGAGCCGAAGGTAACCCGTTTCTCGGACGGGAGCCTTCTGGCGAATGCGGCAAATCCCGCCGAGGCGGCCAAGATAAGTGCTCTTCGGACACTTCATGGCACCCCGGTGAGTGTGACGCCGCACTCTACCATGAACTTTGTAAAAGGAGTAGTTTATGCGAGGGAACTCGTTGACTACTCCATAGAAGACATCACCCTAGAGCTGGCCGACCATGGGGCGGTCAAGGTCGAGCGTGTGATGAGAAAACAGGGAGGGGCCTCGAGACCCACCCCTACACTCTTCGTCACGTTCGACTGTGACAAGCTCCCTGAGTCGGTGCGTGCCGGTTGGTACACCGCTACCGCGTGAAGGCATTCGTGCCACTGCCGCGGCGGTGCTATTACTGTCACCGCTTCGGCCACACGAATCGATCATGTAGACGTGCAAAATCGGGGTCACCCGAAGTCTGTGTAAATTGCTCCAAGGTCGCACACGATAAGTCCAAATCGTGTGTGGCCAAGTGTGTCAATTGCGGAGAGCCGCACCCTGCTTCTTCGAAGCAATGTGGTGCATATCTCCTTGAGAAAGAAATCCTGGCCGTTCAGGCCCAGGATCGACTCTCATTCCGCGAGGTTAAGGACTTGGTCCTGGCGCGCCCGGCTCTGCCTGGGACGTCATATGCCTCAATAGTTAGAAAAGCACCCTCTGCTCCTGGCCCATCCAGGCCAACGAGCACGGTTGTTTCCGCGCCCATTCGGAGCCCTTCTGCGGGCTCTACTACACCCGGGCGCTCCCCTGGTAGAGCTGGCGGCAAAAAGGGTTCACACCCAGCCCCGGCTAAAACCAGGGCTCCCCCCTCTTCCCCCAGCGTGACCGTTTCCCGTAAGGCGAAACGGCCACGCGCCTCCACAGAGTCGTTAGACTCACAGGAGGCAACACCCCTGAAGATGGTCGCTAGGCCATCTTCCGGGGTTCCTAAAGCTGTTCCCCGAAAGGAGGACAGCAACAAAGGAGCTTCGGCCCCTTCGCCCACGCCCCGAGGTGGAGCGAGTGGCTCGGAAACGATGGTTCCTCGAAAAGAGGGCCTCCCAAGCCGCAACGCCCGCCTAAGGTTTCGAGGCGGAGGGAGGAAATGACTCGCATGGCGAGCCAAACCTCCCCCAATAAGTCCTCGAAGGCGACAGCGCATTCAGCGCTTTGTCCGGCCAACAGCGCCCGGGGTTCTGCCCCCGGGAAGCGTACGGCCATTCCCGTGAGGGTCTTCAATTCGAGGAGGGCCCCCGCGTCTCCTCCGAGCTAGGCCTGGAGGGCATATTCCTTCAATGGAATTGCCGTGGACTCCGGGCCAACTGGGAGGAGCTGCGGAGGCTCGTCTCGTCCCGTTCCCCGTTAGCTATTTTTTTGCAGGAGAACATGCTAGGCGCGTGCCCGCTGCCTGCCCTCCCGGGGTATAAGGGTCTTGCGACCCCACCACCGCGGGATGGCCGGGCTGGGGGATGCGCGGTTTACACCCGGCATGATGTCTCCGTTCTTCCTTTCTCTTTAGATACCTCCTTTCAGGCAGTGGCTGTGCAGCTGCACCTGGATAGGAGGTATACTATCATTTCTGCGTACATTCCGCCGTCAGCTGACTTCGACGCGGGGGACTTCCCCCGCGTCCCGGCACGGTTGCCGAGGCCCTATCTCTTGCTTGGAGATCTGAACGGCAGGCATCCTCTCTGGCGAGATTACTCCATAAATCCCAGGGGACAAGTCCTTGCCGATCTGATCGAAGAGCTTGAGATGGGTGTCCTAAACGTGGATGAGTTTACGCATCACTGTCCGAGAACTGCTTCATTTTCTTGCCTTGACCTATCTTTGTGCTCTTCGGATGCACAGCCTGATTTTGATTGGGGGGTGGTCGATGACCTCCATGGTAGTGATCACTTTCCCATTCAAATATCCTTTTCAGGGCAACTGCCGCCTGAGAGACCACCTCGGTGGTGCTTGGCGCGGGCGCGGTGGCCTGCATTTCAGGAAATGACTGAATTCTCTATCTCAGTCGAGGAGTTTAGGTCGGTAGATGAGGCCGTTGAGTTCTTCTCCGGCAACCTCATCGCCGTGGGCCTGACTACTATTCCTAGGACGTCTGGCCGTTTTGCACACCGACCACTCCCATGGTGGTCGGCCGAGTGTGAGACGGCCCTCAAACAGAAGCGTTATGCCTACATGCGCTATAAGCGCCGCCCGAACGATTTCACTGTCGCTGAATTTCGTCGGGCTAGGGCTAGGTTCCGGTATGTTTCGAAGCACGCCCGCCGCTCTTCTTGGCGGGCATACGTGTCTTCACTTAACGGGAAGACCCCTTTAGCTGAGGTGTGGAAGCGAGTCAAAAGGATTCGGGGCAAGTTCTCACAGGACCCCCCTCCCGTTCTCCAGGAGAATGGGACCGCAATCTCGGACCCCGCGTCCGTGGCGGAATCCTTAGCGACCGCTTTTTCCGCATTCTCTAGCCGTGATGCTGCTCCGCCAGAATTCAATGCACGTCGTGATGTCGCGGAAGGCCACCGGCTGGACTTTACCTCCAGAGGCGGAGAACCCTTTAACGACAAGTTTACTGTGAGTGAGTTGCGTTCCGCTCTCGCTTCGTGCGCGGACACCGCCCATGGTCCGGACGATGTCCCGTACGCCATGCTTCGACACCTGGGTGAGCGAGGCATGGCCTTTCTGTTAGATTTGTTCAACAGGATCTGGGTGGAGGGTCTTCTCCCAGACTCCTGGCGAATCGCTACTGTGCTCGCCTTTCGCAAGCCGGAGAGAGATCACTCTACTCCGACCGGTTTCCGTCCAATCTCTCTAACCTCTTGCGTGTGCAAGTTGATGGAGAAATTGGTAAATGTTAGATTAGCCTATTTCCTGGACAGCGGAGGCCATCTGTCTTCTGCACAGTGCGGCTTCCGTAAGTTCCACTCCACGTCGGATGCTCTGCTCCGACTGGAAAATGCCGTCTGCGAGGCTTTCCTTCGTAGACAGCACTACGCCACGGTGTTTTTTGATCTGGAGAAGGCCTATGATACCGCATGGCGATACGGTATCATGGAGACTCTCCACACGATGGGGGCGAGGGGACGCCTCCCAATGTTTATATCTGAATTTTTGCGAGATCGTCGATTCCGCGTACGGGTGGAGGGAGCCCTCTCTACCCCAAAGGAGCAGGAAGAGGGTGTCCCGCAGGGAAGTGTCCTCAGTGTCACACTCTTTGCCCTGAGCATCAACGGCATCACCTCGCTTCTGCCAGATGATGTTCTCGCTACGCTCTACGTGGACGACCTTTCGATCTCTTTTGGCGCGGCCCAGATGCCAACTCTGGAGCGTCGACTCCAACAGGCATTGAACCGCGTCTCTCGCTATGCCGAAGCGCACAGGTTTCGGTTTTCTTTGGCCAAGACTAAGGTGGTGCACTTCTGCCGCCATCCACGGCTTCACCCCGACCCAGATTTGTTTCTTAATGGGGTGCGCCTGGAGGTGGTTGAGTCGCACCGTTTCCTTGGTCTTGTATTCGACCGACGCCTCACCTGGGAGGCTCATATTCGCAGCCTTAGGGTCTCTTGTACCCGCGCCATGGACATTCTCCGTTCCGTGACGTTCAGCGCTTGGGGCGCTGATAGGGCTACCGCCTTACTTTTTTATCGATCCTTTGTTCGCTCGAAGCTCGACTACGGATGCGAGTTTTATGCATCCGCAGCCGAGCGTTTATTGCGGAAGGTGGATTCAATCCACCACACCGGCCTTCGCCTTGCGACCGGTGCCTTCCGCACTTCCCCCATTGAGAGCCTGTTGGTCGATGCTGTGGAGATGCCACTCGCTCTGCGCCGCGTGCAGTGCATCACTCGCCTGTACGCGCGAGCCCGGCGCCTCCCTCAGTCGCCAACAGCTCTCACTGCATCCGCAGCTGATCTCGATGATGCCTATGCCGCCGAGAGACGCCAGTCATACCCTAAGCCCTTTGGGTTTAGGGCCAGGAAACTCCTTCGAGAGGTAGATATAGCTCTCGGGCCGGTGGCGCCCCTGGTTCTGCCCAGGACGCCACCTTGGAGGGTACCACATTTGGCTATTTGTCGCCACGCCTCTGCTCCCAAAGCTTGTACTGCGCCGGGAGTATTGCGCTCGAACTTTTTGGAGCACACATCGTGTCACGCTGGTACCGTGCCAGTGTATACGGATGGCTCCAAGTCCCAAGAGGGGGTCGGCTTCCACGCCGTATCCCCTCTGTTTGAAGTTACGGGGCTCTACCAGGCGCTGCGTCTGTCTTCACGGCCGAGCTGGTGGCAATACACCACTCGGTACGGGAGATTACGCGACGTGCCCGGTTCGGAGACCGGATTGTGATCTATAGCGACTCACAAAGCGCCCTGAGTGCTCTCGGGGCATTGGAATCTGCGCATCCCCTGGTTCGCGATATCCGTGACGCCACGGTTTTGGCGAGCCGGGCAGATGTCGAGATTATCTTCTGCTGGGTTCCTGGACATGTAGGAATTGCGGGGAATGAGCGCGCCGATGAGGGTGCCAAAGAGTCCGCGAGGACTCTGCGACCGGACCAGCGTTTCGCTCTTCCTCACACCGACTACATGGCAGGAATACGGGCAGCTCTTCGGACTGCTTGGCAAAGAAGATGGGAGACGGTCGAAGGGAACTTAAAGTTGCGTGCCATTGCGCCGCGACTGTTCCCATGGACCTATCCCCCAATGCCGCGGCGGCTTCAGGTTGCTTTCTGTCGTCTCCGAATCGGACACACTCGTGTGACGCATCGCTATCTGATGGAGCGCTCGCCTGCGCCCTATTGGAACGACTGCGTCGTCCCCCAGACTGTTCGGCACATTCTTGTCGAATGTCCCAGTCTGGGTGATCTTTGCGCACGACACCTGTCCCGGTACCGGGATGGGCGGGGTCGCTACCGCCTGTCCCTTGTGCTCGGGACGAGTGCGTGTACTTTGTCTGGTGGACTTATTGACTTTTGGGGGGAGGCCGGCCTTCTCCCTTTTATTTAACCCGATTTAATTGTTGTTGTTGTTTTTGTAATTGTTTTGTTATTGCTTTGTTATTGTTATTGTTATTTCTTTTTATTGTTTTCTGTTTAATTTTTTAAAGTAGCCTAAAACTAGGCTGTTTGTTTACGGCAACTTATGCCTTAGTCGGCAGTCGCCAGATAGCCCCTTAATTAAAAAAAAAAAAATGTGTTCCGCACAGTGTGGCTTCCGCAAGTTCCACTCCACGTCGGATGCTCTGCTCCGACTGGAAAATGCCGTCTGCGAGGCTTTCCTTCGTAGACAGCACTACGCCACGGTGTTTTTCGATCTGGAGAAGGCCTATGATACCGCATGGCGATACGGTATCATGGAGACTCTCCACACGATGGGGGCGAGGGGACGCCTCCCTATGTTTATATCTGAATTTTTGCAAGATCGTCGATTCCGCGTACGGTTGGGGGGAGCCCTCTCCGACCGCGGGGAGCAGGAAGCGGGTGTCCCGCAGGGAAGTGTCCTCAGTGTCACACTTTGCCCTGAGCATCAACGGCATCACCTCGGTGCTGCCGGAAGATGTTCTAGCTACGCTCTACGTGGACGACCTATCGATCTCTCTTGGCGCGTCCAAGATGCCAACTCTGGAGCGTCGACTCCAACAGGCATTGAACCGCGTCTCTCGCTATGCCGAAGCGCACAGGTTTCGGTTTTCTTTGGCCAAGACTAAGGTGGTGCACTTCTGCCGCCATCCACGGCTTCACCCCGACCCAGATATTTTTCTTAATGGGGTGCGCCTGGATGTGGTTGAGTCGCACCGTTTCCTTGGTCTTGTATTCGACTGACGCCTCACCTGGGAGGCTCATATTCGCAGCCTTAGGGTCTCTTGTACCCGTGCCATGGACTTTCTCGGCTTCGTGACGTTCAGCGCTTGGGGTGCTGATAGGGCTACTGCCTCACTTTTTTATCGTTCCTTTGTTCGCTCAAAGCTCGACTACGGATGTGAGTTTTATGCATCCGCAGCCGAGCGTTTATTGCGGAAGGTGGATTCGATCCACCACACCGGCCTTCGCCTTGCGACCGGTGCCTTCCGCACTTCCCCCAGTTAGAGCCTGTTGGTCGATGCTGGGGAGATGCCACTCGCTCTGCGCCGCGTGCAGTGCATCACTCGCCTGTACGCGCGAGCCCGGCGCCTCCCTCAGTCGCCAACAGCTCTCACTGCATCCGCAGCTGATCTCGATGGTGCCTATGCCGCCGAGAGACACCAGTCTCTCTTGCTCACACCGACTACATGGCAGGATTATGGGCAGCTCTTCGGACTGCTTGGCAAAGAAGATGGGAGACGGTCGAAGGGAACTTAAAGTTGCATGCCATTGCGCCGCGACTTCCCATGGACCTATCCCCCAATGCCGCGGCGGCTTCAGGTCGCTTTCTGTCGTCTCCGAATCGGACACACTCGTGTGATGCATCGCTATTTGATGGAGCGATCGCCTGCGCCCTATTGCGACGACTGCGTCGTCCCCCAGCCTGTTCGGCACATTCTTGTTGAATGTCCCAGTCTGGGTGATCTTCGCGCATGTTACCTGTCCCGGTACCGGGATGGGCAGGGTTGCTACTGCCTGTCCTTTGTACTCGGGACAAGTGCGTCCTCATTGACTGGTGGACTTGTTGACTTTTGGGGGGAGGCCGGCCTTCTCCCTATTATCTAAGCAGTGTTTTTTGTTTTGTTTTTTGTTGTTTTTAATGCTTTTTTTGTTTTTTTCCTCCTATAGGTCGCACGCTCCTGCGCTGGGGGGACCTCCTACCGATGCAGGAGCTTGCTTACTGCTCACTTCCCTTTTGCTTTTTGTTGTGGTGGGGTTGTTTTTTATCCTAATTTTATCTTAAAGTAGCCTAGTTAAGAGTCAGTTTTTAATACAGCGACTAATGCCCAAGTAGGCAGTCGCCATATGAGCTCTTTAATAATAACAATAAAAAAATTCCAGTTCTGCATAACACCGAACCATTCAAGTCTTTTTCTTTTCACTCTTCTACTATCTCTTTTCCTATTTCCTTTCTGAATACTCCTTCCTTTAGTTGTCATATGAGCTGGATTTACGCCCCAGCCAAGAAACTATTTGAACAACTCGCCCTATCATCTTCTGTTCCACTGACCCAATCTGAGCGGCAAAATCGCTTTCTGTTATCTTTGAATTGAGCACCCTTGCAGGATGCACTACTGCATCCTGCTGGGTATTTTTGGATTAAATTTACTATTATACCATTCAGGCTGTGGACTGAATCACTTTGAAAGTCATGCCCTCTGTGACCTGGGAGTTACTATGCTTCTCATGTTAAGAAAGTGTCCTCTGCATCTTGTCCCTCCACCCCGTAAGGGGTGCGGCGATTTGCCACCCTGGCCTCCATGCTGATGGGATCCAGCGCTCAATTCGGCCCCAGCTTAGCCTCTCTTCCTTCCTTCCTTCCATAGACTCTTTGGCCCATTCTTGTTGAATTATCTTAGTCTGGATGATCATTGCCCACATTACTTGTCCCTGTAGGCTGTACCAGGATGAGCAGGGGTGGTACCACTTGTCTCATACTTTTTGGTGGATGGCAAGCCCTGCTGAGGGCAGCTACATTGATTAGTATTACAATCTAAACATATTTATATGTTAAAACAATAAAAATGTCTATCTGCATCAAGACTATCATTGTCCTATTTGAAAGCGTCATAATAAGTGTAACAGGACGTTTGCAATACTGAGTATGTATGTATATATGTGTGAGATGTGAGTTGTTAAGATGCTCTCATTGGCCTTTTTATATTTTGAATTAAACAACCATTTTTACTCAAAATTTCCTATTTTTTCTTTCTAGGCAGACAGGAATAGAAGTTCTAAAATATACAATTGTCTTAATTGAATAAAATGCTTGAATTGAATTACATAAGTATTGAATAATAATTTATATCTTGGGAAGGACTTTAGAGAAATAAGAAATGGCAAGTCTAGAAGAAAAAAATAACTTCCAAGTATCCATTCCTTCAGTGGCAGTGCATGACAAAGTGAACCATTATACTATTGAAATTCAGCTTGGAGATTGTTCTTGGCATGTATCTCATCGGTATAGTGAATTTGTTGACCTTCATGAGTTGCTTGTTACCTATCATGGTATTGCAAAAGATCTACTGCCACCAAAGAAGATCATTGGAAATAAAGATCCAGGTTTTGTTGAAAAAAGAAGAAAAAATTTGGAGCTCTATTTACAGGTAGTGATTTCATTTTAATTTATTTACATATTAACTTATATATAATAGTGGTATTATTTTAGTTTCTCAATGATATTGTTGGGTATTTTGGGATTAAATTTACTATTATACCATTCAGGCTGTGGACTGAATCACTTTGAAAGTCATGCCCTCTGTGACCTGGGAGTTACTATGCTTCTCATGTTAAGAAAGTGCCCTCTGCATCTTGTCCCTCCACCCCATAAGGGGCGCGGTGATTTGCCACCCTGGCCGCCATGCTGATGGGATCCAGCACTCAATCCGGCCCCAGCTTAGCCTCTCTTCCTTCCTTCAGATAGCCTGTATTTCTCCCCTACTTCGTCGTTTTCATACAACCTCTCCCACAACTTTCAATGGTCATCCTCTAATTTCACAGGGTAGATGCTGACCTTCTTCTCAAGCCAACCATCCCGGATCGGGGCTGAGGGGGGGGGGGCTACGTTCCCTAACCCCTGAGCACCGGTTCGGAATGTTTTTTTTTAACAACATACTTAATCCCCACCCATACCTTCCTCACATTCCTTTTCCTTTCTTCTTCACACTCAGTTTTACGCCGCGTCTAAGGTGGAGCCGCCATGCCGATGGACTGCCAGGCCACCAGACGGGAGGGGTGGTCCGAAATGGCGGCGCCTGGCTCTGCCAGGCCTGTAAGCACCTCTTGCAGTGCGGGCAACTGCGAGAGGGGATGAGCTATTGCGTCCCGTATAAAAAAGAGGGTCACCATGCCCATGTATGCAAATAAAAAAAAACCCCAAATCTCTCCCCATTTTCCCTTGTACATCGATGGAGCCACCCTCAGGCAGCTCCACCGAAAGAATGGAGGTCTCCCCCCTGTGCTTGCGCAGGGGACCCTCCATATTTCTTTAACTGGAGAGGAGGCTTACTCCTCTCCTACGCCTACGGGTGAAGGGGACTCCCCCTCACCCCCTTCTCTGGAGGTGTTTTCAGGCACCTCCCTATTTCCAGCAGCAGTCCCTCCTTTTCTTTCTAAGGGGACTGACAAGAAAGCCAGCAGGCAGCCCATTGCCGACCGCCCCTCGTGTAAGCGGCTCACTAGGTCAAACCTCCTTAAGGGGGAGAGGGAAGCCAGGCAGGCCCCTTTGGTTGCTTCCCTCAAAAGACCTGCTGGCAAGAATTTTAAACCTTGCCGGGTCAAGGCCTGTGCCTCCCCACACAAGACTGGCGACACTGCCAAGGGGACCTGCGATGTCCTGGGAGGGGATGGCCAACTGGAGGTCCCCTCCTGTGATAGACATGGTCCTTGAGGAAATCCAGCCTCAGACGGTAGGGCCTTCCATGGGGGGGAATCTGGAATCGGCGCCAAACACCGAACCATGGGGCATTCAAGGTCGAACGTATGATGAGAAAACAGGGAGGGGCCTCGAGACCCACCCCTACACTCTTCGTCACGTTCGACTGTGACAAGCTCCCTGAGTCGGTGCGTGCTTGCTGGTACCGCTACCGCGTGAAGGCATTCGTGCCACTGCTGCGGCGGTGCTATTACTGTCACCGCTTCGGCCATACGAATGGATCTTGTAGACGTGCAAGGCCGCACACAATAAGTCTAAATCATATGTGGCCAAGTGTGTCAATTGCGGAGAGCCGCACCCCGCTTCTTCGAAGCAATGTGGTGCTTATCTCCTTGAGAAAGAAATCCTGGCCGTTCAGGCCCAGGATCGACTCTCATTCCGCGAGGCTAAGGACTTGGTCGTGCCGCGCCGGCTCTGCCTGGGACGTCATATGCCTCAATAGTTAGAAAGGCACCCTCTGCTCCTGGCCCATCCAGGCCATCGAGCACGGTTGTTTCCGCGCCCATTCGGAGCCCTTCTGCGGGCTCTACTCAACCCGAGCGCTCCCCTAGTAAAGCTGGTGGCAAAAAGGGTTTGTACCCAGCCCCGGCTAAAACTAGGGCTTTCCTCTCTCCCCCCAGCGTGACCGTTTCCCGTAAGGCGAAACGGCCACGCGCCTCCACCGAGTCGTTAGACTCACAGGGGGCAACACCCTTGAAGTTGGTCGCCAGGCCATCTTCCGAGGTTCCTAAAGCTGTCCCCCGAAAGGAGGACAGCAACAAAGGAGCTTCGGCTCCTTCGCCCACGCCTAGTGGTGAAGCGAGTGACTCGGAGACGGTGGTTTCTCGAAAAGAGGGCCCCCCGCCTCCCAAGCCGCAACGCCCGCCTAAGGTTTCGAGGCGGAGGGAGGAAAAGACTCGCATGGCGAGCCCAACCTCCCTCCCTCAGGCGACAGCGCCCGGGGTTCTGCCTCCGGGAAGCGTACGTCCATTTCCGTGAGGGTCTTCTGTTCGAGGAGGGGCCCTGCGTCTCCTCCGAGCTAGGCATGGAGGGCATATTCCTTCAATGGAATTGCAGTAGACTCCGGGCCAACTGGGACGAGCTGCGTAGGCTCGTCTCGTCCCGTTCCCCGTTAGCTAGCTTTTTGCAGGAGGCCATGCTAGGCGCGTGCCCCCTGCCCGCCCTCCCGGGGTATAAGGGTCTTGCGACCCCACCACCACGGGATGGCCGGGCTGGGGGATGCGCGGTTTACACCCGGCATGATGTCTCCGTTCTTCCTTTCTCTTTAGATAACTCCTTTCAGGCAGTGGCTGTGCAGCTGCACCTGGATAGGAGGTATACTATCATTTCTGCGTACATTCCACCATCAGCTGACTTCGACGCGGGGGACTTCCGCCGCGTCGTGGCACGGTTGCCGAGGCCCTTTCTCTTGCTTGGAGATTACTCAATAAATCCCAGGGGACAAGTCCTTGCCGACCTGATCGACGAGCCTGAGATGAGTGTCCTAAATGTGGATGAGTTTATGCATCACTGCCCGAGAAGCGCTTCATTTTCCTGCCTCGATATATCTCTGTGCTCTCCGGATGCAGGGCCCGATTTTGATTGGGGAGGGGTTGATGAACTCCATGGTAGTGATCACTTTCCCATTCAAATATTTTCTGGGCCGCTGCCGCCCGAGATCCAGCCCCAGAGTGCTTGGCGCGAGCATGGTGATCTGCATTTCAGGAAATGACTGAATTCTCTATCTCAGTCGAGGAGTTTAGGTCGGTAGATGAGGCCGTTGAGTTCTCCGGCAACCACATCGCCGTTGGCCTGACTACTATTCCTAGAAGGTCTGGCCGTTTTGGCACGCCCACCACTCCCGTGGCGGTCAGCTGAGTGTGAGTTGGCCCTCAAGCAGAAGCGCTATGCCTACATGCGTTCTAAGCGCCGCACACCGATTTTCCTGTCGGGGAATTTCGTCGGGCTGGGCTAGGTTCCGGTATATTTCGAAGCACGCCGCCGCTCTTCTTGGCGGGTATACGTGTCTTCACTTAACGGGAAGACCGTTCTAGCAGAGGTGTGGAAGCGAGTCAAAAGGATTCAGGGCAAGTTCTCGCAGGACCCCCCTCCCATTCTCCAGGAGAATGGGACCGCAATCTCGGACCCCGAGTCTGTGGCGGAATCCTTCGCGACCGCATTCTCTGTCCGAGATGCTGCTCCACCAGCATTCAATGCACGTCGTGATTTCGCGGAAGGCTGCCGACCCCACTTTACCTCCAGTGTTGGAGAACCCTTCAACGACAGGTTTACTCTGAGTGAGTTGAGTTCCGCTCTTGCTTCGTGCGCGGACATCGCCCATGGCTGGACGATGTCCCGTACGCCATGCTTCGACACCTGGGTGAGCGAAGCATGGCCTTTCTCCTAGATTTGTTCAACAGGATCTGGGTGAAACGTCTCTTCCTGGATTCCCACCCAATTTCTCTAACCTTGCGTGTGCAAGTTGATGTAGAAATTGGTAAATTAGCAATTTTCTTCTGGACAGAGGAGGCCATCTGTCTTCTGCACAGTGCTGCTTCGGCAAGTTCCACTCCACGGATGCTCTGCTCCAACTGGAAAATGCTGTCTGCGAGGCCTTTCTTCGTAGACAGTAGCACTACGCCACAGTGTTTTTCGATCTGGAGAAGGCCTATAATACCGCATGGCTATACGGTATCATGGAGACTCTCCACACGATGGGGGCGAGGGGACGCCTCCCAATCTTTATATCTAAATTTTGCGAGATCGTCGATTCTGCATACGGGTGGGGGGAGCCCTCTCTGGCCCAATGGAGCATGAAGATGGTGTCCCGCAGGGAAGTGTCCTCAGTGTCACACTCTTTGCCCTGAGCATCAACGGCATCACCTCGCTGCTGCCGGAAGATGTTCTCGCTACGCTCTATGTGGACGACCTTTCGATCTCTTTTGGCGCCGCCCAGATGCCAACTCTGGAGCGTCAATTCCAACAGGTATTGAACCGTCTCTCTCGCTATGCTGAAGCGCACAGGCCTCGGTTTTCCTTAGCCAAGACTATGGTGGTGCACTTCTGCTGCCATCCACAGATCCACCCATACCCAGACTTGTTTCTAACTGGAGTGCTCCTGGGAGGTGTCGACTCCACACCATTTCTTTGATTTTATATTTGACTGACGCCTCACGTGGGAGGTTCATATTCACAGCGTTAGGGTCTCTTGTACCCGCAAGATTGATATTTTTAGTTCAGTGACATTCAGTAGCTGGGGCGCTGATAGGGCTACTGCCTTACTTTTCTATCGATCCTTTGTTCATTTGAAGCTCGACTATGAATGTGAGCTTTATTCATCCGCAGCCGCGCGTGTATTGTGGAAGGTGAACTTGATCCAGCATGCCGCCCTTCGCCTGGCGACAGGTTCTCTCCGCACATCTCCCATTGAGAGCCTACTTGTTGATGCTGGGGAGATGCCACTCATTGTGCCACTGTAAGCACAAGCGCAGCGCCTCCTTCACATAGCTCTCACTGCATCCACGGCTGATCTCAATGGTGCCTATTCCACTGAGAGATGCCAGTCATACCCTAAGCCCTTTGCGTTTAGGGCCAGGAAACTCCTTCGAGAGCTATTTATACCTCTCGTGCTGGTGGCACCCCTGGTTCTGCCCAGGATGCCACCCTGGAGGCTACCACCTTTTACCATTTATTTTTGCGCCCATGCTCCCAAAGCTTTTACAGCCCTGGGAGTATTGCATTCGTCTTTTTTGGAAAACACTATGTGTCGTTTGGAACTGTGTCAGTGTATTGGGATGGCTCCAAGTCCCAAGAGGGGATCAGTTTCCATGCCGTATCCCATCTATTTGAAGTCAGTGGGGTTCTGCCAGGTGCTGCGCTTGTCTTCACAGCCAAGCTGGTTGCAATACACTCTCGGTACCGGAGATTATGTGGTGTCCGGTTCGGAGACCGGATTGTAATTTATGTCAACTCACAAAGCTCCCTGAATGCTCTCGTGGCATTGGAATCTCTGCATCCTCTGGTTAGCGATATCCGTTACACCATGGTTTTGGTAAGCCTGCGGATGTCCAGATTATTTTCTGCTTGGTTCCTGGACATTTAGGAATTTCAGGGAATCAAGGGAACTAAAGAGTCAGCGAGGACTGGTCGACCAGACCAGTGTTTAACTCTTCCTCACACCGATTACATGACAGGAATATGCGCTGCTTGGCAAAGAAGATGGGAGACAATTGAAGGGGACTTAAAGTTATGTGCTATTGAGCCATGACTGTTCCCATTGACTTACCCCTCCATCCTGCGACAGCTTCAGGTTGCTTTCTGTCATTTCCGAATTGGATTCACTCGCAGGACGCACCGCCATTTGATGGAGCGTTCGCCGGCACCTTATTGCAATGACTGTGTTGTCCCCCAGACTAATTGACACATTTTTGTTGAATGTCTGGGTGATCTTTGTGCATGTTACCTCTCATGACACTGGGACGAGTGTGTTCGCTAATGCTTGTCCCTTGTGCTCGAGACAGCTTTGTGCACACATACTTGTTGACTATATGACCTTTTGGAGGAGGCTGGCCTCCTCTACTTTATTTTTATTTATTTTTTTGGTAGGTCACTTGTTCCGGCCCTGGGGAGAGGCTGGCCTACCCCTGACCCCAGAGTGCTTTTCCTCCTTGTTCCCTCTCTGCTTTTTTTATTGTTGTTGTTTTTTAGCCTGTTCTTAGTCTCTTTATTTTATCTTTGTTATTTACCTTTGTTTTTTAATCTAGTCTATTAGTATGCTTTAATGTGTGTACGGTGACCTTTGTCCTAGTAGGCAATTGCCAGATTTGTAAAAAATTCTATATAAAAAAAATCAGGTCCATTATCACTCAAAATGGACTAAACACATGTTCTTTCATGCACCCTCATAAATGTTCCTACCCATATGTCCAAATCTCTGATGCACAATTTTGAAACAATAAAGATGCAATATTTAATCATTTTTAGATTTGAGGTAAATGTAGATTTTCATGTTTTCTAGACTGTGGTTGGATTCATGATGGCTGCTATACCAGAACAATTGGCTGAATTTTTAGGAATGAAGCATTATGAACTAAACTTTTTACTCCAAGACATGGCTCAATTCTATTATAAAGAAGGGGATGTCCTGCTACAGAAAAATGAACCAGCAGTTTTTACTCCTCTTCAGGTATTTTATTACTGTTCACTGCACTGCACTGCACTATTATAACTTGCAATATTTTACTGGGTATTGCAAAAATTATGTTTTACTTGTTACAACACTCAACAAAGGACACAATGATAGTTTTCACATTTTTATTGTTTTCATATAGAAATATGTTTAAATTGTAATATTAATCAATGTGGCTGCCCTCACTGGCAAGCACATGCTCCAAGTGAAACTATAAAGGCTGTGCACACATTGCAGATGAAGGCCTTCCTCATGCTGGCCCCCATGCGGTTGACGGAGGACTTCAGCTCATTGACATTGCTGTGGATGACCTTGCAGGTCTTGCCCTCGACATATACCCACATGCTGTAGTCGACAGGATGGAGGTTGGACAACTGTGGAGGCCAAAATTCATTCACCCAGAAGTTCATTTTCAACCCCAACCATGCTTGCACAACCTTGGCCCTGTGGGTTGGCACCATTCTGCTGAAAGACCTAGTTCACCTTCTTCATGATCTTTTTGCCCAGGGCAGGCCTTTCCGGTGAATTAGTTAGTCCCTGTAATCAGCAGCATGAGCCTGTAACTGGGGGCAAACCACACTGCAGGATCTTCTCGCCATTCAGTCATGACAACCAGCATCATCACGGAGACCGGGTGCTTATAGTGGACCTCGGAGACAGTCTGGCCGAAGCTTACCACACGGTTGTTCTGCTTGTTGATGAACAGATCGACTGTGACGGTTTTTTCATCAGAAAAGATGAGAATTCAATTGCCATGACTTTAAGTCATTGAGAAGGCAACAAAAGCGCTCCCAACGTTCTCGGGTACACTTGGTGAGCAGAGGCCCTTTACATTCACAAAACTTGTGTGCCATTGCGCCACGACTGTTCCCATGGACCTACCCCTCAATGCCGCAATGGCTTTAGGTCGCTTTCTGTCATCTTTGAATTGAGCACACTTGCGGAATGCAACGCCATTTGATGGAGCGTTTACCCACACCTTATTGTGATGACTACGTTGTCCCCCAGACCATTTGACACATTCTTGTTTAATGCCCCAGTCTGGGGGATCTTCGTGCATGTTACCTGCCCCTGTAATGGGACGAGTGAGGTTGCTACAGTTTGTCCCCATATCAGAATGAACGATGTTGCTATTGCTTGTCCCTCATTCTTGTGACGGGTTTGTGTACACAGACTTGTGGACTATCCGACGTTTTGGAGGAGGATGGTTTATTTGACTCTCTTTGTCGTAGGTCATATGTTCTTGCTCTGGGGGAAGGCCCACTGACACCCAACACTAGAGCATGTATCCTTCTTTTTGCTTGTTTCTTTGCTTCTTTTTTTGTAGCTTTATTATGTTTTTGCATTTTTCTTGTTTGTTAATCTAGCCTAGTATTAGGCTGTAGCCTGATTACATCGACTTTTGCCCTTAGGCAACACCAGATAGACTCTTTAAAAAAGACACAAACTTTACACACACACCTCAAGCTCTTGATGGCCCTTGACACTGTGGCCACCGAGTTGTTGTTCTTTGTGAGTGCTACCAGAATAAAGTTGATCTTTGAGGTCTTACCCATTCTTGAGCCTCTCCGTGACTCTGTGAATGGTCATCCAGCTGACATTGTGCCACTTGGTGATATCGGACTTGTGGCCCGCAGATAGATCAGAGTTCTTGTTTCTTTTTACTTCTGCCACACGCGGGAAAAGTAGAACTATAAGTTCATTTGACTAAACTTTTTCTATCACACACATAAACCTCTCAAAAGATTAAAAAAAAAGTATAACAGAACTTTTCAAATCCTTACATATTGTATTATTTAATGTATCTTAAGATAGAATACTTAAAAATTAGGAAAATTATACTACTTGTTGTAATTTTAGTATGTTTTGAATACTCTAACTTGTCTTTGTTTTGAAGTCCCTATATTTTTCCTGACAGTTGTCAACTTTTTAGTTTTAATAGTTTGGGGATTTGCTCAGCAAGTAAAGTTTTACAAGCTTTAGTAAATGGAGAGTAGAATGAGTTGAGTGGATGTACAGGGTGTCCCACAACCTGGAAAACCTGGAGAACCTGGAAGGGTCAGGGAATTTATAATTGGTCAGGGATAACCTAGAAAAGTCGGAATTTTGACTTACCTACTGTAAATCTTTTGAAACGGGTACTTTTTTGTACTTTTTTCAAGTGGTACTTTTAAATATACTTTCTGTACTTTTTAGCTTTTAGTGTCCTTTTTTTTAAGGTCACATGATATAGATAGCTTTTTGAAAAGTATTCAATTTGTATTAAAGAATTGATACATTAAATTGTGCTTATACCGTATTGGTGAAATTGCACATTAAAATCGAATATTGTAAAGCTTTTCATTTTTACTTTGCTCTTTCCTTTTATTTCACTTAAATTGGTCCTTTCTGAGACCATTCAAAGAACTTAGCTCAAAAGATAAGGAAAAATATGTAAGACAATCTTCTAGGGGTAAAACTCTCTTTCTTTTCTAGTATTGCAAATCAATTTGAAGGATTTTAGACAAAATTTCAAAGATTTGCCATTGACACCATTCCTTTGAGGAACTTTTTTGTTTATTAAAATCTATTGGCAAAAGAATTCTGAAACACAAAGTATATGAGGAAAATAGTAGTTCTTGTAGTGCTTTACTAAAAGTTGATCTTTACAAAGGTGATCATCTTTTACATTTCAACAATATAGATTTGTCATTTACTACAAAAATGGCTATTAGAAACTCACCAAGATGACCAACTGATGAAGAAATAAAGTTGTTCAGAAAAGATTGCTTGATTTTCTTTCAGAATACCATCTTAAAAATAATAGAACAATCCCCCTTGCAGTTTAGTATAGCTAAAGGCTTCAGCTCCATTTCTCCAAAAGTCATGATGTCATCTAAAGTAAGCTGTCAAAGACTTGATTTATTGATAGAAAACCTTATTAAAGTAAATCGCCTAACAGGAATAGAAGCAGATTCCATAAAAGAATCTCATTCTAGATTGATTGAGAATCTGTTTGTTAAAGAAATATGTAGTAATTATGACTTTGAATAAAGATTGATTAGATTAATTTTTCTCAACAAGTTTGAAATCAGTTAATATTACAAATGATTATCAAGATTTTGTTAAATAAATATTACATGGACATTTATATGATCAGTCATTAGTTGCAAGAAGAACTATATGTGATGAAATCAGAGAGATGGATTGAGACCCATCTTGTTTTGAAATAGACAAACAGTTGTTATTAAGCTGTTGTAATGCTTGTGGATATTATAAGGAAAGTTGATATATGGAAAAAAGAGAATGTATTGCTGGGATTTGAAGGGATCATGCACATTGATTTGTTTGTATGAAGTGATAATTGATTATTTGCAACACCCATCCATTTTCAATTGTGGATGAGGTCCCCCAACTGAATAAAGAAATTCTTATAAAGATTGGAATGACAATTGCTGGCGAGCTTGAAGATAAGGGAGGGGGGGGGGGGGCACCAGTCCTCATTAGGAAGGAAGGTGCAGAAAGAGCGGTACTTTATCAGGAGATTTGCTAACTTTAAAATGAGCAACAAAACATCCAGAAAGCCATTTACTCAAAGGCAGTCAACTTACCTAACAGGCACACACTCTTATATAAGACTATATAAAAATCAGTAATGGAACACCTGATCTTTCACACAGTGACAAATACACACACTCACTCAGTAGATGACTTGTTACACTTCATCACTGTAATGGCATCTCAGGTAATATGGAAGGTAAAATCCATTCCAGCCTCTGAACCTGACTTCAATTATGTAGCCAAAACAAAACAACTAGGTCCAAGAGGCATCAAGGCCCTCACACATCTTCTACCACTCTTATCTCCCATAACACTATTCCCAATATCTCAAAATTGGCCCACACAATACTTATTTTCAAGACAAACAAACCACCCACTTACCAGCCTACTATGGAGTGCCCTGAGTAGACTTTTACACTTGGTACCTGGAAAGGCAGCCCTTCCTCCCAGCCACATTGCCCACAGTTATGCACCCTCAGACACACACTCCTGGCCCCAGTACCCGTAGTTGTGCATCCTCCATGCCCCACCATATGTAGGCTCCTTGGTTTCCCCTCTTTTCACGGTTTACCGTCACTTTCCTTTTAGATATCTTCTTTCTAACCTAACCTGCAAGGGGGGGGGGGGGTATGCTGTTTACACTGCTACACATTTTTACCTGGAGGAGTACATGACCTTACCCAAGTGCCCACAAGGAGGCCTGGCTCACTACACTGACTTGACTTCAACTCTGACCAGGCCGGCTCGCTCATGCCATGCCAGAAGAGGCTTTGGAATCTATAAACAAAGCCCTTTGAGGACCTCAGGTTGCAAGAGACCAAGGCTTGAGGGGTCTTGGACATTGAGCATGAACAGTGGAAAGTGCACCTTTTCCCCAATAACCCTTTCCCTGTACCTAATGGGCTGACCACCTTCCTGCAGCCTTTCTCTGGTGCATAGGGCTGTACTGTTTATGGAAAGGGAGGGGGGTACTGTTTGTTGGTTGACAGGCTAATTATAAGTTTTAGGTTCTGGATCTCTGGTTCTCTCACATATGGCATATCTTCAGATCTTGGCCATCTTTTCAATGACTAGTACGACAGTAATGGATTCCACTTGCTCCTCAGTTGGGAGCTGAACCCTTTGGGGAGTTACTGCAGAACACCTTTTGTTTGTGTTACTTACACACAAAAGGCAACCCTTTAATGTTTTGAGGTGGAGCCTCTGAAAGTTTAAAAAATCTGAGACAGGAGGGCCAGGAGTGACTGGACACGATACATAGCCCACTTTCCCTTTTTATTTTTTCCTTGCTCACAAGATTCCGAATTTCAGTCGCTTCATCAAAATTCAGAAAGCAGAAAAAGAGGATGAAACTTTACCACACTTTGATGTTAGGGTGAATGCAGAAACTTACAACACGCCTGTGTGGTGGAAGGACACACCTTCCACAACTCTTAACTGTTAGAAGGGTTTCCCCTCTACCACCTTTTGAACCACCCTTGGCGAGCTCTATCTATAAAGAGGGGCCCTCCATAGGCTTCTCAGTGGCCCCTCCAAACTTCCATATCTCTGGTAAGGGAGTTTCCTACCTATTCCCTTCCTCGCAGTTGCCTGCAGGTCTCTCTCACTTTGGATGGAATTTTGTCCAACTTGTTCAGAGAGCTGCTTCCTCTCTTGATGCTGAGGTTTTTTTCCCTCTGTGCTAAGGGACATCTATACACCCTGCGTATGAAGTGCAATGTTTTATGGCAGCGAAACTTGGGCTGTGAAGGAAGAGGACATCCAGAGGCTCAAGCGTATTGAGATAAGAATGATGAGATGGATGTGCGGAGCATCTCTGAATTTGAGCCCTGGAGATGACAGAGTTGTAAACTGCGAATTAAGGGATAGATTGGAGATAGAAGGCGTTGGTGTGACACTGAGAAGAGGCAGATTCAGGGGGTTCAGTCATGAGGAGAGGATAGAGGATAATAATTGGGTGAAGGGTGTTAGGAGGTTAGGGGTTGGGGGTATAGCTGCCAGAGGGAGACCATGGAAGACGTGGAATGAGGTCATACAGAGGGACCTCAGAGATTTGAGTTTGAATAGAGAAACAGCCAGAGATTGAGCAGCATGGAAAGCTGCCATTAGGCCTTCAAAAATGATGATGATGGTTGTCCTTGAAAAATCTTTTGCATGGATGTGGACCTTCAGTTCATGTCAGATTTTCTATTGAGTTGAGGTCTGGCAACTGTGATGACCATTCCAACACACTTATTTTATCTTCCCTCAACCTGGAAGAAACCAATTTTAATGTTTGGGGTCATTGTCATCTTGAAAGACCCATCTTCATAGACCCATGCTTGTGGGCATCTTTATTTATCTTACTGTTGATTCAATGAAGTGTACTAATGCCTGTTTTATAGAAACTGCCATGTAACATAATAGATTCACCTTGTTTTACCCTAGGAACATTGTTTTTTGGATACCAGCCTCACTACTCTTATGCTAAACATACCTGGCATTTATGCTGAACAACTCATCTTCATTTCATCTGACCAAAACACGGCTCAAAAAGTTAAAATTTTCTCCAAATGGTCACTGGTATACTTCAGATGGGATTTCAAATGAATTTTTTTTTCAATAAAGATGTCTTATTTGGATGACAGCCATGCACTTCCATTTTATGCAACTTATTGGATGGATACTTTGTTCAAACTAACATTGATGCTTTCCTCTCCAAACCTTTCATTTTCCTTCTCATTTCTGGATTATTTTTAACAGAATTAAGGTTCTTCCAAACTGCAGAGTTTAATTTTCCAACGATGGCCTGAATGAGGGAGATTTGCAATTATGTCTAATTGCTTAAACTTTCTTATTACTGATTGCACTGTAGATTTAGGGACATTTAGTTCATCAGAAATCTTTTTGTATCTCATCTTAGATTTGAGTTTCAAATTATTCTAAATTTTATGCCAGAAGACAGTTTACTAGTGTAAGGTTTGTGATGTTGAAGAAAGTGTTGTTAGAACATTCTAGAATATTGCTGACTACTCCAATTATAAATAGGTCACTGGCACTTCTTGTGTGACTTTGAAACTGTCATAATATAAACCATATAAATTAAACAGATAGGATGTGAAAATATCCTAAAAATACTTTTTGGTTGAAATATTCACAAAAAAAAGTGTTGTTACTCCTTTATTTATTTATCACATGTTGAAGTTCTATGGGTGTGTCTATTAATACATTCATCTCAATGCCTCCAAATTTGCTATCCTACAATAACTTGCCTGGAGCAAGTGTATATGTACTATCTGACTCTTTTCAGCTTCTGATTCCATCATTATACTTAACAGCTCCTCAGATGGCATCGTACATGCTTGCCCAGCTCCTCAGATGACATCTTACATGCTTGCCCAGTATAGTTGTGGGGGAGCGGTGTGTGTGTGTGTGTGTGTCTGTCTGTAGAGCCATTCTCCCACCCCCCTTTACATATATCTTTCCCTACCCCTGTGTGAGTGTGTGGGTATAATTTTCCTTCCAATTTTTTATATTATGAATACAAATAATAACTGATTGTACTCTCTTTTCAGAGATATAATTTTCTAAAAATATCTATATAAATATGAGTAAATATTTAGAGAGTTAAATTGTAATTGCTCATCCAGTGCATTGGGATATTACCCTAGCATTGCATCCTGTGTCTTCAAAGAGTGAAGCTTCAGCGGACTGTGAGAGGAATCCTCGAGGCGAGTCAGCCCAGCCCTGAAACGGAGGGCATTACCTGCACTGCCTACTTGCATTGGCTGACGAGCCTGTCTCCCTTCTTATTGGACAATTACTACTACTACCACCACCACCCCAGCTCACAAGTGATAGCCCTGTGCCCCTTCTCGTTCGGGTGTTGTTTTTTTTGTTTTGTTGTATGGACCTTGTTGTGTAGCCTGTCATATTTTATTTTGTTTTCGGTTGGGAGAATTGAAATTTGTATAGAATATTTATTTTGAATGCGCACCGGTGGTTTTTTTTTTTTTTTTTTTTGTAAATATAAACTGTAATTTTCACTGTATTTTTTTGTAAATTAAAGGACTGCATATCAAATTGTATCAATTCTTCATTGGGGGTTCTCAAGGTCCATAAATCCTAGGATAAGGTTGGAACGCAGGGTTAGTGTCGCTTTCGGCCCGCTACATAGTGGTCCAAAAACCTGGGGTAAAATTTGAAAATGCACCTATCCTTTTTCCACAACACTGCTTTTTTTTGTGTTGCATTCCTCTCCTTGTATGCAAAATTTCATCACAATACAATGATATTTAGAGGTCACCCCACTTTTAATCTTTTCTTTCTTCTTATTTTCAGGTTATGGCAATCAGTACTCATTTGAGCCGTGAATGTTGGTTTCTCAGGAAGCCTTTTGATTCCCTGTCATGTGCCCATCTTCCAAGTAAGCTGGATGTGCTGTCGTTGTACCTGTTCCACCATGTCGTTGAAAAGACCATCTTGGAAGGCCTAAATGTGGCATGTGACAAGGTCCTCACCATATGGGAGAGGGCCAAGATCTGACACAGCGGGTAGATGCTTGTGTCAGGAAACTTCCACGAATACCAAGCACTCAAGAAATACTGGGCGAGAATTGGGCTGTGTCAAGGAAAAAATGTTCCTGGCTGACCTTCAGGGTCTCTGCGATGTTGCCACAAGTGGTGCCCTCCAGACCATGACCAACGAAGAACACTAGGAGTTCCTCAAGATTCAGCATGAGGACATCTTGTGCAGCATTGCAGGGATCAATGCAAAGAAATTCGGAGTTGAGGACAAGCATGGGAAGAGAAATGACCAAGAAGCTGCTCTCAAGCGGAGATCAGTTCAAAGGAGTGCTGCTGCCTTCAGTTCCAGCTACACATCGTCAGAGGAGTCACAGGCTGAAGACAACTACCGACCTTAAACTTCAGCCTGTATATCTGGTCCTCCCGCAAAGAGGCCCAAGAACTTCTTCAAATCTCCTGAATTCGTCGGCGCCTTGGATCAAATCATTCTCTGAGATCATGGTGCAGCGTTCGTCACTGGTGCTTTTGCACAGATCCTGGGCCACGATATTTTTTATTTGACGTTGTCCGGAAGTTCGATACGACTGTTGCATCGTCTAAACGCCAAATCCAAGATGAAGAAGCACGGAAGAATTTTCAAGCAGCATTGGGACAGGAAAATGCTGCAGGAGATTGGAGGGTTACGATTCTGGCAACTGTTCAAAGATTTGAGAAGTTGCTGGGTATTCCAAGTACTGGAGAAGCTCAGGCCGCAGTGTATCTGGAATTGATTGAGTCTTGGAAGATTTGCGACAAAGTAGTCAGATTGGTCTTTGATACCCCTGCAAGCAACACTGGCCTCCACAATGGCGCATGCATCTGGAGCAAAGAAGGTCTTGGAAGGGTGTTGGCATGCCGTCATCATGTCTTGGAGATTGTTCTCTCTGACGTCTTTCGAGTCGTCTTTGTGTACACTGGAGGTCCGGGAGTCACCTTTTTCAAGCATTTCCAGAAGGAGTGGCTGACCATCAACCAGCAGGAGTACACAGTGGCTGAGGATACCCTCTGTGAAGGACATCTGGAGCAGCTCCGCTCCAAGATGAAACATTACCTGGTATCTGCCCTGGCTAATCCAATGAAGTGTCCACGCAATGACCACCTCAACTTCCTGCAGCTTGCAGCCCCATTCTTCGGAGGGGGAACAACGACTCAACCATCGTTTTGTGCCCCTGGTGCCAACCACCACGCGAGGTGAATGTCAAAGGGCATCTACTGCCTCAAGATGTTCGTGTTCCGACACCAGTTCAAAACAACGAAATGAGAGGATCGAAAAGTGACTTGCATGGCGCTCTTCATTGCCTTAGTGTACATCCGCTTTTGGCATGAAGCTCCTCTGTCTTATGAACACTGAATGGCCATCCTGACACCCTCAAAGACCAACCCAATGAAGAAAATGTGAAAAGTGGGGTGACCCCTAAATGATGAGATAGAGAGATGAAATTTTATGTGTAATTCCTTTTCTTGAAGTGTAATAAAATTAGCCCTGTGAAAAGAAAGAAATATCATTTTCAGTTTTTTGGACCACCCTATTGCCCAGCATTAAAAATACAAATTAGCAGCCTTAGATTTACAATGAGGCATCACTAAACTTGAATTCTGCCTGAAAAAGAACTTACTGTCTCACATTTGAAATATTCTACAACTTATGATCTATTTAGAGTATCACAAACCACCCTATATCATGTTATCAAATACCCACTTCCTTTGAACAAAACATTACCCTGGACACACAAGATTCTGATAACACAACATAACAAAGCACACCTAAAAATGAACACTGTGAGCACTCACAGGCATCTCATTTTGTTGACAATCCAAAAGTATTTCCATAGCCTTATTTTTGTTCGTTAGAAATTAAATAAAAATGAAGACAAAGTGTTAAAAGATTAATAACAAACAATAAGCTAGTGGGATACAAAAACTGATAGAAAATGATACATTTAAGTTATTAATTAATTCTTGTTAAATAGCCAAAGAACAATATCTGAATAAGCAAAGAAAGTATGAAAGAAAGATTGAGAAAAAAGAGTGGTAATGATGATATATAAAAAGATCTCATTGGCCTGGTAGTTAAAGTATTGGATTCCAATACCTAGGCATCATGAGGAGGTGTTTAGTGTAGCATGTATGGGCAACTATGCTGCAGCTATCATCTGTAGGATTATATGCCCTTCTGGTCCCAATGTCTGTATGAGGATCTTTAGCTATATATCTTTGATTCATTTTCACTTCCTCCTATTTCACCACTTTTATATAAATCTCCTCTTACAAACTTTCAGAGGGAAATTCCCTCATTTGTTTTTTTGTTTAAAATTAAAAAAAAAAAATCAGGCCTAGGAACCAAGGTAAATTCTGAGTGAGTGTAAACACAAAAAAAAGTTTGCTGTTTGTAGGGAGCTAGTCAACAATTGGCACATGGATGCAGACAGCCCCATTCACACATGTAACCAAGGCTAGCACTGCTCGCTCTTTGCACACATATCACTTCATGCTGGAACTTGCCAAAATGGTTTACATATCCACACTACTACGATGCTGAGTGTTTGCTCTCCCTTGAGCCACAAGGCTTCCTCACTGAGTGGTTGCAAGTAAAATAGAAAAGAAAGAAAAGGTACCCATTTTTTTACCCCCCCCCCCCCGACAGCATAGCACTCTGGCAGATGTTAAGAGAATTGTTTACATAGGGAATAGGCCTGGGTTATATCATATTCACTGAATAGGCCAAGAATTCAATAAAATGCAGGGTGCCCAGCCTAAATTTGATTGTTTGCAGAGACCCCCCCCCCAATATCTCTTCCCAAAATATATATACAGTCATACCTCACATAATGAGCAAAATTTTGCTTTGCATAACAAGCAATTTTTGGTGATCGTCACAAATTCAATTTTCTATCAAATCATGATTTTTATTTTATTTTCCTTAATTTTTTTTTGTTTCTAGGCAATCATATGTAACTCTTTGTGCTAATCAATGTTTATCCTGTCTTTAGTACCCATTACAATAATACTGAACATACATTGCACTTGTGAATATTTTTTTAGTGCTAAGTTTTTCTGTGTTCAAACGCATTTGTGAATTACTGTACTGTATTTTTTAGTGCTAAGTTTAATAATAATAACCCTTGCAAGAATGTCGCCGACGAAACAATTCAAAGAAGACAAGGAAAAGAGAAAGCATATCACCATGGACGCGAAATGCAAAATTATTGAGATGCAAGAACAAGGTGGTTTTCCTAGCACACTCATACCATTAATTCATTTTACATTAATTCCTATAGGAAAAACTAGTTTGAATAGTGAGCAGTTCATATACCGACTCTGACTCAGGAATGGGTTATGTATTTTAAAAATTATAAAAATAACCATTAGATTATGGCTGAGATATAGTTTACTCAAAATGGCTGCCTTTAGCTTTCACCATGGCCTCAAAACATTTCTGGAGCCTGTCAAATGTATCCCCACTGTGTCCCTGGGACGTTTTCAAACACCTCCTCGATCTTGGTCACCAGCTCAGCTTTAGGGTTGTAAGCAGAGCGGTTGGTGTCTTTCTCAACTGTGCCCAAGACACTAATATATGGGATTAGTTTGAGGCTGACGAAGTTGTAGAAATTCCATGACAACCACTTCTGACTCTTTCCAGATGTATTGCCTTCCAGCAGCAATCCTCTCTAGCCAGAGTTTGATCAGTTTCCAGCAGCAATCCTCTCTAGCTAGAGTTTGATCAGTTTCCAGCAGCTCCACATAGCTGTCTGAATTGAGCCTAAAACCCTGCTAAAAAAAGTGTTGGGTGGCACAACATCACCCTCAGTGGAGAGACACCCAAAGATCAAAATAATCTGGGGGAACTTGGTCTTCATGCTATATGGATCATCGCAGGGTTTGTAGGCAAGCCACCTATTGTTTGGTGTGTTGTGCAACTGGTTTGGGAAGAAGTTTTTTTCACCTGAGAAGAACCACATCATCACTGGTTCAATAGGATGCTTCAGCTTGGTCAGGAGCTTCATTGCCTTTGTCAAGCGGTTCTCCTTGGTCTTGGCTGTCAGAATTTGTCCCAAGTTCCTCTTGTATGACTGGTAGTGAAGGTCTTCATCCAGAGCCAGCTCCATGATGGCGACTCTTGCCAAAGCCCGGATTCTCTTGCTTAGGTCTTCCATCACCTTATTCTGCAGTTGTTAGATTAATTCTGGTGTGTGGATGCAGAATGCCTGCTGTGTCCCTTTCTGCTAAAGACCCTCCGATGCCGCTGCCATTGTCAGATTTTATAGTGTTCACAAAGCATTGAGCACCAGCTAAGATGTCAGCATTTTGATACCTGGCGCAAATTGTCATCATGCAGGTAACTCTTTTCCACTAGTCATAATGGCTTCCTGTCCTCCATGTCAACTACCTTTTTCTCAACTAAAACTCTGTTTCCTCTCCAAATAAGACATAAATAATCATCAAATTTAGCCTGAACACCCTGTATGTATACTTGTATAAGTCAAAAATAAATGTGTCTAGAGTATATACATTATCGTAAATTGAAACCATAATGCATATTAAATAATGGTATCCATTTGTACAGTCACCATGACTTTACCTTCCAATATTAAGTGGTGAACTCGAAAAGTTATTCCAACAGAAACTTTTATTTTGAAGTAACTAAATTGGTGAATATGATAAATATACCATATGTATGAATATAACTGGTGAAAACTTGCACACAGTTTTTTTTTATATTACTTTTTGTCTATAATTGTCATAAAAAGGTTAAGCTGGTTTTAATTGGCTTGTAACTATTTTTATTTTGGTATTCTAGCTGATGGCTGTGAGCCGGCAGATGAAAAGTTCTCATTCAATTTTGTTTGCCTATAAAAAAGAGAATGATTTTGCAAATATTGTTGACTTTTGTTCAAGTGTGAGGAGGGTGATAATTCAAGGTTCATCATATCCTTACAAGTAAGTTGAAATTTATCATCTAGTATTTGTTTGAGAGAGGTAACAGTTTAGTTTGCTTAGGACTCTAGGATAATTTTACAGCATGCATAGGTTTTATAGGCCATTGGCCCATCTGCTTCTCTATTTTTCATTCCGTTGAGGGCCTCCTTTGTGCCAATTGTTTCCACCATTTCCTGATTATTTTGCATCCCATCCTCTCTTACTCTTCTTAGATTATTATTATTATTATCAAAGTCAATGAAGGTGACCCATTGGAAGGCAACAGCCAAAAAGGCAGAACCTAAAAAGTAAAAATCCTACATGGCTCAACATTGATAAAAGTAGAAAACATAAAAATCAAGAAAGAAGAAAAGCATTCACTTGCATTTTAAATACATACATGACAAGTATCCAAATTCACATCATCATTAGGCCAAGTGTTCCACAGACCAACGGCTGTAGGAAAGAAAGATAAAGAGAACTGCGTTGTATCCGCTCAAATGACTGAAAAAGCCTGGTAATTCTGTCTTAATGAGTAGCACGTAAAGATTTTCTTCATTTAATAGATTTTCCAAATATTCCTTCCATCTTTTTCTCCTTTGAGGAGGATCTGGGGCTATAAATCTTCCATACATTTTCACCTTCTCTTCACCACTTTCCTTACAGATCTCTTCTTACAAACTCTGTGTGTGTGTGATACAGCCTCATTACTATTAGTGTTGAGATTGGTTGAAGGCTAGTTCACCTCTTCCTCCTGGCTCTGGTTAGAGTGGTAGTTTTTAGCATGCATTCTTACTCCACTTTTTCTCTTCTGCTCTGCATCTTTCATTTCCATATCTATGCTTTTACACACCCCAAAGGAAATTGGTTGTGGCTAACGTTGTAGACCCTCCCACTCCCAACACTCACAGTTTGCTCACTACCCTCAATGCTTCCAGGAGGATTTTCAGCTTTTATATTTTGCATACATTTTCATTTCCTCACGCTTCTCCACTTCTTCCCTTAACTAACCTTGAGTGGATCTTAGGGAGCTTCATCTCCTTTGCCCTTGTCCAAGGTTAAATGGAGCCAGTGCCTTGGAAAGTCATGGTCTTCCAAGGATGAGAAACCCCCCACCCCAAAGGTTTTAAGCAGGAGGATAGGCAGGCTCTTATGATGAACCAAGTCTCATCTAGGACACCCTCAAAGGCAGATACTCCTTCTATAGCTCCTGTAATTCTGCTTCCATGAATTCTACAGCTATTCCTGTGAGGGTTTTCGTGTCAAAGAGGGCCCACGCATCTCTCAGCTAGGCTTGGGGGGCATTTCCCTTTAATGGAATTGACTTGGACTTTGATCTTACTGTGAGGAGCTGCTATTTGCCATTAGGAGACCCCTTTTGAGCATATGCCCCATGCCCACCCTCCTCTAGTATAAGGGTTTTGCAAGCCAACCATCACTGGATGAAGGCCAGGTAGTTAAATGCACAATTTATACCCATCATGTCTCCATTTTGTTTGTGGTTTTAAATATCTCCTTTCAAGCAGTGATAGTGCAGCTACACCTGGATAGTAGGTATAGTTTTATTTCAGTGTATATTGGACCATCAGCTGACCTTGAGATGTACATCCTCCCAGTCTGACCTAGTGCCATGCATACCCTCCCAGACTGAAGCCATGTCACTGTGACATGAACTCTCTGATGGGGCCTGGGAAAGTTGTTAGTTTGCTTCCCTTTCACTCCCTCTCAGTGCTAAAAAAACCCACTTTGTACCAGGAGAAACTATTTTCACCCAGCAGAGTGCAAATTAAGAGTTGCCCCCAGTGGGGGCCACTCCAGAATGCGCTTCTTTCTTCTTGATTTTTGCTTATCTTGATTGTTTTTGTTGTCTTTTTTAACTTGTTTCTGTTTTAATCTTGTTTTTTTTTACATGTTTTTTTAATCTAGCCTAGTATTATGTTGTATTGTGAATTACAGCAACCTTTGCCCAAGTAGGCAGTGAAAGAGTTTCCCAATTGCCATCTTCAGAGCCATCCCTGAGCAGCAGCTCCTTTGGGATAGAGGTGCAACCTCCCCCCCCTTGTTCTTACTCACCCACCAACCCAAACATCCAGCGGGAAATTTGCTTCCCCTATCCTTCTTTGATGGGTTCAGGGGGTTCTCCCTTACCCCCTTTTGTAGAGTTGACTCAGGGTGACTTTCCACTTGCTGCAGGTACACCTTTGCTTTCTCAGGGGGCTGCTAAGAAAACACCCATAAGAGGCTACTGTCCTCGCTTTTCGCAAACTGGGGAGAGATCACTCTACCCCATCCAGTTTCCGTCCAATCTCTCTAACCTCTTGCATGTGCAAGTTAATGGAGAAATTGGTAAATGTTAGATTAGCCTTTTTTCTTAACAGCAGAGCCCATGTTTTCTGCACAGTGTGGCTTCCGCAAGTTCCACTCCACGTCGGATGCTCTGCTCTGACTGGGAAATGCTGTCTGTGAGGCCTTCCTTCATAGACAGCACTATGACACAGTGTTTTTCAATCTGGAGAAGGCCTCTGATACCGCATGGTGATACAGTATCATGGAGACTCTCCACACGATGGGGACGAGGGGACGCCTCCCAGTCTTTATATCTGAATTTTTGCGAGATCGTCGATTCCGCGTACGGTTGGGGGGGAGCCCTCTCCGACCGCGGGGAGCAGGAAGAGGGTGTCCTGAAGAGAAGTGAACCTGTGTCACACACTTTAGCCTGCATAGCAACAGTATCACCTCAATGCTGCGGGAAGATGTTCTCACTATGCTCTACATGTACGACTTTACAATCTCATTTGGTGTGGCCCAGATACCAACTCTGGAGCATCGAATCCAACATGCATTGAACCGCATCGCCCCCCACTATGCCAAAACACACAGGTTTCATTTTCCTTAGCCAGGATTAAGGTGGTGCACTTCTGCTGCCAACCATGGCTCCACCCCGACCCAGACTTGTTCCTAAACCGTGTTAGCCTGGAAGTGATGGATTTGCACCATTTCATTGGTCTTGTTTTTGACTGACGGCTCACTTAGGAGGTTCATATTCGCAGCCTTCTGGTCTTTTGTACCCGTGCCATGGACATTTTTGTTCAGCACTTGTGGTGTTGATAGGGCTACTGCCTTACTTTTCTACCGATCCTTTGTTCGTTTGAAGCTCGACTTTATATGCTAATTGTACTTCCCCCACAGCTGTGCGTGTATTGCGATTGGTGGAAGGTGGAATCATTCCACCACACTGTTCTCTGCCTCACAACTGATGCCTTTTGCACGTGCCCCATTGAGAGTCTATTTCTTGATGCTAGGAAGATATTACTCTCTCTACGCCGTACACAGTGTATTATGTGCCTGTATGTGTGATCCCAGTGACTCCCTCAGTCACCAATGGCTGGCTGTCCCTACATCTGAAGCCAATCTCGATGTTGCTTATGCCTCAATGGCCTTAGGTCACTTTCTGCAGTCTTTAAACTGCGCACACTCACAGAATGCATTGCCATTTAATTTAGCATTCCACTGTACCTTACTGTGATGACTGCATCGTTCCTTGGACTGTTCGGTACATTCTTGTTGATTGTCCCACTAGTGGTGATCTTCATCCAGTTATTTGTCCCTGTACTGAGGCTAGCGGGCTCCCTACTACTTATCCGTTGTACTCGGGATGGGTTTGTGCACAGACTTCTGGATTATCTGACTTTTTGGTTGATTCTGGCCTCTTCCACTTTACTCCACTCTAATGTTTTAGCAGATGGTCCCGGTAACAGCCCGCCAAAAAGGACACTCACTTACACAGTCAGGCGCCTGTTAGATTGGGAAGCTCAAGGAAATGCAGATATTTATTTATTATTTTTTTATAAATATATATATATATATATATATATATATATATATATATATATATATATATATATATATATATATATATATATATATATATATATATATATATATATATATATATATATATATATATATATATATATATATATATATATATATATTCAACACCTAATCTTATCACCTATGAGTAAATTAAATATACACTGATACAATTCCCAACTAAGCAAATATACAGTAGTGATCAAATTATTATGGATTTCCTTAAAATTCATAATTTTTCTGGTAAAAGGTAACTTACAACTATTTAATGAGTCAATAATGAGGTTATTTTATCAAATTAGTGTGAAATAACTATTATACATTTTTAAAAACTAAATATTATAGAATTTTGCTTTATTTTTTGGCAAACTTGTTGAATTAATAGAAGGCAACACCGATTCAGTTTTGCCCACTGCAGCAACTGGTTAGTCTTGTATTTCAGTTCCAATTTAGATTTTGCAGGGTGAGGGTGTGCAAGTTATTCTCTTTTGCTGTTATTGAGCCAGTAATTCAACTAGTGTGTACTTTGCTTGCCTGTAGATTATAGTAACCAATTTTTTTGCAGTATAATAGATAAAAAGAAAATGGACAGTTATGGGTAAAGTCACTAGCTTGAATCCTCGGAAAATTGGACTTTAAAGTTTTATTAAGTGATAGTGTACTAAAACAGAAAGATATTGCAAAGAAATTGGGTGTCTCCTCTCAAACAGTAATCAATATAAAGAAAAAAAATTGAAACAGTCTTAATTTGGATTCAGCAAGGGTTGGGAAATGTGGTTGCAAGAGGAAAACAACACCCAGAACAGACAGGAAAATAAAACAAATGGCTATTAAGAGCAAAAGCAAATCTTGTAGGAAGATTGCAAGCAAACTGTTAGCAAATAACACTAGTCTTTTTTGAATAGCAGTAAATTCGGTGGTTACTGGACAGTGAATTCGAGCTTACCATCTAAGAAAGAAGCCTATGCTTACCAAAACCATGATAAAGGCATGTCAAGTCTGGGCTAATGCTTGTGCTGATTGGACTTCTGAGCAATGGGAACAGGTAAGAGTGGTATATTTACCAGGTATTTTCTTTATTAAGCATAAGAGAACATACTGTACCTACTGTAGTAGGTACATTGTACCTACTATAGTTGGTACATTCTGATTTACTTACTAGCTACATGTTCATGCTGAATGAAATATTTTCAAGTCATAATTTGTCTGGCTATTTAACTGCTGCCGTTAGCATCACAAGTCATTTCAGTACTTCTATAGTGTTTTATATTGTTGCAAGTTGTGTTTTGGGATGAGTCAACTATTGCAGTACTTCATAACTATGTGCAAACAGTAAGGAGGCAGTCAGGTGAGGAGTTTATGTCAGTGTCTTAAAAAGACTTAAACATTCACAGGAAATCATGGTTTGGGGAGCAATTTCTGTACATGGGGTAAGTCTCTTGAAGATTGTTGAATGTATAATGAATTTGTATAAGTATATTGAAGTACTGAAAAACCGTTTGGTACCTCAAATGTGGGAATGGTTCAGTGACAGATCATGTATATTTCAGCATGACTGCTTCTTGTCGCACTGCGTGATCAGTGAAGACATGCTGTGCACAAAGTGGCATTGAACTGCTATCATGGCCTGGAAATTCCCCAGACATGAACCCTATTGAGAGTTTATGGTATATTCTAAAAAAAATGAAAGTTCCTATAATGACAATCAAGCAATTATGCAGAACTTTAATCACTGGCATGCCAGAGCGTATTAAAGCGACTAAAGGAGGTCAAACCAAATATTAATGTAATTATGTAAGAAAGGATATTTTTGCCATATGTATGAAAATGAATTAATTACCTGTCAATAAAATAACTTTATATAACCTTTTCCCAGAAAAATTATGAATTTTCAAGAAATCCATAATAATTTGATCGCTACTGTTATGATAAATGCACAAATAGAGTAAATATTGATGAATAAAAATATAATTCCTTTGAATATAAATAGATGATACCAGAAGAAAACTTGCTTTATGCAAAGCACGTATTGGGTGCTCTCCCTCTCTCCAATGATTGATTGCTCAGCCGAGTGTGGAGCAGGGGAGGGAGGCAGCCTCATGAACATGGACTCTCTCCTTTTCTCTCGCAGGGGAAACCAGAGCGATGGACAACTGGGGTTTCACAATTGCGCCACAGGCCGATGGATTACAGCTTCACACCTCCTGCCTCTTTACTTTTTCACACTTCAGAAGGAGCTGGTGTTGGTTGCATGTTTCTCCACCAGGGAGGTGGGAATTACCCCCTGCTCCCTCCCTGATGGTGTTACAATTCCCCTTCCCTAAGCTCATATACACACCCCATACACATACAAGACATATCTCACTTATACATACACATACCTGGCTTTCAGGTCCAGCTCCGCTTTCCTCTGTGAACAAAATGTCTTGATATACAAATTTTTTTATTTATGTCAACCTGTCAATCAAAATTCTGTGTGAGAGAGAAAGAAAATCAGTCCAAAGATGGGGGTCCGACATTGCTTCCACGCAGTTTGTCCTCCATCCTCCACCAAAACCTGAAATAAAAGGTGGGCACAAGTGACTTGAGGTGAATACCTAAAGCTACCACATGGTGTTGATTGCATGTTTGTGCGCCACCCTGACACTGGAACATGCTTCTTTTTTGCTTGTTTACTTTGTTTTTTCTCTGTTTTGTTTTTGTATTATTTTTTAGGTTTGGTTTGTCTTTTAGAGTAGCCTATTACAAGACTGAAATTTTAATTACCTGACTTAGGCCCTTGAAAGCAGTCACCAGATGGGTTATAAAAAAAATGTATTCCTAGTTGCAGTTGAAATGTTTATAAAGCATTTATTACCTTTTATGCATTTTTGAATATATTTAGGTATGGAAAAGAATGAAAGAATGGGTGGAATAAAAAAACAAAAAAATGGTTAAAGATGTGGTACTAAATTTGCATTCAAAGCTTCCTGGAACTAATGTGGGCACTGACTTAAGGTTATGAACTTGATCCCATTTTGGAGAGATGACTAATAAGTACTTGATAAAAATTGAGGGACAAGAAAAGAATGGGCAATAAATGTGAGCAAACTACTTTCACCGTGCCCACATTAAACACACTGGATGGTCTATAGATATTTTAAATCTTTGAGCAACAAGTACTTGACTTAATGTTTGTGCATATAGTTTCTTTTGCATAATTCAAAATGTAACCAATAATCAATTCTAACAAAACCATCAAAATTAGAAAATACAAAGAACTTAGGGCTTATAAAACTTAGAAATACTGATCGATGTAAATTTTCCAACCAACCGCAGGTCAAGCAACTTCAAAATGAATGATTTGCCTTACACCTTAAATGTTTTTAAGAATGTTGAAGACTTAACCATTATGGAAGCATTTGTAAACCAAATCAAGATGGTTGGAGCAGCCCGGAAAACTGTGAAAAATCTGGTTGTAAAAAACTGTGATATTAAAGAGGTATGCGATATTTTAATGTGCGATTCATTGCATCATGAAGTTGAAGAGAATGATGAAAGAAATTTATGGTTAAGTCTTGAGCATCTTGATCTAAGCTCGAATAGTATTTTGAATATTGATCAATCAATTGTTTTGGCATCAAAGTTAAGGCATTTAAATATCTCAGGCAATAAATTAAATACACTCGGCTTATATTTAACAAACCTGCCACAGTTACTTCATGTGAATCTCTCAAACAATCAGTTCCATCAACTCTCTGATCTCCATACAAAATTTGGTAATATCAAGATACTCAATCTCTCTCAAAACTGCTTAACAACACTCGATAGCCTTGCCAAGTTGTATTCCATAGTCTATCTGAATGTATCATCAAACCAAATTAATGAAGTCACTCATGTCAAGGCTATTAGTCATTTGCCTTGTCTTGAGGAATTGATATTGACAGGGAATCCCATTGCCACAATAATTGACTATCGGACAAAAGTTCTAGAGTATTTTGGGAACCGAGCCTGTGAAGTATGCTTAGATAATGAAAGACCAACACAAAAGGAATTGGATAAAGTAGCTGTTTTGCAAGCTTTGAAATTAGCCAAAGAAGGAAGGGTCCCTAATCTTAATATGTCTCACCCTTTACCCTCAGATTCATTGCCCCTATTGTTAGAAAGACCTGATGTAGGCACAATTGCCAAAGAATAATTACTGTCTTTTATTACTTTAAAAATTCAAGGCAATGCGAGTCATTAATTTTATATATAATATGGTATCAACTGCATGTGGTAGGTGACTAGGGCAGGTGGGGACCCACTGGCCCCAACCTGCATTAAGAGTGTCTAATATCTTATCTGGAATGTGCAGTATGAAAAGGATGCTAGTTTAAAAATTATTGGTTCTACATCTTTTGGTGGTAGGAGATAGAGAATGGCTGATGTGTGTTTTGGCAAGGACCAGGGAGGTTTTTGATCTGGGAACAGGTCATCTTCATGAACTGTTCCTTCATCATCAAATTTTTTTAAATATTCTTCAGAAAAATTGGACATATGCCAGTTTTCATGAATCAAAAATAGTTAGTGAAGAAGGTATGATAGTTTTTGTAATGATAGAAGAGTTGGTTAGCTATAAAAAAAACAATATTGACTCATGTGAAGGCCTATGCATGAGAAAAATAGTCGCCTTTCCAGTGGGGACGGGGGGGGGGGGGTGATGCAACCCTTTACTTAGTGTCCTTCCTGTAGGTCTGGTGCCTGGATGGGACTATCTCAGAAATTTAACATTGTCTCATTGTCTCTCTATAGTAACTTGTGAATGTATTCAACCATGTCTAGCTGCTGTTGGCAATGAGTGCTGATGGAGCTCTCGCTAGCCTATTTGATTTCCATACCCGGGCACCAGGTTCAATTCCTGGTGAGGATGGACACAAGTTTTTAGCAGCATCACAAGCTTGCACCCATTGGTAGATCTGCTAAACCTAGCTCTACAAGGTTAATCAGCTCCACATGCATCATTACTCACACAAACAATCATAACACCCAACTTCATAGAACAACATACCCATACTCTCTGTTATCAGGCCCTGCTGATGAAGTACTATTATTCCCTATGTAAGCATATTTCCACATAACATGCAGAACAGGCCATGAAGGGTTCTTCTCCGGTTGATGTCAAAACAATACTACCCAATACCCCTCAGGTGGATTCGATCCACCACACCGGCCTTCGCCTTGCGACCGGTGCCTTCCGCACTTCCCCCATTGAGAGCCTGTTGGTCGATGCTGGGGAGATGCCACTCGCTCTGCGACGCGTGCAGTGCATCACTCGCCTGTACGCGCGAGCCCGGCGCCTCCCTCAGTCGCCAACAGCTCTCACTGCATCCGCAGCTGATCTCGATGGTGCCTATGCCGCCGAGAGACGCCAGTCATACCCTAAGCCCTTTGGGTTTAGGGCCAGGAAACTCCTTCGAGAGGTAGATATAGCTCTCGGGCCGGTGGCGACCCTGGTTCTGCCCAGGACGCCACCCTGGAGGGTACCACATTTGGCTATTTGTCGCCACGCCTCTGCTCCCAAAGCTTGTACTGCGCCGGGAGTATTGCGTTCGACCTTTTTGGAGCACACATCGTGTCACGCTGGTACCGTGCCAGTGTATACGGATGGCTCCAAGTCCCAAGAGGGGGTCGGCTTCCACGCCGTATCCCCTCTGTTTGAAGTCAGCGGGGCTCTACCAGGCGCTGCGTCTGTCTTCGCGGCCGAGCTGGTGGCAATACACCACTCGGTACGGGAGATTACGCGACGTGCCCGGTTCGGAGACCGGATTGTGATCTATAGCGACTCACAAAGCGCCCTGAGTGCTCTCGGGGCATTGGAATCTGCGCATCCCCTGGTTCGCGATATCCGTGACGCCACGGTTTTGGCGAGCCGGGCAGATGTCGAGATTATCTTCTGCTGGGTACCTGGACATGTAGGAATTGCGGGGAATGAGGGCGCCAAAGAGTCCGCGAGGACTCTGTGACCGGACCAGCGTTTCGCTCTTCCTCACACCGACTACATGGCAGGAATACGGGCAGCTCTTCGGACTGCTTGGCAAAGAAGATGGGAGACGGTCGAGGGTAACTTAAAGTTGCGTGCCATTGCGCCGCGACTGTTCCCATGGACCTATCCCCCAATGCCGCGGCGGCTTCAGGTTGCTTTCTGTCGTCTTCGAATCGGACACACTCGTGTGACGCATCGCTATTTGATGGAGCGCTCGCCTGCGCCCTATTGCAACGACTGCGTAGTCCCCCAGACTGTTCGGCACATTTTTGTCGAATGTCCCAGTCTGGGTGATCTTCGCGCACGATACCTGTCCCGGTACCGGGATGGGCGGGGTTGCTACCGCCTGTCCCTTGTACTCGGGACGAGTGCGTGCACCATGACTAGTGGACTTATTGACTTTTTGGGGGAGGCTGGCCTTCTCCCTTTCATTTAACCCTGTTTAATTGTTGTTGTTGTTGTTTTTGTTATTGTTTTTGTTATTGCTTTTTTATTGTTATTGTTATTTCTTTTTATTGTTTCCTGTTTAATTTTTAAAGTAGCCTAGAACTAGGCTGTTTGTTTACGGCGACTAATGCCTAAGTCGGCAGTCGCCAGATAGCCCCTTAAATAAAAAAAAACAAAACCCAATACCCCTCTCCAATGAGGACAAATCCCTGGTGCCCTTGGGTTTACCAGGAATTATCTTTCTGATTTGGTCTTTGGTCATTCATTATCTGGTCCAAGGATCTCGTCCACAATGATGGATGGTGCAACTTACTGACCGCTATTCTGAATGCACGTCTCTGCTGGTCAAGCTGATGCAATGTGTGCAGGTATTGAATTTTGAATGGTGCTTATATCAGAACCTTGCAATGGTGACGTGTGTGTGATGTTAGAAGTTGTTTCTTATGTAGAATGTCTGGTCTAGTGGCATTCCACAGATGATTTTATTAAGAGGGCCCCAAGGTGCCTCTGGTTGGGGGGTCCCAGACCAAGAAAAAAGTCGGGGTCCCTCATTGAGAGACTATGTGGTGTTTTTGCGCCCGCCGGCTTCACATTCTTTCTAGTTATTCTTCCCACTGATGGCAGCATGTTCGCCAGGGGCAACATGATCCATCAGAGGAGAGCATTAGGTAGCTTGATTTGTTGAAAGCCAAAGATGTCCCGTTTCTCAGACGGGGCCTTATTACGAATGCATCAGATCCCTCCGACGCGGCCATATTAGTGCTCTTCGGACACTTTATGGCACGCCGATGAATGTGATGCTGCACTCATCTATCAACTCCGCGAAAAGAAGTCTACTCCATAGATGACATCACTTTAGAGCTGGCCGACCATGGAGCGGTCAAGGTCCAAAGTGTGATGGGAAAACGGAGCTGCCCCGAGACTCACCCCTACACGCTTCGTCACCGCTACTGTGTGAAGGCATTCGTGCCACTGCCGCAGTAGTGCTACTACTGCCACCGCTTCGTCCAGATGAATCGCTCCTGTAGACGTGCAAACTCTAGTCTAGCCGGTCTGTGTAAGTTGCTCCAAGGCCGCACCGAATAGGTCCATATCGTGTACGGGCAAGTGTCTCACTTGGAGAGAGTCGCAACATGCTTCTTCGAGGCAATGTGGTGCGTATCTCCTGGACAAGTAAATCATCGCTGTTCAGGCTACGGATCGCCTCTCATTTCGCGAGGATTAGGGCTTGGTCCTGGCGCTGCCTGTGACGTCTTATGCCTCAATGTTAAAAAAGACACCCTCTGATCATGGCCCCTCCAGCACTATGAACACGATCGTCCCTGCGCCCATTCGGAACCCTTTGCAGGTTCTACCCCCCCAGGGCGCTCCTATGGTACAGATGGCGGCACAAAGGGTTTACACCCAGCCCCGCTATAATAAGGGTTCGCCCCCTCCCCCAACGTGCCCTTTTTTCCGTAAGGCGAAGCCTCCGCGTGCCTCCACCGAGTCGTTAGTCTCACAGGAGGCAACACCCATGAAGTTGGTCGTGAAGCCGTCTTCCGGGGTTCCTAATGCTGCCATTTACACCCTGCAGGATATCTTCGTTCTTCTCTTTGCTTTGAATACCTTCTTTCAGACAGTAGCTCTACAGCTACACCCAGATAGGAGATATACCGTTATTTCTGCGTACATTCCACCGTCAGCTGACTTCGACGTGGGGGACTTCTGCCGAGTCGTGGCAATGTTGCCAACACCCTTTCTAATGCTGGGCAATTTGAAAGTTAGACACCCCGTCTGGGAAGACAGCTCGATCAATCACAGGGGTCAGGTCCTTGCCCACCTGAAAGACGAGCTGGAGATAGGTGTCCTAAATGTGCATGAGTTTACGCATCACTGCCCGAGAACCGCTTCATTTTCCTGCTCTCCGGATGCACAGCCTGATTTGGGTTGGAGGTAAATGATGATCTATATAGTAGTGAACACTTTCCCATTCAAATATTCATTTCTTGTGGACTGCTGCGGCCTGAGAACCCCCCGTGGTGCTTGGTGCGGGCGCGGTGCTCCGCATTTAAGGAAATGACTTATTTCACAGTCCCAATCGAGGAATTTAGGTCGAAGTTTGACTACGGAGGCGAGTTTTATGCATCCGCAGCCGAGCGGGTATTGGGCAAAGTAGACTCAATCCACCACACCGGTCTCAGCCTGCTGACCAGTTTCTTCCGCACGTCCCCCATTGACAGCCTATTTGTCGATGCTGGCGAGATGTCACTCGCTTTGTGCTGTCTACAGTGCATTATGCTCATGTACGCGCAAGCCTGGCTCCCTGCATCCGCAACCTATCTCAACAGTGCCTATGCCTTCGAGAGACGCCACTTATACCCAAAGCCCGTCAGGTTTCGAGCTAGGAAACTCCTTCGAGACCTGTGTAGCTCTCTGGCCGGTAGTGCCTCTGATTCGGCCCAGGTCACCACCCTGGTTGGTGCCACCTTTGATTATTTGTCGCCACGCCTTTCTCCCAGAGCTTCCACAGCGCCGGGAGTATTTCGTGCTGCCTTTTTGGAGCACACTTCGTGTCAAGCTGGAACCGCGCCACCCCGTAAGGGGCGCGGCGATTTGCCATCCTGGCCGCCGTGCTGACGGGTTCAGCACCCCGTCCGACCCCAGCTTAGCCTCTTCTGCTTCCTTCAAAACACTTGTTTCCTCGCTTTTCATACAACCTCTCCCACAACTTTCTCTCGTCAGCCTCTAATTTCACAGGGTAGATGCTGACCTTCCTCTCAGCCAACTATCCCGCTGAGGGGAAAGGGGACAATGTTCCCTAACCCCTTAGCTCCGGTCTGGGGTGGCTGTTTTTTAACAACCTGCTTCATCCCCACTCATACCTTCCTCACATCACTTTTCCTCTCCTCTTCACATTCTATCAATTTTACGCCGTGTTCAAGGTGGCGCCGCCATGCCAATGGACTGCCAGGCCACCAGGCGGGAGGGGTGTTCCGAAATGGCGGTGCCTGGATCTGCCAGGCCTGTAAGCACCTCTTGCAGTGCGGGCAACTGCAAGAGGTGATGAGCTATTGCGTCCCGTAGCACAAATAGGGTCGACCATGCCCAATGATGAAAATAAAAAAAAATCAACCCCCCCCCCAACTACCCCAAGAACATCAACGGAGCCGCCCTCGGGCAGCTCCACCGAAAAAATGGAGGTCCTCCCCCCTTGTGCTGGCGCAGGGGACCCTCCATACTTCTTTAACTGGAGAGGAGGCTTACTCCTCTCCTACGCCTACGGGTGTAGGGGACTCCCCCTCACCCCCTTCTCTGGAGGTGCTTTCGGGCACCTCCCTATTTCAAGCGGCAGTCCCTCCTTTGCTTTCTAAGGGGACTGCCTAGAAAGCCAGCAGGCAGCCCATTGCCGACCGCCCATCGTGTAAGCGGTTCGGTAGGACAAACCCCCTTAGGGGGGAGAGGGAAGCCAGGCCCCTTTGGTCGCTTCCCTCAAAAGACCTGCTGGCAAGAATATTAAACCTTGCCGGTGTCAAGGCCTGTGCCTCCCCACACAAGACTGGCGACACTGCCAAGGGGAACTGCGATGTCCTGGGAGGGGATGGCCAACTGGAGGCCCCTCCTGGGATAGACATGGTCCTTGAGGAAAACCAGCCTCAGACGGTAGGGCCGTCCATGGGGGAAATCCGGGCTCGGCGCCAAGCACCGAACCCGAATCCGCCCCTATGCAAGGTCCTCCTCAAACGGCTGGGGATTCTGAGGCAGTACAAGGAGGGCAGGGATCTCGTCCGGATGATGCCCCTGCGACCACCAGGACCTGATCCATTTCGGAGAAGGACCTGGCTGAGGCCGGTACATCTGGCCTAGGGGCTCCTACCGGTGGGGGTGAGAAGCGGGTTCATTCCCCGCCCTCCTCTCCAAAAAAGAAAAAGACCAAGACCAAAAAGACAAAGAAGACTCGGGGCTCCTCTCCATCCGCGGGGACGGATGGGTTTGCTGCCACTCTGGCAAGCGACCAAGCCAAGATCGGCACATCCGGCCCCTCTGCCCCCCCGGTTGCGGAGCCCCTGACTAAGACGAAAAGTGCACAGGGCGGAGCCTCGATGACATCGGGGCCCCTCATTCAGAGGTTACCTGGCGTTTTCGAGCCTGCTGGCTTCAAACGCTTCCTCGTTATTCGCTCCAATGGTGGCAGCATGTTGTCCAAGGGCAACATGATCCATCAGAGGAGAGGATTAGCTAGTGCAATTGGTAGAGAGCCGAAGGTAACCCGTTTCTCGGATGGGAGCCTTCTGGCGAATGCGGCGAATCCCGCCGAGGCGGCCAAGATAAGTGCTCTTCGGACACTTCATGGCACCCCGGTGAGTGTGACGCCGCACTCTACCATGAACTTTGTGAAAGGAGTAGTTTATGCGAGGGAACTCGTTGACTACTCCATAGAAGACATCACCCTAGAGCTGGCCGACCATGGGGCGGTCAAGGTCGAACGTGTGATGAGAAAACAGGGAGGGGCCTCGAGACCCACCCCTACACTCTTCGTCACGTTCGACTGTGACAAGCTCCCTGAGTCGGTGCGTGCCGGTTGGTACCGCTACCGCGTGAAGGCATTCGTGCCACTGCCGCGGCGGTGCTATTACTGTCACCGCTTCGGCCATACGAATCGCGCATTTAGACGTGCAAAGTCGGGGTCACCCGAAGTCTGTGTAAATTGCTCCAAGGTCGCACACGATAAGTCCAAATCGTGTGTGGCCAAGTGTGTCAATTGCGGAGAGCCGCACACCGCTTCTTCGAAGCAATGTGGTGCATATCTCCTTGAGAAAGAAATCCTGGCCGTTCAAGCCCAGGATCGACTCTCATTCCGCGAGGCTAAGGACTTAGTCCTGCCGCGCCTGGCTCTGCCTGGGACGTCATATGCCTCAATAGTTAGAAAGGCACCCTCTGCTCCTGGCCCATCCAGGCTAACTCAACCCGGGCGCTTCCCTGGTAAAGCTGGCGGCAAAAAGGGTTCATACTCAGCCCCGGCTAAAACCAGTGCTTCCCCCTCTTACCCCAGCGTGACCGTTTCCCGTAAGGCGAAACGGCCACGCGCCTCCACCGAGTCGTTAGACTCACAGGAGGCAACACCCCTGAAAATGGTCGCCAGGTTATCTTCCGTGGTTCCTAAAGCTGTCCCCCGAAAGGAGGACAGCAATAAAGGAGCTTTGGCTCCTTCGCCCACGCCCCGAGGTGGAGCGAGTGGCTCGGAGACGGTGGTTCCTTGAAAAGAGGGCCCCCCGCCTCCGAAGCCACAACGCCCGCCTAAGGTTTCGAGGAGGAGGGAGGAAAAGACTCGCATGGCGAGCCCAACCTCCCCCAATAAGTCCTCGAAGGCGACAGCGCTTTGTCCGGCCAACAGCGCCCGGGGTTCTGTCCCCGGGAAGCGTACGGCCATTCCCGTGAGGGTCTTCAGTTCGAGGAGGGTCCCCGCGTCTCCTCCGAGCTAGGCCTGGAGGGCATATTCCTTCAATGGAATTGCTGTGGACTCCGGGCCAACTGGGAGGAGCTGCGGAGGCTCGTCTCGTCCCGTTCCCCGTTAGCTATCTTTTTGCAGGAGACCATGCTAGGCGCGTGCCCCCTACCTGCCCTCCCGGGCTGTAAGGGTCTTTCGACCCCACCACTGCGGGGTGGCCGTGCTGGGGGATGCCCGGTTTACACCTGGCATGATGTCTCCATTCTTCCTTTCTCTTTAGATACCTCCTTTCAGGCAGTGGCTGTGCAGCCGCACCTGGATAGAAGGTATACTATCATTTCTGCGTATATTCCACCGTCAGCTGACTTCGACGCGGGGGACTTCCGCCGCGTCGTGGCACGGTTGCCGAGGCCCTATCTCTTGCTTGGATATCTGAACGGCATGCATCCTCTCTGGGGAGATTACTCCATAAATCCCAGGGGACAAGTCCTTGCCGATCTGATCGAAGAGCTTGAGATGGGTGTTCTAAACCTGGATGAGTTTACGCATCACTGTCCGAGAACCGCTTCATTTTCTTGCCTTGACCTATCTTTGTGCTCTTCGGATGCACAGCCTGATTTTGATTGGGGGGTGGTCGATGACCTCAATGGTAGTTGTCACTTTCCCATTCAAATATCATTTTCAGGGCAACTGCCGCCTGAGAGACCACCTTGGTGGTGCTTGGCGCGGGCGCGGTGGCCTGCATTTCAGGAAATGACTGAATTCTCTATCTCAGTCGAGGAGTTTAGGTCGGTAGATAAGGCCGTTGAGTTCTTCTCCGGCAACCTCATCGCCGTGGGCCTGACTACTATTCCTAGGGCGTCTGGCTGTTTTGCACGCCGACCACTCCCATGGTGGTCGGCAGAGTGTGAGACGGCTCTCAAACAGAAGCGTTATGCTTACATGCGCTACAAACGCCGCCCGAATGATTTCTCTGTCGCTGAATTACGTCGGGCTAGGGCTAGGTTCCGGTATATTTCGAAGCACGCCCGCCGCTCTTCTTGGCGGGCATACGTGTCTTCACTTAACGGGAAGACCCCTTTAGCTGAGGTGTGGAAGCGAGTGAAAAGGATTCGGGGCAAGTTCTCGCAGGACTTCCCTCCCGTTCTCCAGGAGAATGGGACCGCAATCTCGGACCCCGCCTCCGTGGCGGAGTCCTTAGCGACTGCTTTTTCCGCATTCTCTAGCCGTGATGCTGCTCCGCCAGCATTCAATGCACGTCGTGATGTCGCGGAAGGCCGCCGGCTGGACTTTACCTCCAGAGGCGGAGAACCCTTCAACGTCAAGTTTACTGTGAGTGAGTTGCCTTCCGCTCTCGCTTCGTGCGCGGACACCGCCTATGGTCCGGACGATGTCCCGTACGCCATGCTTCGACACCTGGGTGAGCGAAGCATGGCCTTTCTGTTAGATTTGTTCAACAGGATCTGGGTGGAAGGTCTTCTCCCAAACTCCTGGCGAATCGCTACTGTGCTCGCTTTTCGCAAACCAGGGAGAGATCACTCTACTCCAACCGGTTTCCGACCAATCTCTCTAACCTCTTGCGTGTGCAAGTTGATGGAGAAATTTTTAAATGTTAGATTAGCCTTTTTCCTGGACAGCGGAGGCCATCCGTCTTCCGCCCCGTTCGGCTTCCGCAAGTTCCACTCTACGTCGGATGCTCTGCTCCGACTGGAAAATGCCGTCTGCGAGGCTTTCCTTCGTAGACAGCACTACGCCACGGTCTTTTTCGATCTGGAGAAGGCCTATGATTCCGCATGGCGATACGGTATCATGGAGACTCTCCACACGATGGGGGCGAGGGGACGCCTCCCAATGTTTACATCGATTTTTTGCGAGATCGTCGATTCCGCGTACTGGTGGGGGGAGCCCTCTCCGGCCCAAAGGAGCAGGAAGAGAGTGTCCCGTAGGGCAGTGTCCTCAGTGTCACACTCTTTGCCCTGAGCATCAACGGTATCACCTCGGTGCTGCCGGAAGATGTTCTCGCTACGCTCTACGTGGACGACCTTTCAATCTCTTTTGGCGCGGCCCAGATGCCAACTCTGGAGCGTCGACTCCAAAAGGCATTGAACCGCGTCTCTCGCTATGCCGAAGCGTACAGGTTTCGGTTTTCTTTGGCCAAGACTAAGGTGATGCACTTCTGCCGCCATCCACGGCTTCACCCCAACCCAGTTTGTTTCTTAATGGGGTGCGCCTAGATGTGGTTGAGTCGCACCGTTTCCTTGGTCTTGTATTCGACCGACGCCTCACCTGGGAGGCTCATATTCGCAGCCTTAGGGTCTCTTGTACCCGCGCCATGGACATTCTCCGTTCCGTGACGTTCAGCGCTTGGGGCGCTGATAGGGCTACTGCCCTACTTTTTTATCGATCCTTTGTTCGTTCGAAGCTCGACTACGGATGCGAGTTTTATGCATCCGCAGCCGAGCGTTTATTGCGGAAGGTTGATTCAATCCACCACACCGGCCTTCGCCTTGCGACCGGTGCCTTCCGCACTTCCCCCATTGAGAGCCTGTTGGTCGATGCTGGGGAGATGCCACTCGCTCTGCGCCGCGTGCAGTGCATCACTCGCGTGTACGCGCGAGCCCGGCGTCTCCCTTAGTCGCCAACGCCTCTCACTGCATCCGCAGCTGATTTCGATGGTGCCTATGCCGCCGAGAGACGCCAGTCATACCCTAAGCCCTTTGGGTTTAGGGCCATGAAACTCCTTCGAGAGGTTGATATAGCTCTCGGGACAGTGGCACCCTTGGTTCTGCCCAGGACGCCACCCTGGAGGGTACCACATTTGGCTATTTGTCGCCACGCCTCTGCTCTCAAAGCTTGTACTGCGCCGGGAGTATTGCGCTCGAACTTTTTGGAGCACACATCGTGTCACGCTGGAACAGTGCCAGTATATACGGATGGCTCCAATCCCAAGAGGGGGTCGGCTTCCACGCCGTATTCCCTCAGTTTGAAGTCAGCGGGGCTCTACCAGGCGCTGCGTCTGTCTTCACGGCCGAGCTGGTGGCAATTCCGCTACTCGGTACGGGAGATTACGCGACGTGCCCGGTTCGGGGACCGGATTGTGATCTATAGCGACTCACAAAGCGCCCTGAGTGCTCTCGGGGCATTGGAATCTGCGCATCCCCTGGTTCGCGATATCCGTGACGCCACGGTTTTGGCGAGCCGGGCAGATGTCGAGATTATCTTCTGCTGGGTACCTGGACATGTAGGAATTGCGGGGAATGAGGGCGCCAAAGAGTCCGCGAGGACTCTGTGACCGGACCAGCGTTTCGCTCTTCCTCACACCGACTACATGGCAGGAATACGGGCAGCTCTTCGGACTGCTTGGCAAAGAAGATGGGAGACGGTCGAAGGGAACTTAAAGTTGCGTGCCATTGCGCCGCGACTGTTTCCATGGACCTATCCCCCAATGCCGCGGCGGCTTCAGGTTGCTTTCTGTCGTCTCCGAATCGGACACACTCGTTTGACGCATCGTTATTTGGTGGAGTTCTCGCCTGCGCCGTATTGCAACGACTGCATCGTCCCCCAGACTGTTCGGCACATTCTTGTCGAATGTCACAGTCTGGGTGATCTTCGCGCACGATACCTGTCCCGGTACCGGGATGGGCGGGGTCGCTACCGCCTGTCCCTTGTACTCGGGATGAGTGCGTGCATCATGACTGGTGGACATGTTGACTTTTGGGGGGAGGCCGGCTTTCTCCCTTGTATTTAACTTGTTTTTTGTTATTGTTGTTTGTTTGTTTGTTTTTGTAGGTCGCAGGCTCCTGCCCCGGGGGGAGGGGGAACCTCCCCCGACGCAGAAGCTTGCTTCCTGATTGTTATCCCCTTTTTATTGTTGTTTCTGTTATTTTTTTTATTTTAAAGTAGCCTTGAACACGGCTGTTTGTTTGCGGCGACTTATTCCCAAGTGGGCAGTCGCCAGATAGCCCCTTGAAAAAAATAATGCAACCGTGCCAGTGTATACGGATGGCTACAAGTCCCAAGAGTGGGTCTGTTTCAACGCCGTATCCCCTTTGTTTGAAGTGAGTGGGGCGCTGCGTCTGTCGTCACGGCCTTGCTTGTTGCAGTACACCGCTCGGTACAGGAGATAACGCTTGCGACCACTGCGTTTTCCTCCCGACTGTTCGTCACATTCCTGTTGAATATCCCAGTCTGGGTGATCTTCGCGCACGTTACCTGTCGTCGCATCCGGACGATGCTGGAACGAGGCGATAAACAACATTGTCGCTTCGCGGCGATGACACCTCTATAAATAGTGTTCACTATCCATAGGTGGCCCTCGGCAAAATGAGATTCCTGAAAGGTTCGCGAGGCGTCGGGATGATTTATTCTGCTTCTGACGTAGGTTAGATGACGGGCACTGATTCTGAAAGCCCTTGTGAGGGCCTCTAAGGATCTTGAGCAGAGGCTAGAGACTAGGGAAGAGGGTATTTTACCCCGGAACGTGTTGATAATTGCAGGGATGTTATCCGACACGAGTTGTCCGTTGGGCCAGATGAGGGAGGCAACTATGAGTACGATAGATTCTACTTCAAAGATATTGTGGGACCAGGTCCTACAGTCCCATGCTAAGGCGAGAGAGTTACAAACGATGCCCAGCCCCCATGGTGAGGCATCCACCGTGCCCCGGGGCCCCAGGGCCCTTGGGAATGTCCACATGACCCATTTATGGGTGATGAACCGGGGAAGAGTGCCAAAGAGGTAATAGCGTTCTCACGAAGTTGGTCGAAGCAAAGTTGGATCCACACAAATGGGAGACGGATTACTGGTGCCAAGAAATTAAGGAGTCCCGCCAAGCGCAACCAGCACTTGCGTGGGGCCGGGTTGGAAGCAACTTACCTCAAGGCACGCGTTGTATTTTCTTTGAGCGCGGTGGTGAGGCGAACCGCCGTACGTTGCAAGTCAATGTCCATCATGCCTAGGTAAGTAATGTGTTTTTGCGGGCACAGAACACACTTCTGTAGGTTAAAGTTGATGGAGCTCTATTTTGCCATGGCGAGGAAGCGCCTTAAGGCAGCCTAATGTCCAGATAGGTGTGGTCCGTAATCCCCGCTAGTTTGGCCCATTGGTTGATTACTGATGATAACGCCATCTGCATGATGAAGGGAGCGCCTGAGAAACCCATAGGCAATCTCTTAAACCTATAACGGGTTTCGTTTACGATAAAACCAAAATGATGGCGCGCAGATGGGTAGAGACGGATGTGATAGAAGCCATCCTTCAAGTCTAATTTGATGGCGAAATGTGAAAGTTAAGCGGTGTCAAAGACCTTTTGTATAGAGGGGGTGGTCGTAAGCATCCCGAGCCGCCGACATATCGAGGACAATGCGAGCGCTTCCGTTGGGTTTGGGTATCCCGAAAACCCTATGAGCCTCGGTGATTCTCCCAAGCTCAGCCACGTTGTGTTCCAGAAGTTGGTCCAGCAAGGGCTGTATTGTTGCGGACGAGGGTCTCCAGTGACGATATGTGCGTTTGAAGATCTTGACGCCCTTGTATTTGTTGGCCTTTAAAATGTGATAATTGGGGAAGATGGAATCAAAAGATCTCGGCGATTGAAGGTCAAGACGGGTGTCAGGGCTGATCCAGTTTTGGTCAGGATTTCCTTCTTGCGGGCCATCGTTGTTTCCGTCGTTATTTTGTTCGTGATCTTCCTGGTTGCGGGGGACCACTCATAACGTCCCGAAGGACGTCCGCCATCTCAGAGGGAGATGGAGGCAGAGGGACCTGAAGCACCGTGAGTACAGCCAGCCCCGGAAGTGGGGTGACGGAAACAGCCTGGACTGGAGGGTCAGGAGGATCCGATATGTTGATGGCCCATAGTTCCGCGGCCGCTTCCTGGAAGAGGGTCGGGCGGGGGAAGCACAAAATTATTGGGTCAATTAACTCGATCACTGGGGGAGGGGGGGTTGTCCCCAAACAAGTCCCAACGGGCGACAGGGTGAGGTTCCATATCAGAACTTGCCGAGGAGATGCTGATTTGGTCGGATTCCAGAGACAGGAAGGGGGTGGGGAAATAAGGAGGGGACGCAGAAGAAAGGGATCGAAACTCATTCGATGTGTCGGAGAGGGAACGAGTGTCGAGGCCCAAGCTTCTTCGAGCGCGGATGATGCGGAGTTCTCTTCTCCAGTTCGCGTTATTGCGGACGTCGTGTAGGAACACGCGGGCCCTGGCGACACCTCGCCGCATGTCTCCTTGTTCCACCTCCACGGCCCACTGGGGCCCTCCAGGATCCATAGGAGGTGGTGGCGGAAGACGGCGTTGAGAAGATCGAGAGGGCGCGGTAAGGCCCGATCAGAGATAATGATGCCCCTTTTGAGAGGTGGTTGCTCTCTAGCGTCGTTCAGTGCGGTAGCCCAGCCGTGTTGGAAGACTATGTGATAAAGGCGCAAACACTGATGGAGACGATGAAAGTCCGAGCGTGGGACGTTGTGGCGAAAAGAAAATAGGGCCAAGATAATTGAATTTCCTCCCTATCGCGTGTTTTGAAGTGAACTGAATGAAGATTATCCCGAAGATGTCTACACACGATATCCCAGCGGGTGGAGGAGTATGCTTTGATGTCTTGGGTAGTCACAGGGTCCACTGGGAGAAGTTCACTAGGGGCAGCGGCCGGCGGTCTCTCAGGAGACCTCGTGGTCGGAGGTGTGAGTTGAAAGGCGGTAGGAGGTGCACCCGGGGAAGTTCCGGGAAAGACTTCTTCAGGTGGCGGGGCCGGAGTACCCCGTTGCTGGGCAGACGCCACCTCGCCGACAAGAGTGGCCGAGCTATTGGATGGACTATGGCTCGCGAGAAGGTATCCACTGTAGTGGCCCCTGCTGTCCGATCCAACTCTAGGCCGAACCGAGTCCTCTGTAGATGCCGTTGATTCGATGATAGTTTCTTGACTGAAGATGTGATTGTTTTCTTGTGCTTGTTCGTGCTCCTGGGGGTGCTTGGGCAGGCCGGAGTCGCGTTCTAATCTGTCCATTGCTCATTCCCGGAAACTCAAAGAGTGCCGGCAGACTGAAGTTATGGAAGGAAAATGAGCAGACAAGGAGCCGGAGGTGATGCTGGTCCTTTGTACTCGGGAAGGGTTCGTGTACAGAAACTTGCCGACTATATGATTTTTTGGAGGAGGCTGGCCTCCTCCATTTTATTTGACCTTCTTTCTTGTAGGTCGCATGCTCCTGCGCCGAGGCGAGGCTGGTCTGCAAATGGAAGCCGAGAGTGTTTCCTTCTTCCTTTTTCAGTTAATTTAGGCGGGAGGGGTGCTTTTTTGCTTTTGTTTTATTTTTTGTATGCTTGCTGTTTGGTTTTTGCATGTTTTTTTTTGTTTGCTTATCTAGCCTAGTATTAAGCTGTAGCGTGATTACCGCGATTTATGCCCTAGTAGGTATTCGCCCGATGGGCTCCTTAAAAATAAGAAAATATTGCCATTCTGATCTGTATGTGAATTTATTTATCTTGTTGGAGGATCTGGTTCACAATTACAAAGGGACGAGTTAGAAATTAACTACAACCTAATAAAAAAACGCCATTTGCACATAGCCAGTTCCATTGTCTTACACAAACAAAGCCCTCTCCATATTCACTGGATGACCCAATTTACCAAAATCTCTTACACAAATGAAAATACCTCCCATCAATACACACCTAACCATTTTTGGCGCTCAGTTCTCTACAAAAACAAATAACTCTTGGCTCCATACCCACCACAGCAGAGAGATACCACACACATACACACCCAAATTGTTGCATGACACCTACACCTTGCCGCTGCTCGTCGCCTTGCATTAATGCTGGTACCACCTACCAAAGCTGCTCTGGACACCCACGGAAGACCACAAAAGCTACAAACAACCTTCTACTACGAGAGGTCATAAAGAACACCTTTAACTGCATCAGAACTAAAAAAAAATAATCATCGTATGCTTCTGAAAGACCTCCACTCGCACTTATCCAACACCACCTTCAGAAAGGCCTCGCTGTGCCGCTAAGAAACCCCTCCTCACAGAGTGCATGAAAAAGAAATCATGTTTTTGCCAAGAAATATGCACATTATACACAAGGGGACTGGCCAAAGGTTGGACGAGTCCACGTTCCAGTATCCAGAGTCGCACAAGGACAGTTCAGCACCATTCCTCAGCACAGTTAAACACCCTGACTCTGTGATGGTTGGGTCTGCATTAGTGCACATTGATGGGAAGGAGAGGGCTGAACTTCTCACCTAAGAATGTTAAGATGAATGCTGACTTCTACATCACTCTACTCGAGGATCACTTGTTGCATTCTTATGAAATTCACAGCTGCACCTAAATGCATGGCGATGCACCCTGCCACAAAGCTTAAAAGGTTACCAGTGGCTTACTGGCCACATTATTGAGATCTTGGCGTGGCCAGGCAACAGTCCAGACATCGATCCTATTGAGACTGCGTGGAATTTCATGAAGGAAACGTCTTGAGAATTGCGTCACAGCGCCACTCGAGCAACTGCAATCCGCAATCACCAACACATGGGTCAAAGAGATGAGACTGGGTCTTTCAAGAAACTCGGTGACAGCAATTCCCAATTGCCTTCAAGTGGTCATCAAAACCAAGCAGCAGAATATGACCATACACTATAGTAAGTGCCTTGAGTACCACAGAGTGTTCTGTACATGTTTGGTTACCATGTCTTAGAATATTATATCATGCTTACGGGAGGTACGGAAACATTTTGCGACCACTGTATGTGCATAAGAAGGACATACCGCCCAAAAACACTTCACACGCGCACACAAGGTATCATCGAGCTTCTGGGCAAAAACCATCTCTTGAATGCCATCCCTTATACAATATGCCAAAGAAATTTTTCACTCATTCAACATATATCCATTCAAATCATCAGCACACGTAAATATCCACCCTATCAAACATCATCTATCCATTATCATCTTTTAAAGTTGAAAATAGAATCTTAAAAAAGGCTCTTTTTATAAAATTGAATTACAGCGCAATCACCGTGATGTGTGCGCCATGAGACCAGCATCAATACATCCATCTATCCCTCCACTCTCCCTGGCACATTTCTGATACACTCGCCATCCAAAAGGAAGTGAAAAATGAGGAGAAACGAAGCTATGAACATCAGAGACAAGAATGGCTGGCTTGTGTGCATTGAAGTAAAAAGTAGATGGTATTGTTTTGATCTTGTATACTGTGGGTTTGGAAGATAAGGCTAATGTAAATATGATTGGCTTTGTAACCATACAATGGGTGTTGTATTAGGGTATGGAAAAGATAAGCACGCAAGAAGTTAGTGTGGTAAGAGATCTAAAATGGAAAGCAGCTAGAGTAGATAATAGTCACTGGGATGCTAAAAAGTGGCGGCGATTGTTAGGAAATGGGTCTGGCGGCTGTGTTGTAATGCATTTGAAAGTGGAAGAGTGCAATAATAGTGCTTTTGGATAAAGGTAAAAAAAGATGAATGCAAGAATTACATGGAAATGTGAGTGTTTTAGGTGTAAAGTGTATGGAAAATATTGGATTGGGTGTAGAAGAAGGAAACGGATGAACAAGTTTTTGACCTAAGACAGCAACTGCCAAAATGTGGGATAAGAGGGTTAAAATGTATACTGGGTTCATGGATCTGTATGTAACGAGTTATAAACTATTGGATGGTGTGAAGAGTATTTATGTTGGAAGTAAGGCGTGCATTAGGGTTGAAGATAGCGTGAGTCAGTGTTTTGACATCATAGAGGGTGGAGGGTAATACGAGGTTGTGTGGTAGCACTAGAGCTGTTTGGTGTGTGTGTGTATTGTCCATCGATTTCGACGAAGACCATCGTTGTCATCCGGCGGGGAGGGAATGATGACCTCTATTTGTGGGTGTGCAGATGGCTGCGCAGCCCAATATGTGCTCGGAAAGTTCGTCGACAGTTGGGGCAGGTAATAATGGGGACATCCTCAGGGAGACTACTCCCCCGTGTCCCTCTGGCCTGCCTCTTCTGAATGTCTACAGCAGTCCTGTTGGTCTCACACAGCTTGGCGCCTTTGTGCATAGCAGAGCGCCAATAACCTCGGTCCATTGTAGACTCCTCCCATGAGTCAGGGTTGATGTCAAACGCTACCAAGGATCTTTTCAGTGTGTCTTTGAAGCGTTTCTTCTTCTGACCCCATGAGACCTCTTCCCTTGTTGTAGCTCCCCATAGGAGAGTCTTTTGGGAAGCCGGTGGTCTGGCATGCGAACAACATGTCCACCCTAGCGTACCTGGGACTGCGTCAGGATAGTGAAGATGCTGGGAAGGGCAGCTTGCGCGAGCACCCCCGTGTCAGGAATCCTCCTGTCCTGCCATCTGATATTCAGCAGCTTTCTGAGCCATATTGTATGGAAGGGGTTCATCTTCTGCGTGACGTTGGTACACTGTCCACGTTTCAAGACTGATGCCTGTTTTGTTACACACATTGGCGTCTAGTCTAGCAAAGATTGCACTGGTTCTCGCAATCCTGACCTTCACTTCGTCGTCGATGGGGACATTTCGTGACAATGTACTGCCAAGGTAAGTGAACCGGTCCACTACTGTGATGTTGGGCTCAATGTATGCTTTTCCTGAAGCTAGCTGGTGCATAACTTCAGTTTTCTTCGTGTTGACGGTAAGGCCAAAGTTACTGCAAGCAGTGGCGAACTTATCGACGCTGAGCTGCATGTCAGTTTCCGATCCAGCGTTGAGGGCACAATCATCAGCAAACAAAAAATCTCTGACGATATCTGTCATGACCTTGGTTTTTGCTTGAAGCCTCCTGAGATTAAACTGCCTGCCATCTGTTCGGTACTTGAAGCAGATGCCAACATCGCCATCTCTGAAGGCATCAATGAGCATCGCAGATAATATGAGGCTAAAAAGTGTAGGAGCCAGGACGCAGCCTTGCTTGACGCTGTTAGAGACTGGAAATGGAGCAGATGTTTCGCCGTTGTCCTGGACTCTAGCTTGCATGCCATCGTGGAGCTGGCGAACCAGAGAGATGAATTTTCGAGGGCATCCGTACCTGGCCATGATCTTCCATAATCCTTCTCTATTTCCGGTGCCGAAGGTCTTGGTGAGATCGACATAGGTGGAGAACAGGTCAGCATTCTGCTCTTGACATTTCTCTTGCAGCAAACAACAATATCAATGATCCCGAGCTCCATCCGGAATCCACATTGGCTCTCAGGCAGAAGTCCATGGTCAAGGTGTGCTGTGAGACGATTAAGCAGAATCCGATCCTGGCAAATATCTTGCCTGCGACAGATAGCAAGGAAATAGCGCAATGGTTATCACAGGCTTGCTAGTTTTCCTTCTGCTTGTATAAATGAATGATAGAGGAATCTTTGAAATTCTGGGGAATCGTCTCCTCATTCCACATGAGTGAGAATAGCTGACAGAGCTTTTCAGTCAGTGCAGTGCCGCCGTCCTTGTTGATCTCTATTGGAATAGAGTGTTCCAGGAGCCTTGCCGTTGGAGAGCAAACGGGATTCCTTTCTGGGTCTCAAGCAGCGTTGGTGGATCGTCCAGTGCTTCGTTGATCGGGTCTTGGGGGAGACGGATCAGCTCGCTGAAGGTCTTCCAGCCTGATTCTACATTCTGGATATCCAGAAAGGCGGATGTCAGACGTTCTTCCAATTTCTTCACAACAGTTTGTGTAGTGGTGCTATTTTTCATCTTCGAAACTAAAAGACGATAATCGGTTCAACATTCGGCACCGCATATGGTCTTCGTCACACGCACATCTTGCCTGTCCACCCTCCTGATAATGACATAATCGATGAGATGCCAGTGTTTCGAGCGAGGATGCATCCATGAAGACCTATTTCAGGTAGGGAGGCGGAACAGGTCTGAAGCAAAAGCAATCCACTGCTGTTACAACGGCCCACGCCATACTTTCCGATCACTCCATCCCAGGAGACGTAATCAGAGCCAACTCTTGCGTTAAAATCACCAAGAATAATAAGCTTGTCTGTCTTAGGGACAGCGGAAATGACACCGAGTGAAGGTCCTCGTAAAAATGTTTATCTGGGGAAAGACTATGCAGTAAAAGAAGGATGACTAAGATGATTCATGAATTGAGGAGGAAAGAAGGATGACCAAGATGATTCATGGGTTGAGGAGCAAAGAAGGATGACCAAGAAGATTCATGGGTTGAGTAGTTTACCTTATGTTGAAACGCTTAGGAGACTAAATCTACATACGTTAGAAAGGAGAAGAGTTCGAGGGTACTAGGGAAGACGGGTAAGGTTCTTATTTTTAGTAAACGGGATAGGACACATAGCAATGGATTTAAGCTGGACAAATTTTACAAAGAGATTGGTAGAAAGTGGTTTACAAATCGAGTAGTAGATGTGTAGATAGAGGGGAGTAGGAAAATGGGCAAAGAAAAAATAATAGCGGAGGCGAGTTGCGTACTGCTTCCCGCGTCGCTGGACCACTGATAGTCAGCGGCGAATCCACTCGGCCATCCTGAGTCTCAAAAAAGACTCATTCAAACGAAGCTTTTAAGCCGCTCGACTGCGCTTCTCGTACGCTATAGGTGACTGGAATAGGCTTACTAGTCATGTGCTAGAAACATCCCTGCGCAGAGTTTTAAGGATAGATTTATGGATGAGATTGCTAGGCGAGACCTAACTTGGTCATGTGAACAGGAGCTGCCTAGGATAGGTCATTGATTAGCTTTCTGCAGACACTCTCTTTTCTTATGTTGTTATGATGAAGTTAAGAAAAGCGAACAGATTTGTCGTATGTGAATGGAAATTTTAATGTGGTTTGCATTTTATAAATTTGAAATTCAGGAAACAGTTAATTTTGACTTAAACAAAAGTTATGAGGTTCAAAAACAAATGACAATCAGTGATAGTTATTGTTTCTAAATTTGATATATAATACAATCTTTTTCCTAGAAAATACAAATAAATAATATTAAATGTATTTGCAATAAATAGATATGCCAATACAACTCCATCTACCTGAATGAGAATCTTTTATATAGAAACTGTTAACAATTATAATGCGAGAATCTTTTATATAGAAACTGCTAACAATTATAATGCAAGAATCTTTTATATAGAAACATGCCTTCAATTATAATGCGAGAATCTTTTATATAGAAACTGCTAACAATTATAATGCGAGATTCTTTTATATAGAAACTGCTAACAATTATAATGCGAGAATCTTTTATATAGAAACTGCTAACAATTATAATGCAAGAATCTTTTATATAGAAACATGCCTTCAATTATAATGCGAGAATCTTTTATATAGAAACTGCTAACAATTATAATGCGAGATTCTTTTATATAGAAACTGCTAACAATTATAATGCACACTCTTATACTCATGTTTATTTCTTAGTTTATATTCCTTTAATTTAATGTCTTGATTATGTTGATCTAAATTAGAAAGAAAAAACTACAATTTCTATTGGAGAATGAAAGATTTTGTGTTGTCAATTTTCCTATGGTTCTTGCAATTAAGCTCTTACATAAATTAAAAGAGCCATAGTGTTGCATGTGCTCATGCCTTTCATTTTTTATTTATCTTTTTTGCTTCTAATAAATTGAACTGTTTCCCTTAGGAATCGGTTACAAGGTTCTTAGTTCAGGCTCTCCTGGAGAAAAGATAAATTGTTATTAAGAAAAAATCTTATATTTTTTTTTTATTGAAATAATTTTCATTTTTGAAAAGATTAAATGGTTAAAGGCCACCGTTTCAAAGCCTTTGGCAAATTGGTTATATTAACCTTAACTTCCATTAAACTATTTTTCAAGTTCTCCCATTTTATTATTTTCCTCAAAATTCAGTGACTCTGACCGCTAGCCTCGTGGATACGGCGTTGAGTTTCTAACATCAAAGTGCCCGGTTCGATCCCAAACGAGTGCGGATACAAACGGCACGGCACGTAGAGGTCGACACCGGTTTGTTGACGCGCTATTATTATTACCACAGTAGGAGTAGGTATATCTTACATACGTCATCACACACACACACACACACAGCCAATCACAACAACACTGTCCTTCCTCTCCCATCTTCACAGCACAACATACCCAATATCTCTCTCCATGAACCCTGCCGATGGAGTCTTTCCTCCCCGTAAGGGGCGCGGCGATTTGCCATCCTGGCCGCCGTGCTGACGGGATCCAGCGCTCCGTCCGGCCCCAGCTTAGCCTCTCTTCCTTCCTTCAGATAGCCCGATTTCTCCCCTACCTCGTCGCTTTTCATACAACCTCCCACAACTTTCTCTGGTCAGCCTCTAATTTCACAGGGTAGAATGCTGACCTTCTTCTCAAGCCAACCACCCCGGATCGGGGCTGAGGGGGGGAGGGGACATTGTTCCCTAACCCCTCAGCTCCGGTTCGGGATGGGGTTTTTTTAACAACCTGCTTCATCCCCACCCACATCTTCCTCACATCCCTTTTCCTCTCCTCTTCACAACCTATATTTTTTACGCCGTGTCCAAGGTGGAGCCGCCATGCCGAAGGACTGCCAGGCCACCAGGCGGGAGGGGTGGTCCCGAATGGCGGCGCCTGGCTCTGCCGGGCTTGTAAGCACCTCTCGCAGTGCGGGCAACTGCGAGAGGTGATGAGCTATTGCGTCCCGTATAAAAAAGAGGGTCACCATGCCCATGTATGAAAAAAAACAAAAACCCCAACCCCCAACTTCCCCAAAAACATCTACGGAGCCGCCCTCGGGCAGCTCCACCGAGAAAATGGAGGTCCCCCCCCTTGTGCTTGCGCAAGGGACCCTCCATAATTCTTTAACCGGAGAGGAGGCTTACTCCTCTCCTACGCCTACGGGTGTAGGGGGACTCCCCCTCACCCCCTTCTCTGGAGGTGCTTTCGGGCACCTCCCTATCTCCAGCGGCAGTCCCTCCTTTGCTTTCTAAGGGGACTGCCAAGAAAGCCAGCAGGCAGCCCATTGCCGACCGCCCCTCGTGCAAGCGGCTCGGTAGGGCAAACCCCCTTAGGGGGGAGAGGGAAGCCAGGCCCCTTCGGTCGCTTCCCTCAAAAGACCTGCTGGCAAGAATTTTGAACCTTGCTGGGGTCAAGGCCTGTGCCTCCCCACACCACCTGACTAGTGACAATACTGCCAAGGGGACCTGCGATGTCCTGGGAGGGGATGGCCAACTGGAGGCCCCTCCTGTGATAGACATGGTCCTTGAGGAGACCCAGCCCCAGACGGTAGGGCCTTCCATGGGGGGGAATTCGGGCTCGGCGCCAAGCACCGAACCCGAATCCGCCCCTATGCAAGGTCCTCCTCAAATGGCTGAGGGCTCCGAGGCAGTAGAAGGAGGGGAGGGATCTCCTACGACAACCAGGACCTTCTCCATTTCGGAGAGGGACCTGGCTGAGGCTGGTCCATCTGGCCTGGGGACTTCTGCCGGCGGAGGTGAAAAGCGGGTTCATTCCCCGCCCTCCTCTCCTAAAAAGAAAAAGACTCAAAAGACGAAGAAGACTCGGGGCTCCTCTCCATCCGCGGGGGCTGCGGGGACGGATGGGTCTGCTACCACTTTGGTAGGCGACCAAGCCAAGATCGGCACATCCGGCCCCTCTACCCCCTCGTGTGCGGAGCCCATGACTACGACTAAGACCAAGAATGCACAGGGCGGAGCCTCGATGACATCGGGGCCCCTGATTCAGAGGTTACCTGGCGTTTTCGAGCCCGCTGGCTTCAAACGCTTCCTCGTTATTCGCTCCACTGATGGCACCATGTTGTCCAAGGGCAACATGATCCATCAGAGGAGAGGATTAGCTAGTGCAATTGGTAGAGAGCCGAAGGTAACCCGTTTCTCGGACGGGAGCCTTCTGGCGAATGCGGCGAATCCCGCCGAGGCGGCCAAGATAAGTGCTCTTCGGACACTTCATGGCACCCCGGTGAGTGTGACGCCGCACTCTACCATGAACTTTGTGAAAGGAGTAGTTTATGCGAGGGAACTCGTTGACTACTCCATTGAGGACATCACCCTAGAGCTGGCCGACCATGGGGCGGTCAAGGTCGAACGTGTGATGAGAAAACAGGGAGGGGCCTCGAGACCCACCCCTACACTCTTCGTCACGTTCGACTGTGACAAGCTCCCTGAGTCGGTGCGTGCCGGTTGGTACCGCTACCGCGTGAAGGCATTCGTGCCACTGCCGCGGCGGTGCTATTACTGCCACCGCTTCGGCCATACGAATCGATCATGTAGACGTGCAAAATCGGGGTCACCCGAAGTCTGTGTAAATTGCTCCAAGGTCGCACACGATAAGTCCAAATCGTGTGTGGCCAAGTGTGTCAATTGCGGAGAGCCGCACCCTGCTTCTTCGAAGCAATGTGGTGCATATCTCCTTGAGAAAGAAATCCTGGCCGTTCAGGCCCAGGATCGACTCTCATTCCGCGAGGCAAAGGACTTGGTCCTGGCGCGCCCGGCTCTGCCTGGGACGTCATATGCCTCAATAGTTAGAAAGGCACCCTCTGCTCCTGGCCCATCCAGGCCAACGAGCACGGTTGTTTCCGCGCCCATTCGGAGCCCTTCTGTGGGCTCTACCCAACCTGGGCGCTCCCCTGGTAAAGCTGGCGGCAAAAAGGGTTCATACCCTGCCCCGGCTAAAACCAGGGCTCCCCCCTCTTCCCCCAGCGTGACCGTTTCGCGTAAAGCGAAACGGCCACGCGCCTCCACCGAGTCGTTAGACTCACAGGAGGCAACACCCCTGAAGATGGTTGCTAGGCCATCTTCCGGGGTTCCTAAAGCTGTTCCCCGAAAGGAGGACAGCAACAAAGGAGCTTCGGCCCCTTTGCCCACGCCCCGAGGTGGAGCGAGTGGCTCGGAGACGGTGGTTCCTCGAAAAGAGGGCCCCCCGCCTCCGAAGCCGCAACGCCCGCCTAAAGTTTCGAGGCGGAGGGAGGAAAAGACTCGCATGGCGAGCCCAACCTCCCCCAATAAGTCCTCGAAGGCGACAGCGCTTTGTCCGGCCAACAGCGCCCGGGGTTCTGCCCCCGGGAAGCGTACGGCCATTCCCGTGAGGGTCTTCAATTCGAGGAGGGCCCCCGCGTCTCCTCCGAGCTAGGCCTGGAGGGCATATTCCTTCAATGGAATTGCCGTGGACTCCGGGCCAACTGGGAGGAGCTGCGGAGGCTCGCCTCATCCCGTTCCCCGTTAGCTATTTTTTTGCAGGAGACCATGCTAGGCGCGTGCCCCCTGCCTGCCCTCCCGGGGTATAAGGGTCTTGCGACCCAACCACCGCGGGACGGCCGGGCTGGGGGATGCGCGGTTTACACCCGGCATGATGTCTCCGTTCTTCCTTTCTCTTTAGATACCTCCTTTCAGGCAGTGGCTGTGCAGCTGCACCTGGATAGGAGGTATACTATCATTTCTGCGTACATTCCACCGTCAGCTGACTTCGACGCGGGGGACTTTCGCCGCGTCGTGGCACGGTTGCCGAGGCCCTATCTCTTGCTTGGAGATCTGAACGGCAGGCATCCTCTCTGGGGAGATTACACCATAAATCCCAGGGGACAAGTCCTTGCCGATCTGATCGAAGAGCTTGAGATGGGTGTCCTAAACGTGGATGAGTTTACGCATCACTGTCCGAGAACCGCTTCATTTTCTTGCCTTGACCTATCTTTGTGCTCTTCGGATGCACAGCCTGATTTTGATTGGGGGGTGGTCGATGACCTCCATGGTAGTGATCACTTTCCCATTCAAATATCATTTTCAGGGCAACTGCCGCCTGAGAGACCACCTCGGTGGTGCTTGGCGCGGGCGCGGTGGCCTGCATTTCAGGAAATGACTGAATTCTCTATCTCAGTCAAGGAGTTTAGGTCGGTAGATGAGGCCGTCGAGTTCTTCTCCGGCAACCTCATCGCCGTGGGCCTGACTACTATTCCTAGGACGTCTGGCCGTTTTGCACGCCGACCACTCCCATGGTGGTCGGCCGAGTGTGAGACGGCCCTCAAACAGAAGCGTTATGCCTACATGCGCTATAAGCGCCGCCCGAACGATTTCACCGTCGCTGAATTTCGTCGGGCTAGGGCTAGGTTCCGGTATATTTCGAAGCACGCCCGCCGCTCTTCTTGGCGGGCATACGTGTCTTCACTTAACGGGAAGACCCCTTTAGCTGAGGTGTGGAAGCGAGTCAAAAGGATTCGGGGCAAGTTCTCGCAGGACCCCCCTCCCGTTCTCCAGGAGAATGGGACCGCAATCTCGGACCCCGCGTCCGTGGCGGAATCCTTAGCGACCGCTTTTTCCGCATTCTCTAGCCGTGATGCTGCTCCGCCAGCATTCAATGCACGTCGTGATGTCGCGGAAGGCCGCCGGCTGGACTTTACCTCCAGAGGCGGAGAACCCTTCAACGACAAGTTTACTGTGAGTGAGTTGCGTTCCGCTCTCGCTTCGTGCGCGGACACCGCCCATGGTCCGGACGATGTCCCGTACGCCATGCTTCGACACCTGGGTGAGCGAGGCATGGCCTTTCTATTAGATTTGTTCAACAGGATCTGGGTGGAAGGTCTCCTCCCAGTTCCTGGCGAATCGCTACTGTGCTCGCCTTTCGCAAGCCGGGGAGAGATCACTCTACTCCGACCGGTTTCCGCCCAATCTCTCTAACCTCTTGCGTGTGCAAGTTGATGGAGAAATTGGTAAATGTTAGATTAGCCTATTTCCTGGACAGCGGAGGCCATCTGTCTTCTGCACAGTGCGGCTTCCGTAAGTTCCACTCCACGTCGGATGCTCTGCTCCGACTGGAAAATGCCGTCTGCGAGGCTTTCCTTCGTAGACAGCACTACGCCACGGTGTTTTTTGATCTGGAGAAAGCCTATGATACCGCATGGCGATACGGTATCATGGAGACTCTCCACACGATGGGGGCGAGGGGACGCCTCCCAATGTTTATATCTGAATTTTTGCGAGATCGTCGATTCCGCGTACGGGTGGGGGGAGCCCTCTCCGGCCCAAAGGAGCAGGAAGAGGGTGTCCCGCAGGGAAGTGTCCTCAGTGTCACACTCTTTGCCCTGAGCATCAACGGCATCACCTCGGTGCTGCCGGAAGATGTTCTCGCTACGCTCTACGTGGACGACCTTTCGATCTCTTTTGGCGCGGCCCAGATGCCAACTCTGGAGCGCCGACTCCAACAGGCATTGAACCGCGTCTCTCGCTATGCCGAAGCGCACAGGTTTCGGTTTTCTTTGGCCAAGACTAAGGTGGTGCACTTCTGCCGCCATCCACGGCTTCACCCCGACCCAGATTTGTTTCTTAATGGGGTGCGCCTGGATGTGGTTGAGTCGCACCGTTTCCTTGGTCTTGTATTCGACCGACGCCTCACCTGGGAGGCTCACATTCGCAGCCTTAGGGTCTCTTGTACCCGCGCCATGGACATTCTCCGTTCCGTGACGTTCAGCGCTTGGGGCGCTGATAGGGCTACCGCCTTACTTTTTTATCGATCCTTTGTTCGCTCGAAGCTCGACTACGGATGCGAGTTTTATGCATCCGCAGCCGAGCGTTTATTGCGGAAGGTGGATTCGATCCACCACACCGGCCTTCGCCTTGCGACCGGTGCCTTCCGCACTTCCCCCATTGAGAGCCTGTTGGTCGATGCTGGGGAGATGCCACTCGCTCTGCGCCGCGTGCAGTGCATCACTCGCCTGTACGCGCGAGCCCGGCGCCTCCCCCAGTCGCCAACAGCTCTCACTGCATCCGCAGCTGATCTCGATGGTGCCTATGCCGCCGAGAGACGCCAGTCATACCCTAAGCCCTTTGGGTTTAGGGCCAGGAAACTCCTTCGAGAGGTAGATATAGCTCTCGGGCCGGTGGCGCCCCTGGTTCTGCCCAGGACGCCACCCTGGAGGGTACCACATTTGGCTATTTGTCGCCACGCCTCTGCTCCCAAAGCTTGTACTGCGCCGGGAGTATTGCGTTCGATCTTTTTGGAGCACACATCGTGTCACGCTGGTACCGTGCCAGTGTATACGGATGGCTCCAAGTCCCAAGAGGGGGTCGGCTTCCACGCCGTATCCCCTCTGTTTGAAGTCAGCGGGGCTCTACCAGGCGCTGCGTCTGTCTTCACGGCCGAGCTGGTGGCAATACACCACTCGGTACGGGAGATTACGCGACGTGCCCGGTTCGGAGACCGGATTGTGATTTATAGCGACTCACAAAGCGCCCTGAGTGCTCTCGGGGCATTGGAATCTCCGCATCCCCTGGTTCGTGAAATCCAACGCCACGGTTTTGGCGAGCCGGGCAGATGTCGAGATTATCTTCTGCTGGGTTCCTGGACATGTAGGAATTGCGGGGAATGAGGGCGCCAAAGAGTCCGCGAGGACTCTGCGATCGGACCAGCGTTTCGCTCTTCCTCACACCGACTACATGGCAGGAATACGGGCAGCTCTTCGGACTGCTTGGCAAAGAAGATGGGAGACGGTCGAGGGGAACTTAAAGTTGCGTGCCATTGCGCCGCGACTGTTCCCATGGACCTATCCCCCAATTCCGCGGCGGCTTCAGGTTGCTTTCTGTCGTCTTCGAATCGGACACACTCGTGTGACGCATCGTTACTTGGTGGAGCGCTCGCATGTGCCCTATTGCAACGACTGCGTCGTCCCCCAGACTGTTCGGCATATTCTTGTCGAATGTCCCAGTCTGGGTGATCTTCGCGCACGATACCTGTCTCGGTACCGGGATGGGCGGGGTCGCTACCGCCTGTCCCTTGTACTCGGGACGAGTGCGTGCACCATGACTGGTGGACTTATTGACTTTTTGGGGGAGGCCGGCCTTCTCCCCTTTATTTAAGGTTCCTTTTTTTGTTATTGTTTGTTTTAGATTGCACTCTCCTGCACCGGGGTGAGGGGGACCTCCCCCCGCTGCCGGAGATTGCTTCGATTGTTAAGTTTTTCAAATTTATATTGATTGTTAAGTTTTCATATTTTAACTTTAAAGTAGCCTAATTCTAGGCTGTCGTGTTTTTCGGCGACTTATGCCCAAGTGGGTAGTTGCCAGATGGGCTCTATAAAAAAAAAAAAAAAAAAAAAATGGAGTCTTTCCTATGGAGACTTGTATCCACATACCCCAACGTGGTTTATTATTATTATTATTTGGGGCAGATTATTTACCACGAGACTATGGAGCTGCCTGGCATAAAAGGGTACGAGGCCCTAAAATACAAAAAGTGGTAAAGTTAAAATAAAAGCAATAAACATTAAAAAGAGGGCCCCGGGGCAAAAACCCAAATGATTTTAAGGAAGAAAAATGGACTTTTCCAATCCAAGTAGATTATAAATGGCAGCAGGAACAAATGGGTGTAAATTAATTATAAAAGAAGAAGTCCATATGAGATAACTTCTTTTTTTTTAAATGACGGTTTAAAAGATTCCTCTGCCAGAATGAAACTAAGGCGGGACAGGCGAAGGATTGTTAAAAAGGTCGGGGAAACAGGATGACCAGAGAATGGCGAAATATGGGCTTCTAGTAGAAGATGGGCAACCGATTGGTCCCCACCACAAAAACCAGCAATGGCTAATTCGAGTACTAGCCGAAACAAGTTGGTCGTGTGGCTGGTGCCACCTCTAAGGATCGTAGTCTGAAGGCTCGAGGGCCAAGAGCGAACATACCTTTTGATTTTATATAATTTGAATGATGAACCTCCAGCCCATTCGTCCTGACACAACTGAACAATATATTCTCTTATCGAGAAAAAGAAATCTCGAAAAGGCAATGCAGAGTTATCCGGGAACCCAGAATAGGTCAGCTGATCAACCCTCTCTTTGCCAATGACCCCTACATGCCTAAAGACGTAACAAAATGTAACTATATCGGGGCGCATTCTGGACGAGCCAGTTACAGATTTCTGCGACTAAGGGATGGAAAGCACCAAAAGGGTGAATTGCCTGTATAGTATATGGTTATTCATGTGATTTATTTTCTGTTAATAAATCAGCCTAAATAGCGTTTCGTAAACCATAACCATAAATTTGTTTGATTTAAGTTATCGGCTGATAGTTTTTAGGCCTAAGACGACAGCGAAATAAATTTTGAAATAATGAACTGGGTTTTAAGACAAACAATTAAACAAATATATTCATAGAATCGACGAATGTACAATGAGATAAGTAGATTAGGTATACAATGTAAGATATTGTAACATATGATTTACAGTAACAAGATGCGAAGAGAATTGAATTATGTGAAATAAATATGAAATAATATGGTGACTATGATGGACTGTGAATTAGGGGCTTTATACGAAGAATGTTGCGAGTCGACTGTGCTATTTGGTCGAGCTGAAAGCGTGTGTTTATTTGGGTGAAATTTTAAGAGATGTTGTTTGGAACAGTATTACGTTAAATGAATTGACAAGTAAAATTAATTAATTAATTAATTATTAAGTTGTACATGAATGATTTAATTTACAAAAGTTAAGTAAAATAATTGAAAGATTAAATTGACAAAGTTAAGTAAAATAATTACATATGAATTTTACATAATCATTGATGTATATAATATTTAAGTTTTCCAGGAGGTTTTTTATTATAGGAATACCCAGAGGCATTGCTATACCTGTAAAACATTCGAAATCTTTAAATGGTAAAATTTGGATCATTCTAAAAGCTAAAAGAATGGCCGAAAGTTCACCGGTTAAAATAGAAGCCACTAGCGGCAAAAACAATGTTAAAAACTTAAGTAAACCCTTACACCACCTACACCTCAGTGTGGACCAATGTTGTGTATGTGAGGTGGCATGCTCGAGCAACGGGTACTTAAGAGAGCAAGTGTCCATGACGAACTTGTCCAAGCTCCATATGGTGGATCACGGGCGACAATAACTTGAGTGAAGTTGTGTAGCCCTTAAACAATCAATCAATCCACATGGTGGTGCATGCCAGCTAAGGATGGGCTCCTATCCTGACGTTCAAGGGTTGGGGCAAAGACTGCAAGCTATCGAATGCGCTGTTGATTCAGCAGTATAAAGGGCTCTGTGAACCTCTGACGTATGGACCTACCGTACACGACAGAAGTATCGCATATAGAGCTGGAGTCGATGATAAGGGCAAGGGAAGCACCACCACTATCACACAGACTATTTGCGGAAGAAGGCGCATTTGGAAAGACGAACTCCGAGGTTGCGAATTTGGTTCAGCATTTTAGGGGCTAAGGGTGAAGCCGAATAATAAATTTGGCACCCATAGTCCAATTTGGACTGGACGAGGGCAGTGTTTAGAGTAACTAGTGTCCTACGATCACTGCCCTATGACGCGTGGGAGAAGAGCTTTAAAATGTCTAGAATCCTGAGACAGTTCGTTCGAAGATGACGTAGGTATGATAACCAGGATAACTTGGGCTCAAGAGTTATGCCCAGGAACCGTAACTCGATCTCTACACCTTTCAGGGATATAGGTGGTGTAACAAGAGCCCCTATCCTCTGGTGGAAGTACATAGCCTTTGTTTTCCTCGTGGAAAACCGGAATCCCATAAGTTGTGCACGTTTCGAAAACGAATTGATTGCCAACTGCAAAACACGTGCTGCTGAGAAAGGCGAAGTGAGGAACAGTAGAGTGCCAAGTCATCAACGGACAGGGTCGTCGATACGCCCTCTGGAAAAAAAAGATAATACCATTGATCGCAATCGCAACACATGAAACACTTAAAAGGCTGCTCTGAGGAACTTGCTCTTGGGGTTGCCGGTTAAGGTTGGTATCTCCAACAGGCACCGTAAAGGAGAGAGACGCTAAGAAACTGAATAAAAGACGGTATATCTCTCATACTCCAAACGTGTCGCTGCCTTCAGATGCCACATCTCCATGTAGTATCGTAAGCTTTCTCGTCGAAAAATATTGCCAAAATTGGTGCTTTTACGAGGAAGCTTTCTGGACCGATCCATTAAGACATACTAAGAGGTTAAGAGTGCTATGACCCTGCAAATACCGCACTGAAATGGAAAAAGTGATTGGTTTCTATGAACTAATTCAGGCACACCAGCACCATCTTTTCTAGCAACTTGTTCAGACAGCTGCCCGGTTTGACTAAAGGGGGACAATCCCAATGTGCCGTGCGCTATGATGATTGGTAAGAATTATTGACCCATATAAGGTTGTATAAGTCAAATAAGACGTAACAGAGTGTTGATAAAGGTGCTGAATCATATAATGGATCCCATCAAGGCCAGGAGAAGTAAAACCACAAAGGGACAAGGCAGCATGCAACTCGTGGATGGAGAATCACGCATTACAGGAAAGGTTGGAGTTCATTGCAAAATTGAAAGGATGAGACCATTTGATTTATATACTAGCAAAATCTTATTGAAAAGGCTGATACTGCTGAAATGGTTAGCCAAAACGTTGCTGACCACAAGACTGTCATTGACTAAATATCCCTGCAAATTGAGGGTCCGGGTATTATGACTGTCATAACTACCCCGGATCTTGTTAGTCCTCTTCCCGATCTTTGCGTTTGTGGCCATAGAGGAAATATTTGAAACGTAACGACGCCATGAAGTTCGGCGAGCCTAACGAGGATTTCTTTGACAAAGCGCCCGAGCTCGGTTTCGGTTAACCTTGTTGCACAAGGTTGGGATCCGCCGGAACCGGCAGGCATGAGCTAACTTGTAGTTCTTAACGGCTGGCGCGCACTCAGAGGTCCACCAGGACAAAGTTGAGCGATCCGTTTGGGCTTGCCTCCGCTGAATAGTGTGTATGACGAGTTGTAGATAATCGCGTCCACACCAGTGAAGGTCCACAAGGAGGCACTTGTGAAAGACACCTCTCGGAATCCTTATCAATCGACATGGCCTAAATCCCAGTTGAGAGGCATAGTTGTATGAGGGCTAGGATGAAGGGCCGACAAAACAATAGCGAACCGGTCACTTCCATGGAGGTCATCAAAGATGCACTACCGAAAATCATTGAGACAATTCGTTTTACAAAAAGACAATACAACACACTAAGAAGAGTCCGTCCTGACATGCTAAGAGGTAACGTCACAGGTGTTTAAAAGGCAGAGAAAGTCAGATAATAAAAGAGCCTCTCAAGCTTTACCTTTAGTATTACGAGCAACTTCGTCCCTATATGGGTGACGGAAATTACAATCCACGAGAGAGAGAAAAGTAAAGTTAGCGCTGTTAAAAGAATGTCACACGGTAGTAAACGGAGCGCAGTTATCTCTGTTAGAGTTGGTCTAGGCAATCTTAGGCAAACATTATAATTAAGGCAGAATCCGGATAGCTATCACTATTAAACAAATAGAAACCAGGTTAGGAAGCTGTCTCCATGTCAACATGCCACCGCCCACAGAAAATTTTACCTAATAGTTGGAATGCCTTCCTTATCAATATGTTTGGCAGTAACCAATCAAAAGTTGAGTTATGTTAATACCGACAAATCAACAGGCCGGTACATAAGAGGGAGGTGTGGCTTAGTTGGGCGAGGAACTTGTAGGGTGTGGCTTAAATTGAATATATAACTATGTAAAGCCAGAACAAAGAGAATAATTAGATTACTGTTATATATAGCTATATATCGCGTTATATGTTCAGTCCGATCTCTCGGATTCGCGTAATTCATCTTTGTATATAGTCGTGTACATAACGAAGACATTAAGGTGTAACTCTTAAAGGCTTTATTAGTCCGGCCTCCTATAGACCTTGCCCGCCCTTGACCTCGAACTTAATTTATGTCATAACTTAGAACTTAATTACAGAATTTTTGTAAAGTGCAATAAGATCTTGTTCAATAATAATTCTATTTTTGCTTTGGTTACTTCAATATACAGACGTTTCTCAATCTTCCTGCTTCAAGGCCTTATTAATCAGGAAAACAGCCGTTGTGCATTCTCTTCGTTAATCGCAATTTCTCGCAATTACATAACTCCCGAAATACCGGTGTTCTACCCTATTGTGGTCTATCCCCATCCTCCGGGCTATTTGACCCCGTCGCTAGAATAAGACCACCCCTCGGATTAGGCCACCCCATATCAATCAACAAAATAACTCGTGGGAAATAAGCAAGGGACAACAAACCAACCGAGGCATCTGTATCGGCCAGAGTCCTTGCCAAAGGATTACGCGATAACTCAGTAATCTATCACCATTACTGGCAACTAGCGTCCCCCTTCCAAGGCTCTTGGGTTGTCCTCGCGATTACCTTCAAGATTTTCCCATAATTAGGGATGACCTTAAGAAGAGCCCCCTCCCCCCATTGGACTACTGATCTACAAGTTCTAAAATGTCGGGTCTTAACAATGGTAAAGAAGGAGGGAGGTAAATAGAGCACACAGTAAAAAGCCGAGTAATAAACTTGTTGTGATCGGATTGTGTAATAGGTATGCGACTGGCACCAAATTACATGATTTAATAGGCCTAGCGAAAACCTCCACAAAATGGACGCGTGGTGGTCTTATTAAATCCCAGCATACTCCACAAATATAAAATAATAGATGGTCACCCCCCAAAAAACGGGGCCCTAACTTTCGATAGGCCTCATTTCTTAATTTTCTGCAAGGATTAAATGAAACATTGCTGATAACTAGTTCATTGAGTTTAAAAACATCTTATCAAAACATGAGAGTCTTTGGACTTTTCTTTTTTATTCTAGAGCACGTATTCGAGATGACTTCCATTTAGCTCTGTGTATTTCTTGAGGCGCAGCACAAAGTTGTCCATGACGTCCTTACAAACCGACCGACTAATGGCTTTGAGCCCCTCCCTGGTGGCTTCCTTGAGTTCCGTGATGGTCCTAGGTCTCCCTGCGTACACTCTGTCTTTTGGGTAGCTAAGGTCTGGGCTGTGAGGTGCCCACTCAAAATCAGTCTTAAGACTGATCACACGGTCACTAAAGTTTTCTTTCACCCAATCTCGGGACAAGTTTGAGGTGTGAGAGCTTGCTCCATCTTGCTGGAACCAGAACTTTCCCATAAGCGACGAAAACAAGGTTTGCAGCTCCACGTTGAAGGTTTTGAGGACCTCAACATACCGCTCCTTGGTAACTGTCACTGTCGTGCCAGATTCCTCGAAGAAAAATGGTCTGATGACGCCTCTGGCTGAGATTGCAGTCCATACCGTAAACTTAGGGGAGTGTAGAGGCCTTGGTGGCTACTTCATTTAGTCTAGAGGTTCACGAAAATATATTTGTTTTCGAGTTGTCCTTTCTTTCAAGATAGAAGTGAGCGACATCTGAGGTACAAAGGAGGTTAAGGAAAGTTGGGGTCTCTTGAATCTTCTCCAGTATCTTGACTGCCATAGCCTTTCTCTGCTCCTTGTCTGAGGCTGTAAGGGTTTGCTCTGTCTGTATTCTGTATGGGAAGGCCTTTATATCCATTACTAGCACTATCCTGTAAGTCTCACGGGATATTCCGGGGGGCTGACTTCACTTGCGCACAGAGCGTTTTGGACTCTGCTGAACTGACTCTCTCACGCTCTCGACAAGCTCAGCTGTACGCTTCCTGGGGCGTCCTGAATGGCTTGGAAGGTTGTTACTAGCTGCATTTAGGTTCTCCTCTGTCCCATAATTCTCGAAGTGGTCCACCCAGTTCGGAATTCTGCTCTTAGAGAGGGCTTTTTTACACTCGAACTGATGCACGAAAGTGTCCTGCACTTTCTTGAACGAGCCTGTCTTGTAGTAATGTTTGACGCAGTATATTCTTTGCTGGAGCTTCCATTGAGATCTAGTTGTGTTCACATGCGTTGCTTCTGTCATGTCCTGCAAAGTAAGGGTGATTAGTGAATGAATGAATGAAGGAAGGATATATCACAAAAAGTATGTGCAGGCCCGTTTTTTGGGTTGACCCTGTATGTCTAAAAAATTGGAATAAGGAAATGAGAATGTATAGATTAATTTGAATCTATTAATTTGAATACCAAATATAAGCCATGTAAATATATTTGTTAATGTATATATATCTAAGGCAAGTGACCATTGGAAGTGCGCGCGGGACACACGATTGTACAAACGCGCGAAAGGTCAGAAACACCTGTGTTAATAAAACAACGCATAATCAAACAATTTGCGTCTCAGAATAGATTTATCAAAAGACGGAAGTTTATGATGCATCTGGGTAAATACACACGTTGACCAAAAGTGATTATATCACAAAGCTGCAGCAAACGTATCCTCCTATATAGATAAAACTTGGTATATGTACATAATTCGACATACACACCTTAGGGGTGGAGAACAATGAACTAGACAACTGAAGCTCGTCCCATGGACGATTCTAGGCCACGCCCTCTAGAAAATAAAGATATATATAGTCGGAACAGCTCAGTTAGGATGATTATTGTATTATTAGGAGTATTAGATTACTGTTGTTAAGAGGATTATCTCGTTCACATTCCACATTTTAAATTCACAAAGTCTTGTCGCTCCAAAATTTAATACTTCGTGTTCAATATATATATATATATATATATATATATATATATATATATATATATATATATATATAACCACTACATGCAACCTGGAATTCAACTAACACGAGAAATTTTAGTACAAAACACCCTTATCAAAACGAGAAGTGATCGCGCACGCTTTCATATCCTGGAAGCGATCCTAATCCAAGAAGAAAAAACGAAGATTAATGCCCAATTGACCGCCACCCAGCGAACCTTAAAACTCTTTACGGATTAACGGCCAATAAAGACCGAAATCCCATTCCCAAATGTACCTTTTCTAACTACTTCCTGTCAACCACATTCCCCCTTCTTTTCATTATCTAAATTGTGTTTAAGATATAAATGTAATGCCTTTAAATGTGTAACCAGTGTAAAATTAATTCGCTCCGAAGATGGTCAAACGTGACCGAAAGCTCAGCTAGCTAAAAATAAACCATGAATATCGGAACACTTATCTATAACCTTTCGCAAGACGAAAAAAGAATAATAAGGAAATTAGAAAAGCAAAGAAAGAAGCTAATCAAAGTTCAACTAAACCTGGTCTTTAATAAAACAATCATAAAAGAAAAACTCCTACCGATATATATATATATATATATATATATATATATATATATATATATATATATATATATATATATATATATATATATATATATATATATAGGGAAGTAGGAAAAGGGGCAAAGAAAAAATAATAGCGTAGGCGAGTTGCGAACAGTTTCCCGCGTCGCTGGACCACTGTTAGCCAGCGGCAAATCCACTCGGCCATCCTAAGTCTCAAAAAGACTCATTCAAACGAAGCTTTTAAGTCGCTCGCCTGCACTTCTCGCACGCTATACAACCCTCCTCATAGAAGCGGAGCGTATTTTGAAGAAATATAGAGAGCCCGTTTGGAAATGTTATCCACGGGCTAACGCTCCCCCTCCCGGGTCTGGTCACCATTGTCAATATAGGGGAGTAGGTAAAGGGGCAAAAGAAAAAATAATAGCGTAGGCGAGTTGCGAACAGCTTTCCGCGTCGCTGGACCACTGTTAGCTAGCGGCGAATTCACTCAGCCATCCTGAGTCTCACAAAAGACTCATTCAAACGAAGCTTTTAAGCCGCTCGCCTGCACTTCTCACACGCTATAATATATATATATATATATATATATATATATATATATATATATATATATATATATATATATATATTAAATATAGGGAAATGGCCGATGATTAAATTGTTAGGAGGAATAAGATATATAAGGTGATATTATAGTGAATACGAAGATATAAAATTTGGGGGAATTATATAAAATATAGTATAGTACTGCCACGACGTTTTTCAAGTTATAAATTAGGGAAACTGGAATTCAAAACAAGGAATTACACTTTGAATATTTTTAGAATATTTTTAGACCTTTGTATACACTGATGATTACTTAGGGAGCTAAGGGAGCTAATTCTTACTGAACTTGATGGAGCGTTGCTGAGATAAAAGTTTTCGTTAAAATGTGCTCCGGACTCGGGAAACAGGAAAGTCTATTTTGATTGGTTAATTTCGAATTGGGTTGTACAAAGGTTTTAATTGGTCGGTGCTCTTGCTCTTACTCTTACAGATATCCTTGGTTCGTTGTCTCGGGGTTGGCCTTCGTATCGGCAGCTCCTGCACATGGTGAAAAGAAAAAAAGAAAAAGAAAACTGAACAAAGTTAATCCACTTTGCTTCTTTCATGCCCCACTTTTTCCAGGAATTCTTTAACAGCCTTAATCATCTCATCTGTTGTATCATTGCATAGTCGTAGTAGCAGGGTCATCCATTCCTTTCCAGTTTTTACAATCACTTTATGTATTTCATAGCCACATTTAGTCAAGATAACACGCATCATCTCCATTCTGTCTCTATCATACTTCTCATATTCCAGTGTTACATGTTCCACAGTCTCATCCTCACCTAATTCACACATCTGACATACCTTGCTTTGAGTTGCAGCCCATCTATAGTTTCCTGCATTCACATCCATTCACCACGGCGTTGAGGTTGCCGGAGAACTCAACAGCCTCATCCACCGAGCCAACTCCTCGACTAAGTCAGAGAAATCAGTCATTTCCTAAAATGCGGACCACCGCACCCGCGCCAAGCACTACAGGGGCGGGCTCTCAGGCGCCAGTGGCAAAAAAAAAAGATATTTGAATGGGAAAGTAATCACCACCATGAAGGTCATCGACTAACACCCACACAAAATCAGTCTGTGCATCCGAGTAGCACATAGATATATCAAGACAGGAAAAGAGAGCGGTTCTCGGTCAGTGATGCATAAACTCATCCATATTTAGGACACCTATGTCCAGCTCATCGATCAGATCGGCAAGGACATGGGATTGAACAAGTAGCCTCCCCAGAGGGGATGTCTACCGTTCAAATCGCCGAGTAAGAGGAAGGGCCTCGGCAACAGAGCCACGACGCGATGAAAGTCCCCTGCATCGAAGTCAGCTGACGGTGGAATGTACCCAGAAATAACTATACCTCATATCCAGGTGCAGCTCCACATCTAGTGCTTGAAAGGAGGTATTCAAAGAAATGAGAAGAATGGAGACAGCATGCTGGGTGTAAATGTCGCATTTTTCTGCCAGGCTCCCAACCTGCGGTGGTGGGGTCACAAAACCCTTATACCCTGGGAGGGTGGGCAGGGGTCACGCACCCAGCATGATCTCCTTAAAAAAGATAGCTAAGGGTAAACAAGAGGCGACGAACCTCCACAGCTCCTCCCAGTTGGGCCGAAGTCTGCGGCAAAACCATTGAAGGAATATGCCCTCCACGACTAGCTCGGAGGTGATGTGGGGGCACTCTTAGAAGAGAAGAACATCATAGGAATGGCTGTACGCTTCCCAGAAGCAGATCTTCGGGTGCTGTTGGCCGAATAATACGATGAATGGGCTGTCGCCTTCGAGGATTTATCAGGGGAGGTTGGGGTCGCTATGCGAGTCTTTTTCTCCCTGCGCTTCGAAGGCGGTGGTACCTCCTTTGTAGGATCCACCTCATTCGAGTCACCCAGCCTAGCAATGGGTTTGGGCGTAGGAGCAGAAGCTCCTTTGGTGCTGTCCTCCTCTCGGTAAGCAGCTTTAGGAACACCGGAAGACGACCTCACAACCAACTTCAGGGGTGTTGCCTCTTGTGAGTCTAACGATTCGGTGTAGGTGTGAGTCAGTTTCGCCTTACGGGAAACGGTCGCGATGGGGGAAGGGGGCGTGAGCCTTGGTTTTAGCCGAGGTTTGGTGTGAACCCTTTGTGCCACCAGCTCTGCCAGGGGAGAACCCGTGGTGGTTAGAACCGGCAGAAAGATTCCGAATGGGGGCGGAAACGACCGTGCCTGCCCCTCACTTGGAGGGGCCAGGAGCAGAGGATGTCTTTTTTTAACATTGAGGCATTAAACTTCCCAGGTAGCGACGGGCGCGCCAAGACCAAGTCCTGAGCTTCGCGAAATGAGAGACGATCCGTAGCCTGAACGGCCAGGATTTATTTTCCCAGGAGATACGCACCACATTGCTTCGAAGCAGCAGGGGGCGGCTCTCCGTAAATGGCACACTTGGCCATACACCATTTGGACTTTTCGTGTGCAACCTTATAGAAACTTACACATACTTCGGGTACCGCGACTTTGAACGTGTACACCAACGATTCATGTGGCCGAAAGCGGTGGCTGTAGTCTTACCTTTGCCACAGTAGCACGAATGCCTTCACGCGGTAGCGATACCAACCGGCACGCACCGATTCAGGGAGCCTGTCACAGTCAAACATGGCGAAGAGTTTAGGGGTGGTTCTTGATGCCCCTCCCTGTTTTCTCATCACATGTTCGACCTTGACCGCTCCTTGGTCGCCCAGCAATAATGTGATGTGATATATATCGAGTAGTCCACGAGTTCCCTCGCATATACTCCACCTTTCACAAAGTTCATGGTAGAGTGCGGCGTCACACTCACCAGCGTGCCATCAAATGTCCGAAGAGCACTAATCTTGGCCGTCTCAGAGGGATTCGATGCGTTCGCCAGAAGGCTGCCGCGTGAGAAACGGTGTACCTTCGGCTCTCTAATAATCAGGCTAGCTAGTTCTCTTCTATGACTGAACATATTGCCCTTGGCCAACATGCTTCCATTATTGGAGCGAATAACCATGAAGCGTTTTAAGCCAGCGGGCTCGAAAACACCAGGTTGTTTGAATTGTTGTCCTCGACGTAATCGAGACTCCGCTCTGCGCACTTACGACTTTGGTCTTTGTCTGGGATCTCCACCCGTGAGAGCATCGGGGCCAGACATGCTAATCTCGGCTTGTCCCTTACCAAATGGGCACCGGACCCGTCCGTCTCCATGGCTCCTGCGGAGGGAGAGGAACCCTGAGTCTTTTTCGTCTTACGGTTTGTTTTCTTTTTAGGAGAAGAGGGTGGGGAATGAACCCACTTCTCTCCTCTGCCGGAAGGAGCCCTTAGGCCAGATGGACAAGCCTTACGGTTTGTTTTCTCTTTAGGAGAGGAGGGTATGGAATAAACCCACTTCTCTCCTCCGCCGGAAGGAGCCATTACGCCAGATGGACAAGCCTTAGCAAGATTCTTCTCTGAAATAGACAAGGTTTTTGGCTGTCAGAGGAGCAGCAGCCGGGGGAGGAGATGCCTCCTATCCTTGTGAGTCCGTAGACCTTGGAGAGAAGTAAGCCTCCTCTCCGGTATAAGAAGTTTGGAGGGTCCCCTGAGAAAGCATAGGCTCGGGGAGGAACCTCCTTTCTGCTGCGGAGATTCCGAGAGCGCTCGTCCCTCCCATTGGCCAGGCAGCCCATCAGCGTGTTGGCTCCATCTTGGGCTGGGATTAAATTGATAGACTGTCAAAGGAGAGAGAAAGGGTATGTGATGAAGATGTGGGTGAGGCAGGTTGATAAAACTTCACCACCCCAAACCGGAGCTCAGGGGTGAGGGGGCGTTGCCCTCCCCCCAGCCCCGATACAGGATGGTTGGGTGAGAGGAAGCGGGTCGGTCTACCCTGTGACCGACTAAGCTGGGGCCAGACGGGCGCTGAGTCCCGTCAGCACGGCGGCCAGAAAAGCAAATCGCTATGCCCCTTACCGGGTGCGGAACCCAAAATGAAAAGGTGACAGTAGACCATTTGACTCCAGAATCCATTATAGTCGAACGTTTATCATTTTCTCCATCAATTTACAAAGGCAGGTCTTTAATGCGATTGGACGTTATCAGGATCCAGAGAACCCTTGTCTAATTTTGGAAATGACAACACCATCGCAAATCGCCAGGCGGAGGGGTATGATTCCCTTATCCCGATTAAATTAAAAAAGTCTACCAGTGCATGACCTGCATCATATCGGTCCCGGCTCTTATTAACTCTTCCATAGCTTCGAGGGAAGGGTCGAAGAGGAGATAGATGAGACATGTTCGCCAAGAAGTTTGATGGGCCTTCCATAGAGTCCTTTGGTTTCTAACTCTAGTTCTATTCCCTTCAATCCGGTTTCGTGGAGTGGGGCTTTCATGGTATCGAGAGTAGGTAGATTTGTAGGACTCAACTGAGGTTGCATAATCGCGGTTCCACCATGGGGCAGATTATCTGCAGGTTCCATTAGACCGTCTTAGCATGGTACGCTCAGGAACATTACAGACAAGGAATATTAAAATGTCCACCGCTGAGTCAGAGGCGTTGGTATACGACACCTCTAGAAAACCGTCCCAATCGGCCTTCCTTAAGTCCCATTGCGGGGGCAAGAAAGCTGAGGGACAGGAAGAACAGGGAACATCTAATAACACCATGCTTAAACCTTGAACTCCACAGACAATAATATCGTTAAACAGAGACTGGTCTGTTCGGCCATCAGCGTAAACGATTTTCCTGGCGGGCTGGCCATAATATTAGGTTTGCCAGAAAGTCCCGACTCACATAGGAAGCGGAAAGAAAACAATAAAATTTTATGGACCAACACCAACATTTATTCTTCAAAATAAAGTCCATTAGCCTCTACGATCTTCTTCCAGCGATCAGCCAGCATCCGAATCTGTCCCAGATACCAGTCAGCTTTGAATAAAAAACTGTAAACAAGCTTCCCCTTCCTAAGTGAGTCAGGGCTTACTGACCAACCATATAACAAGTCAGGGAGTGGCTAATAAGTAACCTAGTCAAACTAATAAATGCCGATGTCTATTGTCAAAATACTTTTGAAAAGTCGGGGTAGAAACAAAAAAAGATTAAGGGGAAAAACCGTTTTCTTTTGATTATCAAGCACCGTTTAAGAAAAAAGAAGAAAAAGTACATCTTTTAGATTCCATTTCTCATCTAAACATCACTAAATCTTGTTATACTTTAACAGAAACAAAGTTTAGCCATGGCATCAACCATGCATCCCTTAAAGTAAATATTACAGTTGTATAATTTACAAAACAAATATTATAGAGCAATGTAGTCGTACATTACATACCTTTAGAATTGTTTTAGCATTAAAAAATATAGTAAAATACATATTACAAGTTTGACCACTAACACTGAAAATGTGAATTCAGTTTTGACTACGAAACTTGGGGTCATCCTGGGAATGTGATGTGGTTCGTTCAGTCCTTTCAAAAATACGACTTTATAACTTCTTCTTAGCGATGCCATCTGGCGGTCACTATACGAATGATCTCCATTTTAAAAAAATCCTAAAACCACAATTAATGGGAGCTGAGAATACACTTGCCAATCGCTTTAGCATTTCAATATGCTAAAGATTAATCCAAGGCGCCAGGAACGATTTGTAACAAACACAACACTTTTAAGCATTCATCAAGAATGAGCGGCTACGGCGGCCGAAGAAACGGAGTGTATCGACGCCAATTCCGACGCCATATGTCTCTCCATCACTGAAGGTGCTTCCATTTGAACCAAAATGCTACTTTGCACGTAATTAGATGCTTGTGGTATCCAATCACTCACATTCTCTTGCCTGATCCTTAGGAGAAAGGCTCCGAGGTAATATGTACCAGGGCTTGTCACTACTGAGCGAGCTTGAAGGATCTTCGTTCGAAAAGGTTCGAGTCGAAATTTACGAGTGGAAGCTCCGACGGCGAGTAAATTGGGGTTCGCCTCACGAGTAAAATTCTCACTCTCTCCACCGTCCGAATTCCGACTGGAACCAAATTTGTAAAATCATCAAAATCGTAGAAAGAGATTTAAGATTAAATATCAAGAATATTCAAATGAATGGAGTCAAATGATCTGTAATATTGCACTGCGGGGAAGGGGGGAGGGGCTTTGAATTTAACTGGAAAGAAAATGGTGAGAATAGAGGAAGTGAAAATGCGTGGGTGGAAGATATAGAGCTACAGAAACTCCTGCAGGGTAGATGAACTACGGGCGATAGGGCCACGAGGGAGCAGAGTTGTCTAGATGGCAGTAGGCAAGTTAAAATCACCACCGCAGCAGCAGGGCTGAAGTCCCCTCCTTCAGGCCCTCCCTGACTAGGGATGAGTGAACGAAATCTGGTGGCGAATAGACTGCGAAATTAGCCGCCGGCCACGAAAGAGAGAGAGAGAGAGAGAGTGAGTGAGTGAGGAGATGCTTGTAACGGGAGTGGCGACAAAATGGTTTATGGATATGTCTAGGAGGAATAAAGACAAGGTAGCCTCAATCTAGTTTGAGAGTGGCAGGGAGACTCGGGGAGGAAGGGCGTGCCGAGCAGGAGTATGAGTATGCATGGGGCACTCACTTGCGGGGCCTCAGGTTTATAAAGAAAGTGGATTGTTTTAAAGAGCCAATCTAGCGACTGCTACTTGGGCATAAGTCGCCGTTTCACATTATAGCCGAATACTAGGATTAAAAAACAGGTCAAAACATACAAATAACAAGACAAAATAACAGAAACAAGCTAAAAAAACAACAAAAACAAAATATAAAAAAAGGAAGCGAGCTCCGGCGTGTCAGGGGTAGGCCGACCTCCCTAGGCGCAGGAACATGCGGCCTACATTAAGTGTCAAATAAAGTGGAGGAGACCAGACGCTTCCAAAAAGTCGCATAGTCCACAAGTCAGTGAACACGAACACGTTCCGAGTACAAGGGACAAGCGGTAGCGACCCCGCTCGTCCCGGTACCAGGACAGGTAGAGTGATACATTCAACAAGAATGTGCCGAACGCGAGGGTGTCCAATTCGGAGACGAGAGAGAGCAAACTGAGGCCGTCGCGATATTGGGAGGTAAGTCCATAGGAACAGTCGCGGCGCAATTGAACATAACTTTAAGTTCCCCTCGACCGTCTCTCATCTTTTTTGCCAAACCACCCGGACGGAAGCCCATATTCCTGACATGTAAATGGTGTGAGGAAATGCGAAACGCTGGTCTCGTCGCCCAGTCCTCGCGGACTCTTTGGCGCCCTCATTCTCCGTAATTCCTATATATCCAGGAACCCAGAAGATAATCTCGACATCCAGGGCCGCCATCGGCCCGAAAGCTATACCGAGCTCTCGAATTTGTTTTCTAACCCTAAACCCAAAGGGCCTAGGGTATGATCAGCTGTGGGCGACTGAGAGGCGCTGGGCTCGCGCGTACAGGCGAAATAATGAACGGCGCAGAGCGAGTGGCATCTCCCCAGCATAGACAAGTAGGCTCTCAATGGAGGACGTGCGAAAGGCGCCAGTTGCCAGGCGAAGGCAGGTGTGATGGATCGAGTCCACCTTCCGCAATACACGATCAGTTGCGGATGCATAAAACTCGCATCCGTAGTCAAACTTCGAACGAACAAAGGACGATGAAAAGGTAAGGCAGTAGCCCTATCAGCGCCCCAGGCGCTGAACGTCACGCAGCGAAGAATATCCATATCGCGGGTACAAGAGACGCTAAGGCTGCAAATGTGAGCGTCCCAAGTAAGGCGTCGGTCAAATACAGGTCCAAGGAAACGGTGTGAGTCCACCACTTCTAGGCAAACCCCATTTAGAAATGCCTCGGTCAGGGTGTAACCGTGGATGGAGGCAGAAGTGCGCATCCTTATTCTTGGCCAAGGAAAACCAAAGCCTGTGCGCTTCGGCATAGTGAGAAACGCGCTTCAATGCCAGTTGGAGTCGACGCTCCAGAGTTGGCATCTGGGCCGCGCCAAAAGAGATCGAAAGGTCAAAAACGTTGAGCGTAGCGACAACATCTTCCGGCAACACTGAGGTGATGCCGTTGATGCTCAGGGCAAAGAGTGCGACACTGAGGACACTTCCCCGCGGGACACCCTCTGCTGCTCTATTGCGCCAGAGAGGGCACCCCCACCCCCGATAGGCGGAATCGAAGATCTCGCAAGAATTCAGATATAAACATTAGGAGGCGTTTCCTCGCCCCCATCGTGTGGAAAGTCACCATGATACCGTATCGCCATGCGGTATCATAGGCCTTCTTCAGATCGAAAAACACCGTGGCGTAGTGCTGTCTACGAAGGATGGCCTCGCAGACGGCATTTTCCAGTCTGAGCAGAGCATCCGACGTGGAGTGTAACTTGCGGAAGCCGCACTGTGCAGAATACAGATGGCCTCCGCTGTCCAGGAAAAAGGATACTATACAAAGGCTAATATAAGATTTACCAATTTCTCAATCAACTTGCACACGCATGAGGTTAGAGAGATTGGGCTGAAACCAGCCAGGGTAAAGTTTGCGAAAAGCGAGCACAGTAGCGATTCGCCAGAAATCTGTGAGGCTACCCTCTACCCAGATGTCGAAGCATGGCGTACAAGATATCATCTGGACCAGGGGAGGTGTCCACGCACGAAGCGAGAGCAGAACGCAACTCAATCAAAGTAAGACTGTCGTTGAAGGGTTCTCCGCCTCTGGAGGTAAAGTCCAGTCGGTGGCTTTACGCGACATCACGACACGCTTTGAATGCAGGCGGAGGAGCATGCTGGCAGAGAATGAGGAGAAAGTGATCGCGAAGGATTCTGCCACGAAATCGGGGTCCGAGCTTGCGGTCCCATTCTACTGGATAACGATAGGGGGCTCCTGCGAGAATTGTCCCGAATCCTTTTGACTCGCTTCTACACCTCTCTTAGAGGGGTCTTCCAGTTAAGTGAAGAGACATATGCTCTGCAAGAAGAGCGTGCTTCGAAGTATACCGGAACCTAGCCCAAGCTCGACGAAATTCACAGACAGTGAAATCGTTCGGACGGCGTTTATAGCGCATGTAGGCATAAGTAACGCTTGTTTGAGGGCCGCCTCACACTCGACTGACCACCACGGGAGGGGTCGGTGTGCAAAACGCCCAGACGTTCTAGGAATAGTAGTCAGGCCAGCGGGGATGAGGTAGCCGGGAAAGAACTCAATGGCCTCATAAACCGACCTGAACTCATTGTCTGAGATAGAGAAATCAATCATTTGCTGAAATGCGGACCACTGCGCTCACGACAAGCACCACCGGTGCCGGCTCTCAGGCGGCAGCGGCCCAGAAAATATTTGAATGGGAAAGTGGTCACTACCATGGACGGCATCGACCACCACCCACACAAAATCAGGCTGCGCATCAGGAGAGAACAAAGATAGATCGAGGCAGGAAAAGGAAGCGGTTCTCGGGCCGTGATGCGTAAACTCATCCGCATTAAGAACACCTATCTACAGCTCGCCGATAAGATGGGCTAGGACTTGGCCCATGGGACTAATCGAGTAATCTCCCCAGAGGGGTTGTCTACAGTTCAGATGTCCAAGCAAGAGAAAGGGCCTCGGCAACTGTGCCACGGCGGAAATCTCCCGCGTCGAAGTCGGCTGAAGGTGAAATGTACGCAGAAATAACAGTATAGCTCCTATTCAGGTGCAGCCGCACAGCTACTGCCTGAAAGGAGCTATCTAAAGGAAAGAGAAGAACGGAGACATCATGCCGGGTGTAAATGGCGCATCCCCCTGCCCGGCCCCCATCCCAGGGTGGTGGGGTTGCAAGACCTTTATACCCCAGGAGAGTGGGCAGGGGGCACGCACCCAGCATAGTCTCCTGCAAAAAGATAGCTAACGGGGCACGGGACGAGACGAGCCTCCGCAGCTCCTCCCAGTTGGCCTTAGTCCGCGGCAATTCCATTGAAGGAATATGCACTCCAGGCCTAGCTCGGAGGAGATGCGGGGACCCTCTTCGAAGAGAAGAGCCTCACGGGAATGGTCGTACGCTTTACGGAGGCAGAACTCCGGGCGCAGTTGACCGGACAATGCGCTGTCGCCTTCGATGACTTACCCGGGGAGGTTTGGGTCACCATGCGAGTCTTTTCCTCTCTCCGCCTCGAAACCTTAGGCGATCAGGAGGGCTTCGGAGGCGGAGGTCCCTTTTTGGAGGATCCACCGTCTCTGCGGCACCAAGCCTGCCACTGGGTGTGGGCGAAGGAGCCGAAGCACCTTTAGTGCTGTCCTCCTTTCCGAAGGCAGCTTTTGGAACCCCGGAAGATGGCCTCACGATCAACTTCAGGGGTGTTGCCTCCTACGAGTTTAATGACTCAGTGGAGGCGCGAGGCCGTTTCGCCTTACGGGAAACGGTCACGATGGGGAGAGGAAGGAGAGCCCTGGTTTTAGCCAGGGCTGGGTGTGAACACTTTGTGCCGCCATCTTTAATAGGGAAGCGCCCGTGGTGGGTAGGACCCGCAGAAGGGTTCCGAATAGGCACGGAAACGACCGTGCTTGTAGGCCTGGAGGGGCCATGAGCAGGGGGTGTATTTCTTAGCAATGAGGCATAAGACGTCGCAGGCAGAGACGGGCGCGCCAGGACCAAGTCCTTAGCCTCGCGAAATGAGAGACGAACCTGGGCCTGAACGACCAGGATTTCCTTCTCAAGGAGATACGTACCACAGTGCTTAGAGGAAGCAGGGGGGAGGTCTCGAGGACCCTCCTCGTTATATCATCCTATGGTCACCCTAACGTGATGTCATCTATGGAGTAATCCACGGTATACACTGGCACTCGACTAAGGCTCATAGGAGGATGGAGGGGCACAGTGCAGCCAGAATCTCTGTGGATAGATAGGTGGGCAAATAAGAGAGAATTAGAGCTAAGCGGATCCACTAAGGAGTGGGGTGGGTGATCACCTATTATTATCATCATACTCTGGTGCTAGGTGATCTCAGGTTGGCATGTAGTCCACCACGGCTACCAGACCGAACTCTTTACAGGTGGAAAAACTCCACTTGGTAAAATGAGCGGGGTGAAAAGTTTGAGTGGATAACGGTATTGATAATAAATAATAATAAATAATAAATAAGCCCTTTCCACGAGTAGTCTTGGAGGGGCCACTGAGAAAGTGAGGGGGGGGGGGGCACCTCCGTCACAGAAGTGGAGCGCTGACGGAGGGCGGCTCTGTTGGTGAGGAATTAGAAAGAGGGACGTGAGCCCAAATTTTGAAAGCGTATCAAGACTCCTCGCCAACAGAAGACACTCCCCTGCACTTGTGACCAGTGAAAAAAAGAGAAGAAAATGGAGTGCAATCAATATCCAGCGTCCAGACACTCCCGCCCTGGGTTTTGAGACTTTACAGGGGTCTACCCTGGGACTTAATGGATGGTGTTCGCAATCTTGTACAGCGACCAGAAGTTGCTGAGTGGTCGGTCATTCCCTAAAGGTCGTAGCACCCACATGGGAAAGCCAGAGGCAGATATCCTTAGGACATAATAATCGTCGAAAGGACGGCCGGGATGTGAAGATCCGTTGTGGCAGACCGAAAGACTTTTAGTTACCCTGTCAGGTAACAAGGCAGTAAAGCTCGCCCACTAAAACCAGGAGAGCTTTATGCACACAAGAATGACCACAAGGAGGCTTTCAAGCCCATTAGATGCAGGGAAGTGGCTATTAGGGCAGTATAACAGATATTCCCACATTCGTGCCCGAACACCTGGTCCCCTGCAAGGCCCTGTCTCCCCCAACCTGCAGGCCTTATAGGGCGTTCTTTCTAGAGGTTCCAAAGCCTCTCTTCTGACAGGGCGTGATGTACCCGGTCAGGTCACTAAGCCAAGCGGGGATAGTCGTCGAGAAAAAGGAATGATGAGAGGGAGTGAGGATGGAGCGCACCGACAACTTCCCTAGGGCTGGTCAAAGAGTTCGGTCCAACCCAGTGACGAGGCGGGCCTAATTTGCCCTCAGGCCAGGAGGATGTGCAGCTCCTTCAGGTACCAAGTGTCAAAGGCTACACAGGGTACCCATTTGCGGGTGAGAGATCTGAAACAAAAGGGGCGAATGTAGACAAGATTGAAAATAGTAGAAGATATAAAGTCGCAGGTGCGGCAAACAGTGGGACAGGGAGCTGCACAACTGCGGACAGTGGGGTCGCGAGGCCATGCTGCTGCCCCAGGTACCAATGGATTCATAGAATTATTATACAGGAGAGGAGAGGTTTCCAACCATGTCCCTCTATTCAATTCACTAATACGTAGAGTCCTATTTAAAATGTTAATCTGAGATACTGGTGACACACTATTCTCACTTCCCCGAAATAGGAATGAAAGTTTTGACTAAATTAATAAACGCAAAGAAATTTGAGCACCTAAGATTTAAAAAATCTTTGAGCCGTTCTTCGTAACATCAACGATAATCACAAAACAACTGTAGCTTTTAAAACAAAACTTACACGAGAGGCTTAGACGAAAACTGCACCTCAGTATAATGAGTGAGGGAAGACGAATTGTAAAAAGTAGCAGAGTAATTGATCATACACAATCTGTAAAAAAAAAAAAATAATAATAATAATAAAAAATATCTCAACAACTCCCTGCACAATCAACTAGACATTGAAAAGCCCATAGGACGCAAAAGTGTGAGAGAGATTATTTATATTGTGCATATCTGATGTGTATTTATGTCTAGTTTGGTTGTTGTATTATTTTATGTTATTTAGTCTAGTTGTGATCATGTCAGTTAAAGGACCATACATATGGTGAGTTTAGCGGGTATTTTTTCTTTGTTATATTTGCTTAGGAATTGAGACCACAGCAACAGATCAGATATGAAAGTACCCCCATCCAATCCAAGGTCATCTTTAGTAATTTCACACATGGATGCAATAGGATTAAGCAGAACTCTTATACATTATGCAGCAACAGACAATGCAGTGGTGATATACTTCCCATCACAGGAAGCATTAAATTGTTACCAAACAGGCAATTTAATGAAATCATTCTTAAGTGTATCACTATCACCAACTCAATGCCTATGGAGTAGATGCTGCAATACATCAAGGCCATAGGCGTCATTTGTACTTAATTTAACTCTGGCCTAGTATGTTTCTCCAAGGCCAGCGCCATCAATGAACTTCATTGACGGTTAGGCTCGCACTGAAAGTCTTTTCCTACCCCCGCCTCGAAATCTTAGGCAGGCGGGGGTCCCTCCTTTGGAGGATCTACCGCCTTCGAGGCACCTAGCCTAGCATTCGGTTGGGGCGTAGGAGCCGAAACTCCTTTAGTGCTTTCCTCCTTTGGGAAGGCAACTTTAGAAACTCAGGGGTGTTGCCTCCTGTGAGTCTAACGACTCGGTGGAAGCGCGTGGCCGAGCCGGGCGAGCCAGGACTAAGTCCTTAGCCTCATGAAATGTGAGACGATCCTGTGACTGAACGGCCAGGATTTCCTTTTCAAGGAGATCGCACCACATTGCTTCGAAGAAGCGGGATGCGGCTCCTCGCAATTGACACGCGATTTGGACTTAAAGTGTGCGGCCTTGGAGCTCTTTACCCAGATATGGGTAACCATGACTTTGCAAGTTGACAGGAGCGATTCATATGGGCGAAGCAGAGGCAGTAGTAGCACCTCCGGGGCAGTGATACGAATGCCTTCACGCGGGAGCGATGCCAATCTGCACTCACCGACTCAGGAAGCTTGTCACAGTCAAATGTGACGATGAGTGTAGGGGTGGGTCTCGAGGCCCCTCCCTGTTTTCTCATCACATGTTCAATCTTGACCGCTCCATGGTCAGCCAGCTCTAAGGTGATGTCATCTATGGAGTATTCCACGAGTTTCCTCGCATAAACTACTCCTTTCACGAAGTTCATGGTAGAGTGCGGCGCCAAAGCGTCTGGCGCATTCACCAGACGCTCCCGTCCTAGAAACGGGTCACTTTCGGCTCTCTACCAAGCATGCTAGCTAATGCTCTCTGATATGGATCATATTACCCTTGTCCAATATGCTGCAATCAATGGAGAGAATACCGAGAGAGCCAGCGGGCTCGAAAACGCAAGGTAATCTCTGAATGAGGGCCCAGACGTAATAGAGGCTCTGCTCTGCACACTTGAGACTTTGGTTTTTGTCTGGTCTCCTCACCCGAGGGAGAGAGCATCGGGGCCTGACGTGCCGATATTGGCTTGGTCGATTACCGAAACAGCAGAGGACCCGCCATTACCGGTAGCTCCTGCGGAGGGAGAGGAAACCCTAGTCTTTTTCGTCCTCTTCCTGTTTCTTTTTAAGAGAGAAGCGTAGGGAATTAACCCTCTTCTATCCTCGGCTGGAGAGGGTTCCCGCCTACCTCTGTTCTTGGAATCGATAATCTCGAAAAAATTCAGATATAAAAATTGAGAGGTGTCCCCTCGCCCCCATCGTGTGGAGAATCTCCTAGATACCGTATCGCCATGCGGTATCATAGGCCTTCTCCAGATCGAAAATCACCGTGGCGTAGTGCTGTCTACGAAAGAAGGCCTCGCAGACGGCATTTTCCAGTCTGAGCAGAGCATCTGACGTGGAGTGGAACTTGCACAAGCCGCACTGTGCAGAAGACAGATGGCCTCCGCTGTCCAGAAAAAAAAGACTAATCTACCATTTACCAATTTCTCCATCAACTTGCAGAGGCATGAGGTTAGAGAGATTGGGCGGAATCCGGCTGGAGTAGAGTGATCTCTCCCCAGTTTGCGAAAAGCGAGCACAGTAGCGATTCGCTAGGAGTCTGCGAGGATACCCTCTACCCAGATCCTGTTGAACAAATCTAACAGAAAGGGCCATGCCTCACTCACCCACGTGTCAAAGAGCGGAACGCAACTCACTCAGAGTAAACCTATCGTTGAAGGGTTCTCCACCTTTGGAGGTAAAGTCTAGTCGGCGGCCTTCCGCGACATCACGACGTGCATTGAATGCTGGCGGAGCATCATCCCGGCTAGAGAATACGGAATTGCGGTCCGAGATTGCGGATCCATTCTCGTAGAGAACAAGAGAGGGGTCCTGCAAGGACATGCCCCGAATCCTTTTGACTCGCTTCCACAACTCTGCTAAGGGGATCTTCCCATTAAGTGAAGACACGTATGCCCGCCAGGAAGAGCGGCGAGCGTGCTTCGAAACATATCGGAACCTAGCCTTAGCTCGACGAAATTCACCGACAATGAAATCGTTCAGTTGGCATAACGCTTCTGTTTGAAGGCAGCCTCATACTCGGCTGACCACCAGGGAAGTGGTCGGAGTACAAAACGGCCACACGTTCTAGAAATAGTTGTTAGGCCCACGGCGATGAGGTGGCCGGAGAACCTACGGCCTTATCTACCTACCAACTCCTCGACTGAAACAGATAAATTAGTCATTTCCTGAAATGCGGACTATCGCGCCAAGCACCACGGGGGCGGGTTCTTAGGCGGCAGTGGCCCGAAAATGATATTTGAATGGTATACTGATTACTACATGTAGGTCATCAACTAGCCCCTACCAAAAATCAAGCTGTGCATCCAGAGAGCACAAAGATAGCAGTTCTCAGGCAGTGATGCGTAAACGCATCCACATTTAGGACACCTATTTCCAGCTCGTCGATCAGGTCAGCCAGGACCTGACCCCTGGGATTGTTCGAGTGGTCTTCCCAGAGGGAGTGTCTCCCGTTCAAGTCCCTGAGCCAAAGAAAGGCTCTCGGAAAGGGTATGTGAGGCAGGTCAGGGTAGGGGGGGGGGAGTCAATTTGTTAAAAACTCACCAACCCAAACAGGAGATCAGGGGTGATGGGTCGTTGTCTCCTGCCCCCAGCCCCGATACAGGATGGTTGGGTGAGAGGAAGCTGGTCGGCATCTGCCCCATGAAATTAGAGTCTGACCAGAGACAGTTGTGGGAGAGGTGGTGGGGAAAATGAGGAAGCAGGGTAAGAAGACAGGGTGTCAGAAAGGAGAGGATGCTAAGCTGGGGCTGCACGGGGTGCTGAGTCCAGTCAGTATGGTGGGCAGAGAAACATATTGCTATGCCCCTTACAGGGTGGAGACAGATAGCAGTGGATGTTACCCATTATGGCATTAGACTTAATTTATCAGTTATTGACTGTGAACCAGGGCATTTTGCAGTATGGCGGGAGTTATGTTTGGAAACAGCTGATTGTATAATCTCTGTATTTAATGAACTTTGCTTAGAAAGGGAAACCAGTGAATGAAATGCTTATGGATACAGTGCCTATGAAAAGTATCTGATCACACTCGAAATTTGTATTTTTAACCAAAAAAAACGTTTAATATTGACTAATCTTATCTTAGTATTTTGCCATCTTTCCTTTAGATTTTATGGCGTGTTGCAGATGCTTTGGCATGGATTTAACCAAGTTTCGCCAAACTTTCACTGATATTTCCTTGCACCATACCTTTATGATGGCTTCTTTTAATTTTTCAACTGAGCCAGTGACTTGGCCTTCAACCTTATTTTCCATTATTAGCCATAAATTTTCTATGGGAGTGAGATCTAGGCTATTACCAGGCCTGTCCAAAATATTAAATTTACTGTTAAGTAAGCCATTTTGTCACAATTTTAGCCTTGTGACAAGGTGCCCCATCATGCATAAATGTTTCTGTCTCATGGATTGTCATTACCACTTGAAGTTTCTCCTGTAAAATTGCTAAATACTATGCGCCATTCATAGTTGAGTTCTTAGGAAGGAAATATATGCTTCCTCTCCCTTGGAAACTAAAAAAAACCCAAATCATCACAATTGGAGGGTGTTTCATTGCCTTTTGGGTGTATTTAGGGTCTATTATATTTGAGCCAATGGGCCTAGAACCTTTTTAGGGCAGCTTCTGAATGTTAAAAAACTTTTGTCGACTCCTCAACAGTCCAATGAATGTATTTTTTTAAAAATGCGCCATATTTGTTACGCATTTTTTCATTAATAAATGGCTTCTTTACATCATGGGGAGATGGTAATCTGATTTCTTTTGGTAGCCACTCTTGGATAGTTCGTTCAGAAACATCAGATTATAATTCATATTAAATTTTAGTTCTTTGGCAGTTATTTTTGGATTACTCACTACTAAACGTTTCATAAGCATGTCTGTTCTGAAATTTGTTTTTCTCGGTCTGCCAGATCGTTTTTTAGGTACTGGCGTAGATAGGATAACATTGTTTTTACCATGTGAAACCCATAAATTAACAGTACTTTGGGGTATGTTTAATTCATTAACTATATTTCTGAGATTTCCCACATTTATGAAGAGCAACAATAGCACCTCAACAATCACTCTGGTGTTGTTTCTTAGCACACATTAGAAATAAGTTTTATTTATAACACTTTCTGTAAAATTCCCAAAATACTAACGAAATGGACAAAAACATGAAATCGGACAAATTTGACGCACGCCCACACAACACTAACTTAAGATTGCACTGGAAAGCTGTTATATGAAAGCTACCAGATGTCGATAGAATAGAAAGTGAATTATGCCTCTGTGAATATTATTGAAAATAATACCAATTTTGAGGGTGATTGGATACTTTTCATGCGCACTGTAATGCCAGCATTTTTAAGTTGAAATTAATGTTGCAACTGTGAGGAAGTGGAATGTTCAAAGGTATTTCCGCGCTGCATATCGTCCATGCAGAAATGGAATTGTGGAAAGAAATCACAGAACCATAAAAGCAGTGTGTGAGAAGGAAAATATGTCGCCAAGAGAACCTGTTTTTTCATATTTCACATAAAGTGTGCAAAGATGAAACCTGCTACAAAAAGATCAATATACCAGTAAGACTGGAGGCATCCAGCACTAACTCTTTCATTGAAGAAAAACACAACAGGTTTGTTTCACTTAACATGAAGGAAGTGTGGGTAAAGCTCCTGCAAGCCTGATGCACATTCCATTAGAAAAAGGGGAGAGTGACATATTATTTCAGACAATAATGTAGCTATATATGTTGTGCCTCGTCATGTGCTTGACTTAAAAAAAATAGTTTTACCACCAGAGGAGTCGAGCTCCAGTGAGGAGGATGAAATACTTGTGGTGGATGAGGATGAACCACAGGAAATCGGTGGTACAAGACACCTTTATAGAACTAGACTGCTACTCATCTGTGCTGATGATTACAGTTTTGAATAGTTTGTTTTTGTCTATCACTGTTTTGGTTTGTTTTATTTTTCACTTTTTTTTGTTATTTTGATGATACTTTTATTACAAATGTGTATCTTTTGATATGCCTTACTATGGATAGGTATATGGTTTTGAGATCAGAGAGAGGGGAAGGGGGGTTAAACCTATCCAGACTAGACACTGCGGGAAAGGCAAGTGGGGGTTATGATTTAAGGTTTGTCACTTTTTGTTAGGTGACCTCAGAAGTGATAAGTTGTGTATATGTTGTTGTCCTTCTTGTTAGGTAACCAGCTACTTTTGTTTGCTGATTATGTTGGTCTGGTTTGCTTGAGGTTGATTCCATCTAAAGTTGAAACTCAGTATTTAACCACATGAACTTAAACCTGAAACACGCACTAGCACCCACACATTGATTCAGTCAAACATTACTAATCCCCACACAGAAACACTCAAGTGCAATTAACCACACTTGAGAGGGACAGAAAAAAAGGGAAGGAGATAGAGGGGATTATTAGATCATGAATAACATAACAATGAGACAATAAATAAAGGTGTAGGAAGAAGGAAAGAGGTATAGTAAAAATCCACTTTGCAGTGTGAGCACCCTCTTTAATGATAAGGCAGGAGCACTCTCGCAGCGAGCATCTGGAAATATCGCTCGAGTGTGGGGGGTGTCTCATAATTAGTGATCTTTGAAATTTGTACAGCCAAGCTTTGTTTGTATTCATTTAAAAATTACAATATCACATTTTCCACTCATATTTTAAATGGGTGTTGTTTTTTATGAATTTACTCTGATTAAAAAAAATTAATAAGTCCTGAAAGAAAGTGCAAGAAAGTAATTAATTAATGGTTTATAAACATTTAAAATCATTTCTAAAAAGCAGTCAAGACTTTGTCTTTCCACCCTGTAAATACACAATTGACTAGTAAAATCCCTCTGTTTAACTTACGCTTCTTTTTTGAAGTTGTGCAAAATTTTGCTGGGCAAATTGATAACCACTTTGATTAAATGGTTGAGATCAGAAGTAGGAGAAAGATTATAGTTGGTAGTAGCATCTATGTCATTTTCTGGAATGATGCGAACAGGAGGGGACTCTTCCTCAGTCCCAATGGGCATAGATTCTTCACTTTTTAATTCTTCTTTGAGGCGGTCAAGGTAGACACTATGCAAGCAAATGATCTCTTCAGTACCTCGCTTCCCCTGTAACCAATACTTTTGTTAATTTTTAAAGATAAAATTAAAGTTAACGATTTCTCACCTACTATTGATTGATGTATGCTAACAATCATTAAGCAGTGTAGGCAAAATAGAACCTTTTTTTATAGTTCAAAGCAAAACAACTGAGGGAATCTCCTACAGAAAGTTTATAAAAGGAGATCTGTAAAGAAATTGGTGAAGATAGAGGAAGTAAAAATGTGTGGAAGATATATACCTACAGCCTTCTGCTGGCTGACACAGTAATAAGACTAAATCACTGACTCATGACTCACAAGAGTGTTATAAAGAGAGCCAGTCTCACTACATTCTACTCCACTTTGGTGCATTCAATGGCAGATGATGCATTGGGTAATACCACACCCCCTTCAATTTTGCTATAATTTGGTGAAAAACCTCCAAATTTTGAATTTTAGGTTGATCCGAATAATGGTTCATAAGTTATGGACCCCCAAATTTCAAATTGCTATATCTCAGCTCTCAATTGAGCTAGAATAGTGATTTGAGTGTATTTGCAAGATAATTTGCCAAGTGTTAAACAAGTAATAGATACATAAACTCAAGCTTAATGAATAAAAGGTTATGACCACTTAAAGGTGTTTTTTTTTTACCCCTCACCTATATTAATTTAATTTTTTTTATTAAAAAGTTCAACCATATTTGCCTAATTAACATCCAAGAAACGTCTGTATTTTGTTTTAAATTGTGCCTTTTGAGAATTGAATATTCATAACTTCACTTAAAAAATGTACTTTATACTCATACATAAATGTATGATACATTTTTCTAATTCACTTATGTAGCAATGTATTTTAATAGCTAGAATATGGATATAAAGAGAACTTGAAAGATAATTTGTCCCATATATGAGTAAAGATATATAAAAATGGTTAAAGTTGATCAATAAAAATTTATTAGCATATTTATTTTTAAAAGAGGGGATTACCTCCCCACCAAATCTATTTTTTAGATTTTTTTTAGGAAAGTGCTGCCTTACCATCTCTGTATAAATAGTTTCCAAGAAACTCTTGTGTAGTTTGGCATAAGTCATGTGATTTTTGACTTGAATAGCGATAATTTTGAAAAAAAAAACCCAATTGTTTTTCTAATTTGTTAGCTCTATTTAAATGTATTTAAAGTATGCTGTGGTGTATGCAGCTACATTTATTCAGTTGGAAGTTGTTGAATTAAATAATAAATTTCTTAACATCTTTTATTTGCATTATTTTCTAAAATTACAAAATACAGTGTAGCTATATTATTACTCTAGGTATTTGATTGTATACAAATGCATAACAAATTCATCAAATGAAGATGAGGATTCTGACTACAAGAAATAATTTATATCTACTGTATATAGATAGGTACCTATGGTATACACTTGAAATTGTATATTACTTAATAGTATGAGCATCAATTCCAAAGTTGTGTGGGTGATTACCAACCTCATTCACTATTAACTTTAACCTAGGGCTCAACTAATTTTATCTCATTTGGATGAAATGAGTAAGCAATTTTAACTCATGGCTAGAGATTTGTATTAGACAATAGCTGAATCATTTCACTTTGTCATATCGAACAAATATCTTCCTTATATTCAAAAAACTAATTAGATAATGATTAAATTCTTCTGAAATGTCCTTACTTATTCCTTGTCAGATTTTACCATCATAGGTACAGGCAATATAATGACAAATGTGATACTCAGTAGCTTGTTTCACCACCATACTGCTTTCATCCTGATAATCAATTTTACTTATTCTAAACAAAATATTTTTTAATTCAGGTGTTATGTAAGCCTGTTTTTGATTGTTTGCCATGATACAATTTTGTGTAAGTGAATAAGGCACTGTGCATAGCACAGAGTGAGTGGCATCTCCTCAGCATTGACAAGTAGGCTCTCAATTCGGGATGTGCGGAAGAGACCGGTCGCCAAGTGAAGGCTCGTGTGGTGGATCGAGTCCGCTTTCCGCCATACACACTTGGCTGCGGATGCATAAAACTCACATCCGTAGTCGAGCTTCAAATGAACAAAGGATTGATAAAAAAGTAAGGCAGTAGCCGTATCAGCGCCCCAAGCGCTGAACATCACGGAACGGAGAATATCCATGGCGCGGGTACAAGAGACCCTAAGGCTGCGAATATGAGCATCCCAGGTGAGGCGTCGGTCAAATACAAAGCCAGAGAAACTGTGCGAGTCCACCCCTTCCAGGCGAACGGCATTTAGAAACCAGTCTGGGTCAAGGTGGAGGTGTGGATGGCGGCAGAAGTGCACCACCTTAGTCTTGGCCAAGGAAAACCGAAACCTGTGCGTTCGGCATATTGAGAGACGCTGTTCAATGCCTGTTGGAGTCGACGCTCCAGAGTTGGCATCTGGGCCGCGCCAAAAGAGATCGAAAGGTCGTCCACGTAGAGCGTAGCGAGAACATCTTCTGGCAGCACCGAGGTGATGCCGTTGATGCTCAGGGCAAAGTGTGACACTGAGGACACTTCCTGCTTCATTGGACCGAAGAGGGCAGCACCCACCCGTACGCGGAATCGTCGATCTTGCAAAAATTCAGATATAAAGATTGGGAGGCGTCCCCTCGCCCCCATCGTGAAGAGTGTCTCCATGATACCGTATCGCCATGCGGTATCATAGGCCTTCTCCAGATCAGAAAACACCGTGGCGTAGTGCTGTCTACGAAGGAAGGCCTCGCAGACGGACGGCGGACAGTAAAGCAAATCACGATGCCCCTTACGGAGAACGGTGGGGGCAGGGAGGGTGTTCAACACCAGGCAATGGGACCAGGAGGAGGTGTTATAGGATGCTTAACTGTGGGCAGTTGGGCTGGGAAGATATGAAACTCTTCCAGGTACAAGCTGTAGCATTCTACAGAAGACAGCCCACTGTAGGACTTCTTTGAGGTGAGGACCCAAACCGCAATGGCTGTAGGCTTCTTGAAAAAAGAAGGCTTTTGAGGGCTAATGGCCACCAAGTAGGGAGAAGCCTCTGCTGTTTTTGAGAACTGACTAGAGGAGGGTTGGTTCAACATATGAGCCGGAGCCGTTACCGATTTCTCTTTGGCTGTGGGGCAAATTTCAAAGAATATTGTGCCATTTTTCAAGAAAATGTAGATTTCAGTATTTTTTTTCTAGTTTTGAAAGGTAGCGTAGGTTACTTGGCCCCAACTAATGTACATAAATTAGGCGCCTGTAGCCTAGAAAAAATCCATCAAATAGAGAGGGCTTCTCTCTTTGATCTCACCTTGGGGGAGGGGGCAGGGAGAGAATGTTTGTGTTGGCCATGCCACCATTTCTTTTATCAAGGTCCCTCCTGGTGTTCAGCAGCGAAGGCACAGATGCCAAAAATCATAAGCCCTCTTTTTGCTCCTTTAATATTTTGTTTTTTAATAGGGAAAAAACCCCCCCAAAAAACCCATGAAAGCATGTTCAGGCACCAGAGAAGGCTCACCTTTCTCAGGGATCTAAGCATGACACCAATAACTCAGACAACTAAATGATATGGAGAGGCCTACCTCCTCTCATGCCACTGCAGCATTTGCCTGTGTTTAGTTTTGGAGGGTGAGTGCAGAGAGGCTTGCAAGGGACAAAAGTGTGCGATGGGGGGCGGGGGGGCTTTTTTAAGGTTGATATTCCAGAAAATTACATTGGTCATTTGGACCCAGAGATTGGATTGATGCCATGTGTTTGTATATGTGGATTGTTTTGTTTGGTTGATGACCAGTTTTTAAGAGCGCTTGGGGCATATTTCATGGAGGATGGTCTTGGTTTTGCATGTAATGGCATAAACACTGTGCCACACCATTAGCTTAAAAGTTGTTGTTAATGATAAAACATTAATTATCTGTATAAGTGAGCTTATACTTCTATGGTATATTTAAGTTAATGAGTGCGATCATTTCCTACATTTTCAGTAATGTTTAAAAATTCTAACCACTTTTCAAGCATGCCACAGTATTAGTTTATTATAGAAAAACAAAATGGCGACCAAAATTTAGCATCATAAGAGGTTTATGATAATAGAATATGATGATACAATGTTTATATATCCCCAAAATTCGCATTACAAAATCAAAAACTTAAATAAATACTTAATACTTTCCCTAAGATCCTTTCTTCTGTAAAACACTTACAATTATCTTGTTAACAGATTTTGGGCATTTTTTATTTTGGAGTGAGGAATTGTGCGTGCAGATGTTTGTTTCAATTGCTTTCCTCAAATCTTCTTTTGAAGTGTACTGCTTCCCATCATTGTAAATAGCTTGCTTCAGAATCCCCCATAAGTTTTCAATAGGGCTCAAATCGGGAGAGCAAGGCGGCCATACCATCAAACGGTTACCTTTGAGTCCCATTGATGATGAGCATGCTTGTGTTGCCTTTGCAGAGTGAGACAGGGCATTACCATGCTAAAATATCAACCTTTGACGCCTCTGCAGTGGTACGTTTTGCAGCCATGGAAGCAAAGCTGACTCAAGAAGCTGGCAATACGATGCATAAGTTATTTTTACTCCATCAGCCACTCAAACAGAAACAATAAGTTCATTTCCAACTATTCCTGCCCAGATCATTAGACCTCCTCTGCCCTGTTGGTGATGAAAACGGATGTGACGCTCTTGGCCTTTTCCAACCCAACCTTTGCCCCATCAGTCATGCCCGTCCAGAGTTGCTCTGCTTTTGCGCCCATTCCATCTGCAATTCCGTGTCTGGGCATCAGAGGAGGTCGTTTTTCAGGTGTAATGCTTTCCTTATGTCTCTCAGCAACCGACATCTCGTTGATTTTGACACTTCTGGCAGATTTGCTTGCGCAAAAATTGCTTTCGATGTTTGTCCTGACTTCTTCAACAGCTGCCATGTCACATTACGAAGGTCTCTGATAGATACGGTCTTCAGGACGCCAGAGTCCGACCGCGTCTTCCTTGGTGATGGGTCGGCTAAAAAATGCTTCACGTGTCAATATGACGGCCGATGGAGTTGGCTATAACTTTAGAGTTCCTTTAGCCATTTCTTTCACTATCGTAGTTTTTTCAGCCTCAGTGAGAACTTTAGTCTTTCTCAATCTCAAAAAATCGTTCAGCAGCTAATAGCATGGCACACCTGAAGATCACGTTACATGCTATAACTCATCAGAGGCCAGGGACTCAAATGAAGTTAGGATGGAAGTGTTATCATATGAAGAGGCATCAGCCGCACAAGTTCCAGAAACTTTGAAGAGTATAAACACCTAAAACATTAAAGAAATGAGGGAAGCTAATAGGGTGGCACGAGGTGTAGATGTCTTGGGTTTCGCATACTAGCAAGAAATTATATTCCATGCAGTTCAGATAGTATTTTATGGGTACGTTTGTTTCAAAGTATAGTTTATTGGGGGTGCTGCATGTACAACCCAAAGCAAAGTGGTGTGCTTTCTTTCGTGTCTTCTGCAGTATGCTGAGGTGAATGGATGTGAGATTTGATGTCAAATACATAGAGGCAGAGGCGAGTGAGGAATAGATATAATGATTGGTTGGACAATAGATTCAATGAATTTATTACATGTGATTCCTATGAGTGCTTGGCTTGCATTCATTTTTTGTTTGAGCTTTGTTATGTTTGTGTGTTAGAAATTTTATCCTGTATCCAGTATGGCCCTCAGACTTGTAAATGTTTTATTTAAAGGAAATGGGGCGTTTGATATTGTATGGGCATGTTTGTTGTACTCACAGTTTGTGGAGTACAATTTCTATGAGGTAAAGGGTGAGGGAAATATAGTGGTACCTTGATTTACGAGTGAACCAACATATGAGGCAAGAGTTATAAGTGAGCGACCAAGCTTCACATACACCACCACTAGGTAGCGCAGCGAGCGTGCTGCCATATTCGCCCAGGCTGTTCAGTTCAAGTGGTTACCTTGCCGTGCAAGCAGCTCTGTCGTATCCCTGTTGCTTTTCCCCATCGTGTTTTGTGCTTTTTGTGTGGTTATTTCATTATACTGTACAGTATTAACAATGGATTCTGAGAAAATGATTGTCAAGGCCAGTGGTGGGGAGAAAAAAGGATGATGTCTTCTTAATTAAAGCATTAAATAATTAAAAAACATGAGGTGTGAGTGTTGTCGACTTCGCAAGGCAGTGCGAGTATAGTACATCTACAATATGTACGATTTTGAAACATAAGGAGTCGAAGGCTATAACCCCAGAAAAAGGCATTAGGATCATTTCAAAATTCTGGACCTCTGTCCATGAAGAGATGGAGACTTTGGAGAGGCTGCTGCTAGTGTGGTTGATGGAGAAGCAGGGCACAGGAGATACTGTGATTGAGAGCATCATCTGTGAGAAGGCACAAGCTATTTACAGCTCATAAATGGCTCTAAATTAATAGAGATAAAGTGTAGCATTAAGTGTGTAGTAAGTAAATTAAATTTTGCAAGAAAGTGTAGGAAGTAAGTTAAGCGGTAGAACACAAAATGAAAGACCCTAACCTCCTCCACCTCCGACAATATCTCCGTCTGATCTTCAAAGTAAAGTATACTTAATAAAACCAGATTATTTTCTTAAATTCTCTTTTTTTATGGTTTAATATTTTCTTAGGGCTTATTTGTTATTTATAAAGTACATTTTTCTTATTTAAAAACTTTTACTAAAAAGAAATTGGTGTGATTTGGGTGCGGAGGGGGGTCTGGAACTGATTAATGGCCTTTCCATTAATTTCAATGGGGAAAACTGCTTTGATATCTAAGCAAATTAAGTTACGAGCTTGGTCACATAATGAATTAAACTGGTAAGTCAAGGTATCACTGTAATTGAATCTGAAATATAAAACATGAGCAAATTTCTCCCCAAATAATTATATTTGATAATTTAATGAATAGAAATTTAAAACTCACATTTGATGATAAATATACATGGCTAAATAAATCGTTCAACTATACCTACCTTCCAAATCACACTGGCAACCATATCTAGTTCGAGGCTTTCCTTCAACTGCTTAGCTTTTATTTCATTCTCGGTTGGGGGCGGAGGGACATAAGTATTGATAGGGCTGGGGGAAGGCAGTTCACTGGTCAAATACGGCAGTTTTAATCGCTCTCGCAAAGCAAATTCGAAGCAAGAGGAAGGCAGTGAATACTGTGAACAAAGAGAAAACAACTATTAAAAGACTACCATATGGAATACCAGGCACTATTATTAATAGTATTATTAATCCACCTATTATTAATAGAAATTAAAGAAAATCAAAATAAATAAAGATATATTGTTGCAGTCATAGTGTTTTGCAAAAGAAGAAAGAGGCAGTTTCACCTCATTTATTCCACTTTCATTACTCTGTTCACTGCAAACTCTCTCATGTATGCGTTATTCTGCTCTCTATGCCTAGTTCATATTCTTTCACTTCAAAACACTAACATCCATCATAAACTCAAATAATTTGTAAATGTTGCAGGGCACCTTATTTTCCTCAGGCATCCCACAACATCGGTGAGTGATATTCTGTGAGTACAACTAAACTTGGTGAAACCCATCACCCTAAGGCAGGTCACAGTCATTTCCCAAACACACAATGCATGAACAATAATACTCAGCGCTTGAACAGTAAGTTTAAAGAGAGTGATTAAAGTCAATCCTGCATGTGAGTGAGTATTCTTCATTTGACAACTGAATAAACTTCAATCAACATAACAAGCAAGATGGTTTCAGGCAACATCACTGATACCACAAAGAGAGGTCAGTCTACCATTTCTTATGGTGTGGTTAGACTCGGGAAACGGTCACGATGCGGGGAGCACTGGTTTTAGCTGGGGCTGGGTGTGAACCGTTTGTGCAGCCAGCTGTACCAGGGAAATTTTTTTTCGTGATAGCCCATTTGGTGACTGCCTACTTGGGTATTAGTTGTCCTACACAACACAGCCTATTACTAGGCTATATTAAAAAACAAATAACTATGTAAATAACAAATAACGATAAAAATGGATAAATGCTAAAAAAATAATGAGAAAAAGCAAAAGGGCAAGAAGGAAGCATGATCCGGTGTTGGGGAAAGGCTCACCTACCCCCAGCGCAGAAACATACGACCTACAAAAAGAAACACACAAAATTTGTATGGCCAAAGTAATGGCATTAGTAGCCAGAGTTGGGTGTTGCGGCAACGAGTTGCAGCTTGGACTAAACAAAGTGGCACTGCCAATTTCCTTCGGCTTTGCACAGGAACAAAGATGACTTTTTTGAAAGAAATTGCTGTGGCTGTTGTAAGCCAGTTTTAAAGCCCGATTTGGCTAAAAATGTCAAATTTGAGTTGGTAACAGCTAACTTTGTTTTTATCTGATTTTTAGCTTTCCTTTTACGATAAATTGAATTCTTCACATTATATGAGACTGACATTACATGAAACTACCTAAATATACCAAAAAAAGTTTGTCCCTCTGAATTTCATTATAAATTAGTATAATTACATACACTTTTCAGGCGAGAACCCTCCTCCCTAGCCTCTGATTGATGAAGGTCAGTCTGGAGGAGCAGAGCCAGAATGGCGACCTGATGTATGCCAGGCCCCTGCTGCAGGCCCTTCTCAGGGTCTATAAAGAGAGATTTGGCCACCTCTTTTGATGATGGCGACCTCCTTATGGCCATAGCCGTCCACCCCAACCTCACCCCTAAGGCCCTGGAGAGCATTGCCCCTGACAAGGTGGAGGAGATCAGGGACACGATCACCAGGGAGCTAAGGGCCGTCATCAAGCCCATGGAGGCGGAGCAGCAGCAGCGTCAGCCTGGTCAGCCAGAAGTGCAGGAACCCTAGGACTTGGACGCCCGCCTCTTAAACAAGTTGTTTGCTAGAAGCCCGGCCAACCAGCAGCAGGATGTGAGGGAGGTCCTGAGGAAGTCCATGGATCTCTAGGAGAGACCCCAGGAGACGGCGGGTCTGCTCCTGCGATGATCCAGGGAGCTGGAGTAGGGCCTGGAATAGGTGTGAGGGCCTCCGACCCGCTGCTTGGCCGGGGATGGGGTCACCGCCACCACCTGTAGATATTAGTTTAGGCTGTTTTAAAATATGTGTTTTTCTGCCTTATAAAAGAATGTTTCTGTTATCGCGCAAAGTTTACTTTGTAATTTAGCGGAGCGGCACCAAGAAAAAAAAGGCACAGTCGCACCTGAAAAAAATTAAGGTCGCGCCCAGATATGGTAGTAGAACCTCCACGGCAGTGGCACGATCGAACGTGATGAAGAGTAGGAGTGGATCTCGAGTCCCCTCCATGTTTTTTCATGCCAGGTTCGATCTTGACCGCTCCATGGTCGACCAGCTCCTCGGTGATGTCATCTATGGAGTAGTCACAAAGTTCATGGTAGAATGCGGCGTCACACTCATCGGGGTGCCACCAAGTGTCCGAAGAGCACTAATCTTGGCCGCCTCGGATGGATTCGACGCCTTAGCCTGAAGGCTCCGGTCCGAGAATTGGGTCGCCTTCGGCTATCTACCAATCACGCTAGCTAGTGCTCTTCTCTGATGGAACATGTTGCCCTTAGCCAACATGGTGCCATCAGTGAAGCGAATAACTAGAAAGCGTTTGAAGCCAGTGGGCTCGAAAATGCAGGTAACCTCTGAATGAGGGGCCCCGACGTAAATGAGGCTCTGCTCTGTGTCCTTGCAATTTTGGTCTTAGTCAGTGACTTCCCACCCTGGGGAGCAACGGGGGCAAACGTGCCCATCTTGGCTCGGTCCTTCACCAAAGTGGCAGCGTACCCGTCCGTCCGCGTGGCTCCCTCAGAGGAAGAGTAGCTCTTTGACTTTTTTGTCTTATGATTTCTTTTCTTTTTATGAGGTGAGGGTGTGGAATGAAAACGATTTTCTCCTCCACGGGAAAGAGCCTCTAGACCAGATGGACTGGCCTCTGCCAAATCCTTTTCTGAAATGGAGAAGGTCTTAGCTGTCACAGGGACACCAGCCGGGGGGAGGAGATCCCTTCTCCTTTTGGATCCTCAGGGACCCGGGCTGACTAAGGAGAAGCTTGCACAGGGGTGGACTCGGGTTCTGTGCTTGGCACTGATCCCAGATTTGACCCCATGGAAGATACTACCGTCTGGGGCTGGGTCACCTCAGGGACCATGTCCATCTCAGGAGAGGGGCCTCCCTGTGGCCATCCCCCCCCCCAAAAAAAAACATCACAGATCCCATTCAAGGAACCTTTTGTCTCATCTTGGGCCGGCCCACCGGCAACTATCGGGGAAGAGTGGGAGGCACATACAGTGACCCCCTGTAAACTGAGAATGCACAAGTGCAGGGCATTAGGGGCACGGACCTACAGGCCCTGCCATCCCTTGCCTCCCTAAGGAGGTTGGCCCTATTGACCCGTTCCTTCCGAGAGTGGTCAATATTGGGCTGCCTGCATGCTTCCTTGGCAGTTCCCTGTGAAAGAAAAGGGGTGGCTGCACCTGGAAAGAGTGGATCACCCAAAAGCGACGCCAGAGAAGGGCGTGAGGGAGTCCCCTGAACCCCTGGGCATAGGAGAGGAGTAAGCCTCCCCTCCAGTCAGGGGTTTGAAGGGTCCCCAGAGAAAGCACAATGGGGGGTGGACCTCCTTTTCGTTAGTGTATCTGCCTGAAAGCAGCTCTGATGCTGGTGAAGGGGGAGCAAAGGGAAAAAATTTAAAAAAATTAATTCATAGGTATGGTGATCCTGGTATTTTCAAGGGACGCAAACGCTAATCACCCATGCAGTAACCCGCTCTGTGAGGGGTGAATACGGGGCCGGCAAAACCAGCTGCTGCCATTTTTTGAACCACTCCTCCCACCAAGTGGCCAGACAGCCCTTCAGCATGGCGACTCCACATTGGGCTGGGCATAAAATGAATAGACCATGAAAGGAGAGAGAAAGGGTATCTGAGGATGGGGGTGAAGCAGTTTGTTAAACCCTTCCCCCCAAACCGTTGCTAAGGGGTAAGAGGGCGTTATTTCCTCAGCCCTGATACAGGATGGTTCAGTGAGAGAAAGCTGGTCGGTGTCTACCCTGTGAAATTAGAAGCTGACCAAAGTTGTGGAGAGGTTATATGGAAAGTGAGGAAACAAGGAAGAAAACAGGGTGTCAGAAAGAAGAATAGGTTAAGTTGGGGCAGGATGGGGAACTGAGTCCCATCAGCACAGTGGCCAGGAAAGCAAATCGTTGTGCCCCTTACGGGAGTCTGGAGGACAACGCAGTTGTCACAGTAAAGTGCAGGGGAGCATTCGATCAAATGGCGGTGTGTCCAATTCGAAGATGATAGAAAGCAACCTGAAGGCGTCGTGGCATTGGGGGTAGGTCCATGGGAACAATCATGATGCAATGGCTCGCTACTTTAAGGTTCCCAGGCTGTCTCCAATCTTTTTTGTTTAGGAGCACAGAGAGCTGACTTGATTCCTGTCACGTAATCAGTGTGAGGAAGAGTGAAACACTGATCTGGTTACCCAGTCCACACAGACAGTCTGGCGCCGTAATTGACAGGAAACCAGCAGAAGACAATCTCGACATTCGCTCAGCTCACTGCAACCTTGATAGCACGGATACGGCGAACCAGGGTGTGTGGAGATTGCAATGGCCCGAGCGCACTGTGAATTTTGTGAGTTGCTAAAGATCAAAATCCAGTCTCCGAACCAGGCGCGACGCATTATCTCCCATACCGAGCGGTGTATTGAAACCAGCTTGGCCGTGAAGATAGATGAGCACCTGGCAAAGCCCCACTGACTTCAAACAGAGCGGATACAGGGTGGAAACCGACCCCCTCTTGGGACTTGGAGCCATCCGTATACACTGGCATGGTTCCTGTATGACAGGAAGTATGCTCCAAAAAAGCTGAACGCAATACACCCAGGGGTGTGGAAGCTTTGGTAGCAGAAGCGTGACAACAAATAGTCTTATCTGGTACCCTACAGAATGGTGTCCTGGGCATAACAAGAGACGCCACCGGCCTGAGAGCTACACTAAGCTCTCAAAGGAGTTTCCTGGCTCTAAAGCCAAAGGCTTTAGGGTATGACTGGCATCCCTAGGCGGCATAGGCACTGTCGAGATCGGCTGCGGATGCAGTGAGAGCTCATCACTAACGGGTGGGGGTATGACAGTACTCTCTTCTCTCACAAGTGAATATAATGAAAATAATACATGTATAAGACAGACATAAAATGAAAGAGGGAAATCACATTCAATCCATGCCATGCAGGGGGGCGTCGCTGGAATATTTTTATTCATCATTTCATTTTATATGACGTTTTCATCTGTGCTCCTACTATGTTATATTTACACTAATGAAATATTCATCAAGTCGGTTTTTGAACATATTTACTGATGTTCTTTGTACTACACATTTGTGTGATCTTCAAAGTGAAGTAATTTTAAGCTATAGTAGAGTCGAGCACTTTATTCATGTGTTGGCCCTTTCGTCCATCTCGAACAGTATTCTCTATTTTATATTAGTAAATCCTATTAAGATTTACAATACCTAGATCAACTGTCCACATAATCACATAATCATCTACTTTCAAGGGATAATAGGTTTAAATAGCGGAGTCTCTCTTCATAAGGTTTGTTTCAAAACTAGTTTACTAGCCATAGATAGCACGCTTTCTAACTGCGCTATATCCTTTTTTAGGTAAGGAGCCCATAATTGTAGCGCATATTCGAGGTGTGGGCACACTAGGGCTTTGTATTGAGGGGCAATATATCCTAGCATTCAGTTTGCTTTCTTAGAAGCTTCTGTGCATTGTTTCAACACTTTAAGGTCCTCTGAGATTAAAATCCCCAGGTCCTTTTCTAAGTTAACAGAGTCAAGGATTTGGCCTTTCATATGGTATTCTACTTTAAGTTACTACATTCTAAATGCATGACCTTGCATTTACCTATGTTAAAGCCCATCTGCCATTTGTTTGCCAACTCGATGCTATTATCAAGGTCTCTGCATTTCCTCTACATCTGATCTAGAAAGAGATTGGCTTCCTAGCCTAATGTCATCAGCAAATTTAGAGATCCTACTAATCACTCCATTATTCAGGCCATTAATGTATATAATAAATAATAATGGGCCCAGGACAGACCCCTGGGGCGCTCTGGGGTCAGGAAAAGGCCTGCCTCCCAAGGCGCAGGAACATGCCACCTACAACATTGAGTCTAATAAACTGCAAGAGGAGGCTAATACATCGTAACGAGCGGTGTATTGCAACCAGTTCGGCCGTAAAAAGAGACGCAGCGCCCCGCTGACTTCAAACAGAGGGGATACAGCGTGGAAACCAACCCCCTCTTAGGACTTGGAGCCGTCCGTATACACTGGCACGGTTCCAGCCTGAAATGGAGTAAGTTCCAAAAAGGCCAACTGCAATAGTGCCGGCAAAGGTGGTACCCTCCAGGGTGGCGTCCTGGGCAGAACCAGGGGCGCCACCGGCACGAGAGCTATACCGAACTCTACAAACATAAAGGGCTTAGGGTATGACTCAGGCCTCTGAGTAGCATAGCCACCGTCGAGATCAGCTGCGGATGCAATGAGAGCTGTTGGAGAAGGAGGGAGGCGCCAGGCTCAGGATTACAGGCGAATAATGCGCTGTGCACGGCGCAGAGCGAGTGGCATCTCTCCAACATCGACAAGTAGGCTCTCAATAGGGGGCGTGCGGAAGGCACCAGTCGCCAGGCGAAGGCCGGTGTGGTGGATCGAGTACACCTTCTGCAATACACGCTCGGCTGCAGATGCAAAAAAAACTCGCATCCTTAGTCAGCTTCGAACGAATAAAGGATCGATAAAAAAGTAAGGCAGTAGCCCTATCAGCACCTCAGGCACTGAACGTCACAGAGCGAAAAATATTAATGGCGCAGGTACAAGAGACCCTAAGGCTGCGAATATGAGTCTCCCAGGTGAGGCGTTGGTCAAATACTTGACCAAGGAAACGGTGCAAGTCCGCCACTTTCAGGCGCACCCCATTTAGTAACAAGTCTGGGTCAGGGTGGAGCCGTGGATGGCGGCTGAAATGCACCACCTTAGTCTTGGCTAAGGAAAAGGGAAGCCTGTGCGCTTCGGCATAGCGAGAGATGCGGTTCAATGCCCGTTGGAGTTGACATCTGGGCCGCGCCAAAAGAGATCGAAAAGTCGTCCACGTAGAGCGTAGCGAGAACATCTTCCGGCAGCACCGAGGTGATGCCGTTGATGCTCAGGGCACAGAGTGCGACAATGAGAACACTTCCCTGCCTTGCAGAACACACTCTTCCTGCTCCATTGGGACGGAGAGGGCTCCCCCCACCCAAACGCGGAATCTAAAATTTCCTAACAATTCAGATATAAAGATTGGGAAGTGTCCTCTCACCCACATCGTGTGAGAGTCTCCATGATATCGTATCGACATGCGGTATTATAGCTTTTCTCCAGAATGAACACAGCGGCCTAGTGCTGCCTATGAAGGAATGTCTCGCAGACGGCACTTTCCAGTCGGAGCAGAGCATCCGATGTGGAGTGAAACTTACTGAAGCCTCACTGTGCAGAATACAGGTTGCCTCCGGTCTCCAGAAAAAAAGTCTAATCTAACATTTACCAGTTTCTCCATCAACTTGCACATGCAAGAGGTGAGAGAGATTGGGCGGAAACTGGCTGGGGTAGAGTGATCTCTCTTCCCGGTCTGCGAAAAGTGAGCACAGTAGCGATTTTCCAGGAGTCTGGGAGGATACCCTCTACCCAGATCCTGTTGAACAAATCTAACAGAAAAGCCATGCCTCGCTCACCCAGCTGTCGAAGCATGGCGTACAGGACATTGTCCGGACCAGGGACGGTGTCCAGGCACGAAGCGAGAGTGAAACGCAACTCACTCAATGTAAACCCGTCGTTGAAAGGTTTTCCGCCTCTGGAAGTAAAGTCCAGTTGGCGGCTTTCAGCGACATCACGATACGCATTGAATGCTTGCGGAGCAGCAATCCGGCTAGAAAATGAGCTGGGTCCGAAATTGCGACCCCATTCTCCTTGAGAACAGGATGGGAGTCCTGCGAGAACTTGCCCCGAATCATTTTGACTCGCTTCTACACCTCTTCTAGAGGGGTCTTCCTGTTAAGTAAAGACACGTGTGCCCGCCAAGAAGAGCGCCGGGCGTGCTTCAAAACATACTGGAACCTAACCTTAGCTCAGGGGTGGGCAACCTTTTTCAGTGGGTGTGCCAAAATTGGCCAAATCTTTGATACAAAATTTCCTCACGTGCCGATACTTGACTAAAACAAAATAAAAGGATATAAAATCAAAGATAGTCTTTTATCGATTCTTAATCCTGTATGAATTATAAAAATCACAAAAATCAATAATATTAAAAAGAATTTAATCTTTACACCATTTTGAGCAAAAAACAACAAAACCAAAATGGAGAAAGAAAATTTGTGGACCTCTTATTGATTTACCATCAATAAGACTTCTGCTGCTGCATCACTGAGAACAGACAATTTCTAAGAGGTTGTCCGCCATGCGGTTGTTATATAAAAGAGGTTGGACATACATTTATTTAGTTTTCTACGAGTAAGAGGTTGTCCACCATGCGGTTGCTATATAAAAGAGGTTGGAGATACATTTATTTAGTTTTCTTAAGGTAAGCATTTGGCTTCGCGTGCCGGTAAGAAGACGTTGGCGTGCCACATTTGGCACGAGTGCCAAGGGTTGCCCAGGACTGCCTTAGCTCGACGAAATCGTTCGGGCGGCGCTTAAAGCGCAGGTAGGCATAACGCTTCTGTTTGAGGGCGGCCTAACACTCGGCTGACCTACACTGACGCCCACGGCGATGAGGTTGCCGTAGAAGAACTCTTGCTCAGATCCCCGAGCAAGAGAAAGGGCCTCGGCAACCGTGCCACGACACGGTGGAAGTTTCCCGCGTCGAAATCAGCTGACGGTGGAATGTACACAGAAATAACAATAGTTTCTATCTAGGTGTAGCTGTACAATTACTGTCTGAAAGGAAGTATTCAAAACAAAGAGAAGAACGGCGACATCATGGCGGGTGATAATGGGGCATCCTCCTGCCCGCCCCCATCCCGTGGTGGTGGGGTCGCAAAACCTTATACCACGAGAGGGTGGGTAGGGGGCACTCGACCAGCTGGCCCGGAGTCCGCGGCAATTCCATTGAAGTAATATGCCCTCCAGGCCTAGCTCGGAGGAGGTGCAGGGGTCTTCTTCGAAGAGAAGACCCTCACGCAAATGGCCATACGCTTCCCGGAGGCAGAAGTCCGGGCGTTGTTGGTCGGACAATGCGCTGTCGCTTTCGAGGTCTTATTGGAGGAGGTTGGGCTCGGGAGGCTTTTCCTCCCTCCGCATCAAAACCTTCGGCCGGCTTCGGACGCATGGGTTCCTCCTTAGGAGGATCCACCATTTTCGAGTCACCCAGGCTAGCACTCGATGTGTGCGTAGGAGACGAAGCTCCATTAGTGCTATCCTCATTTAGGGGAGCAGCATGAGTAACCCCTAAGATGGCCTCACATCAACTTCAGGGGTGTTGCCTCCTGTGAATCTAACGACTCGCTGGAGGTGTGCGGCCGTTTGGCCTTACGGGCAACGGTCACGCTTGGGGAAGGGAGGGGGAAGCCCTGGTTTTAGCCGGGGCTGTGTGCGAGTCATTTATGGTGACAGCTGTACCAGGGAAGCACCCGGGGTGGGTAGAACCCATCAGAAGGGTTCTGAATGGGCGCTGAAACAATCGTGCTCGTAGGCCTGGAGGGGCCAGAAAAAGAGGGTGTCTTTTTTAATATTGAGGCATAAAACGTCCCAGGCAGCGCCGGGCGCGGGAGGACCAAGTCCTTAGCCTCACGAAATGAGAGACGATCCTGTGCCAGAACAACCAGGATTTCCCTCCCAAAAAGATATGCACCACATTGCTAGGAAGAAGTGGGGTGCGGCTCTCGGCAATTGGCCCAATTGACATTACAGGATAGGGACTTGAACTTCTACAGGAGAAATTCTTATGGCCGAAACAGTGGCTGTAGTAGCACCTCCAAGGAAGAGGCTAGAATGCCCTCACGCTGTAGCGATACCGACCGGCACACGTCGACTCAGGCACGCTGTCAAGGTGAACGGGTTGAAGAATGTAGGGGGGGATGTCTCGAGGCCCCTCCGTTTTCTCATACAACGTTCGACCTTGAACGCCCCATGGTCGGTCAGCTCTAAGGTGATGTTTTCTATGGAGTAAGGAGTCCATGAATTCCTAAGCATAAACCAGTTCTTTACAAAGTTCCTGGTAGAGTGCACCGTCTCACTCACTGCCGAGCTACTAATTGTCAGAAGGGCACTAATCATGACTGACTCGGAAGGTTCCGACGCATTTGCAAGAAGGCTCCTGTCGGAGAAACCGGTCAGCTTCGGCTGTCTAGCAATTTAATTAGATAATGCTCTCCTCTGATGGATCATCTTGTCGTTTCCAACATGCTGCCATCGGTGGAATGAATAACCAGAAAGCGTTTGAAGCCAGCGGGATTATCTCAATGAGGGGTCTCGGCGTAATCGAGGCTCCGCTCAGCGGCCGTGCCTATCCTGGCTTGGTCGCTTGGCAAAATGGCAGCAGACCAGTCCGTCCACGGAGCCACCACGGAGTGAGACGAACCTTTTGTCCTCTTAGTCTTCTTTTAATTTCTTTTCTTCTTGGGAGAAGAGGGTGGGAAATGGACCCGCTTCTCTACACCGGAGGAAGGAGCACTAAGCCAGATGGACCGAAATCATCTAGATGCAGAAGGTCTCAGCTGTCAAATGCGCACCAGCTGATGGAGGAGATTCCTCCTCTCCTAGTCATTGGGGGTCCGAGCCACATGAGAGGAAGCTTGCATAGCGGCGGATTCAGTTTTTCTGTTTGACACCGAACCCAGGTTCGCCCCCATAGAAGATCCAGCCATCAGTGGCTGGGTCACCTTCAAGATCATGTTTAGCTCAGGGCAGGGCCTTCATGTGACCATCCCCCGGGAAGGTATCATGAATTCCATTCGAGGTTCCTTCAGTTCAAGACATGTCTCTGGCAGCAAACCAACCTCCATCAGGAAAGAGAGTGGGGCAGGTACGCTGACATCCAGCAATGTCAAAATACATGACTGCATGACTAGAAACATGGACCACGCTTTTCCTTGCCCCTCTAAATTGCTCACCAGGAGCGGCCAATTTTAGGACACCTGCCTACCCCCTTGACGGTCCCCTGTGATATAAAAAGGGGACTCCCATTGGTTGGGTGACTCCACAGAAGGGGGTGAGGTGGAATACCGAAGCAGCTGTAGGACTAAGAGAGGAATAAGCCTCCTCTCTTGTAAAAGAGGGTTGGAAGGGCCCCTGAGAAAGTACAGGGTGGGGCCTTCTCAATTTCAGAAATGGAGCTTTCCTAGAATGGCTCCAAAGATGGCAAAGGGAAAGCTCCTTTGCCAAATGCAAATGTTGAGAGGGAAGCCGCTCCACCGGTCCAAAAGGTGTTTCATGATACCTTGTCCTCCCTGACACCTAGGGATGGCGAGGCTGCGGTTGGAGGAAGATCCCCATGCACAGTCCCACTATTTCCTTCTATCATCACCATTCTTATAAAAAAGAAAAAAGGTCTCATGAAAAGTAGATACTATGACCCCCAATAACTTAGGAGGTTGCGAGGAACGTCACCACAGGATCAGAAAATTCAGGAATGTTGTCATTTACACATACTCAGTCCAGGTCCAGCAATGATGGGTTTTGCAAAATTGTCCTGGAACTTTAACTATAAAGATGGTGCTGGCGTAGCCACCTTATATGTGTAGTGGAGGAAAGTGAGCAGAGTCGATGATCCAAACAACCCCATAGCTACTACTGTCCTAGTCAGCAGGCTTTCAGACCTCACAGAAGGTAGGCCACTCATGGTATACAATGCCACTCAACTAAGGTGCATAAGAGGACGAAAGTGCCCTAGGCAACCACAACCTCTATGGGTAGAAGAGAAAGTTTGCAAGGGGGTAGTTCGGTATGTAATAAAGAGAAGTAGAGTTAGGTGGGTCCATGGCTACCAGACCGAACTCTATCTAGGTGAGAATTCTAATTCTCCTCCTGATAAAATATTCAGGTGAAAAAGGTTGAAGGGATAGCATTAATGATAATAATAAATAATAAGTAATAATAATACCTAAAACTAATAAATTATTACAATACATAATGATTATAATGCACAATAATTACATATAATACAAATATAAAAATAATACTAATAAAAATAAGTAAGACTACTAATAAATAATAATGTAAAGTAGTGGTGAGTGGGGGTGTGGGTGGGGGGAAAGCGCACCAACAACTTCCCCAGAACCCATCAGAGAGTTCAACTAAACCCAGTTACATAGCCTCCCTAATTCACACTCAGGCCAGGAGGATGTGCAGCCCTTCCAGGTACCAAGTGAATACCGGCTACACAGGAAGGAACCCTGCAGGGCAAAAGGTATCAGTGGTAAAGAGAGTTATTCGCCAATTGATAATGCACCAACTTAGATTGTAGTGGAAACAATGGAGCTTTAGTGCATTGTCCCCATAATCTTTCCCATAAATTTAATTTGTTTTTTCTTCCATTTTAAAAGAGGCCATGTGGCTCAAAGGTGACTATTTAAACTGCTATTTCTTACCTCTTCACCCATCAAATCAATTCCTCTTTATATCTATCATAACATTGTCATACATACAGGTTCATTATAACATTGGGACAAGAATTGAAATTTGAGGCTTATTTTTTGTTAGTTTGTATTGTCTACAAACCTCAGGGAATCCTCTCTGGTGTGAAAGGTGCATAGACTACCTGAAGCGCTACTCGATTTAAGGCAGAATTATTAACGAAGTTAGGAATTATTCATATAAGCACTTACTGGGGAAGTTTGGGCTGATACAAAAGAAGAAATCAACTCATTTTCTTTCCTTTGCTGTATATGAACAGCTTGAATAACGAATTTGCCATTTTCATTCATTCCAATACTGGTTGTGCCTGGTCCCACAATCCAATGCAGTTATGAAAAGCAAAAATAAGAAAACCTGAACATGCTTATTCAATTCATTACTGAATTTATTATTCCAAATAACTGAAGATTCTTTTCATCATCTATCCTCACCACTCATGAAAATGTAAGTTTAGTGAGCATTAATGGCAGAAAAAGTCTTATCTCCATCCTATATTCTTAATGTCCAATTAAACACAAAACTACCAATCCATTTTCTGCCCTTTATACCTATGGGGCACAATGTGCCATAGCAGCACATACAGTTAGGGTTCAATGATAGACACAAGTCCCTAAGCATCCCACCTCTCAATCTCCCTTCATGCACACCATCTACATGAACCATTCTACTTTGAGCAGCGCAGCCACCACCTCTTCAGTGAGTGATGAATTTCCTCTGAGTATTATACTAAAGCTTTGATTAAGTTTGGCATCACCACAAAAATAAGCTTACAAAGGTGTTCCAGAAGGTTGCCAGTGGACAATGTTAAGACCTTTCAACTAAACTAGAAAAGGGAGATAAAAAATTAAATTGCTGCCCATCTGTCGCTATGAAACCATCCTGCCTCTTGAGAGGGAAGAAGCTATTGGGTTTTTCTTTGTTTAGCTTTTAGTTTGGACTTCAGCCCTTTCTGCCAATCTTCCTTCAAGAAGGGGCTTGGGTTTCACGTTATTCATCCAGCTGCATGTCTCCTCTTAGGAAGGCTGCCTATGTATGCACTAGTGTTCTTTTTGTCTAAATTCTATTGGATGTCTCCACTCTCTGCAGAGGAGACTCCTACAATTACTCTTTTAGCATAGGGCAGCGACAGCCATTTAGAAATTTGTACTCCATTATCCGTTCTAGATAGGAGATGAAGAGTGGCATATACAGGCTTCTAGGAAGGGAAAAATTATGTATATTTTCAATGGCACCTAGATCCAAAAGGAGGGAGGGGGGAGCTTTTGATCGACACCCAGAGGTTCCCCCCATGGTCAAATACAGATATAGGCCTATATTTTGTTATGAGCCAGTCACAGGGAAAATGGATAGAGGACCAGCTCAAATTTAGAGGGGAAAGACTTTAGGGGTGATTCCCATAGTGATTTCTCATAGCGAAGAACCTCACAGGAATGGTCATAGTTTTTTTGGAGACAGAAATGTGGGGACTTTTGTCCGTAGAGAGTACTGTTGCCTTTGAGGGGTTACTTGAGGCAGATTAGCTCGTTGCATGAGCCTTCCTCTTATCCTGCTTGAAAGCCTTTAGCAAGCATGGAGGAGGTTGGGGATTTGGAGGGATTTGGGGCGGGACCCGACTTTTTGAACTGCCTCAGACAGGAACAAGGGAGCCAAAGCTCCGTTGTTGCTGCCCTCCTTGCAGGGGGACAGACTTAAGAAGGCCAGCTATGACTTCACACTCACTTTCAGGGAATTCAGCTCCGGCGTAGCAAGAACAACTTCTGGCAGCAGAGTTCTCCACCTATGGAAGTAAAATCTAGTAGATGGCCTTTAGGACATCACGACATGCATTGAATGCTGGTAGAACATTATCCCAGCTAGAAAATATGGAGAAAGCGGTCGCGAAGGACTCTGCAACAGAAGGGGGTTCCTAGATTGCAGGCCCATTCTGGAGAACCAGAGGGATACAAGGGAAAATTTGCCCAAAACCTTTAGACTCACTTCTACACTTTTGTAAGAGAGTTTTCCAGTTAAGTGAAGGCATGTATGCCCGCATGGAAGAGTGGCAGGCAGGCTTCAAGACATACAGGAACTTAGCCTTAGCTGGACGAAATTCATCAATGGTGAAATCATTTGGGCAGCAATTATAGATTACGTAGGTATGTTGCTTCTGTCTGAAGGCAGGCTTACACACGTCAGAGAAAAATTAATGACCTAATCTCAACAAGTGAGACACAGAAATCAGTCATTTTCTGAAATGCAGGCTGTTGCACCAATTGAAAGCACTACCGGGCTGTTTTTTCAGGTGGTAGTGGCCTAAAAAATGATAGTTTAATGAGAAAGTGATCACTACCATGGAGGTCATCGACGACCTTCCCCAAAATATGGATATGTATGTGGAGAACAAAGGAATAGATCAAGGCATCTCCAGCTTGTTGATCAGGTCGGCAAAGACCTAGCCCCTGTGAATAGTCTTTTAGTGTCCATGAAGGGCTACCTACAGTTCAAATCTCTGAGGAGGTGAAAGGACCTCAGAAACCATGTTACAAGGAGATGTCGCCAGCATCAAAGTCGGCTGATGGTAAAATGTACACAGAAATAACAGTATACCTCCTATCCAGATGCAGTTGCACTGACACTGCCTGAAAGGAGGTATTATAAATGGAAAATGTAGACATCATACCAGGTGTAAATTGCGCATCCTCCTACCTGGCCCCTAGCCCATGGTGGTATGGTGACAAAACCCTTATATCCTGGGAAGGTGGAAAAAGTGGCACGTGCACGGCATAGTCTCCTGCAAAAAGATAACTAATGGGGAAGAGGAGGGGACAAGTCTCTGTAACTTCACAGTTGGGCTGGAGTTGATGGCAATTCTATTGAAGGAATATGCCCTACAGTCTTATCTCAGAAGAGATGCGGGGGCCCTCTTCCAAGTGAAGATTCTCAGGGAAATGACCGTACGCTTCCCTGAGACAGAACTCAAGGTGCTGTTGCCTTCATAGACTTATCAGGGGAAGTAGGGCTCACTATGGGAGTTTTTTCCCTCCTGCTTCAAAACCTTAGGTGGGAGGGGCACTTCAAAGACAAGGCCCACTCTTTGGGAGACTGGCCTTGGGTTGGGTATAGGATCCCAAGCTCCTTTGGTGCTGTCCTCCTTTCAGGGCCAGTTTTAACAGACCTCGAAGAGGGCCTCATTACGAATTTCGGGTAGTATGGCTGCTGTGGAAGTGCCAGGCCATTTCGTCTTACCTGTAACGATCATGTGGGGGTAGGGGTGGGTGGGCCTTGGTTTTAGCTGACGGTGGGTGTGAACCCTTTGAGCTGCCAGCTCTACCAGGAGACTGCCCGGGATGGGTAGAACCGGCAAAATGGTTCCGAATGGCAGCGGAAACGACCATGATCGTAGGCCTGAGGGGCCTGGAGCAGAGGGTGCCTTTTTTTAATATTGAGGTGTAGGACATTTTAGGTAGTGCTGGGTGCATCAGGACCAAGTCTTTAACTATGCGAACGGAGAACGTGATGAAAAGTGTAGGGGTGGGTTTCGATGTCCCTCCCTGTTTTCTAATCACACGCTCGACCTTGACTGCTCCATGGTCAGCCAGCTCTAAGGTGATGTCTTCTATGGAGTAGTCCACGAGTTCCGTCGCATAAACTACTCCTTTCACAAAGTTTATGGTAGAGTGCGGCGTCACACTCACAGGCGTGCCATTAAATGAACCTAGGGCACTAATCATGGTCATTTAGGAGGGATTCGATGCATTCACCAAAAGGCTCCCTTCTGAGAAATGGGACACATTCAGACCAAACACTCCGATCTTGGTTTGGTGACTTGCAGAAATGCTAGCTGTCCGTCCGCCCCCGGGAAGTGAGATGAACCTTTAGCTTTCTTAGTCTTCTTTTCTTTTTGGGAGAGGAGAGTAGGGAATGAACCCGCTTCTCTGTACCACTGGAAGGAGTCCCTAGGCCAGATGGACCCACCTCAGAATGATCCTTTCCCGAGATGAAGGTCTTAGCTGTTAGATGGGCACCTGCCAGGGGAAAGGTCCCTCTTATCCTTGTAAGTCCTCAGGGGCATAACTCAGGTTCAGAGTCGATGATCCAAACAGCCCCATAGCTACTACTGTCCTAGTCAGCAGGCTTTCAGACCTCACAGCAGGTAGGCCACTCATGGTATACAATGCCACTCAACTAAGGCACCCAAGAGGACGAAAGTGCACTTGCAACCACAACCTCTATGGATAGAAGAGAAAGTTTGCAAGGGGATAGTTGGGTATGTAATGAAGAGAAGTAGATAGGTGGGTCCACTACCGAGTAGGGTGGGGTGGGTGATCACCTATTATTATCATAGCCTGGTGTTAGGTGATCGCAGGATGGCATGCAACCCAACAAGGCTACCGGACCAAAATCTGTACAGGTGGAAACACTCCTCCTGGTTCAAAGTGCGGGTAGAAAAGGTGGTATGGAGAGACATAATGATATTAATGAATAATGCTTATAATAAAAATATTATATAATAAATAATATTAATAACTTATACTACTAAAAATTAATACTAATCATAATAAATAATACTAATATAAATATCATACTTAATAATAAAATTAATAGTACTAAATAATATTAAATAATAATAATGATAAATATTAATAATTAATTAATAGTAATCATAATAAATACTAATAACATATATAAATCATATTAAATAACTAATAATAATAGTAATAATAATGACTAATAATACTAATAAAAAGGTAAAGTAGTGCTGAGTGTGGTTGAGGGAAAAGCAAACAAAAAACTTCCCAGGACCCATTAGTGTTCAGATCAACAGAGTGACAGGGCCTCCCTAATTTGTACTCAGGCCCAGAGGATGCGCAGCTCCTCCAGATACCAAGTGGAACAGGCTGCGTGGGGTAGCCCCCTAAGGGAGGATAGTAAGAGCAAAAGTCAGCAAGGGTATGTAAACAAGAGGGAAAGTCCCTCCAATGACCTGCGGTGTTTTGAACCATGGGAAACAAATCACTTACAAGTGCCTTTCAATGGCTAAATGAGGCTTCTGCCACTAAATGGCACCAAATCCGATAGCAGATTTGAAATCTCCAGGGTGAATAACCATATGTCCCATGGTCATATGGCTCATTTCATGGCTCTAAATGGGTACAATTGAAATTTACTCCTTTTGAAAAAAAAGTGATGCCTAGACCTGGCGCTTCACCGCAGGTAAAAAGAATAAAGATGAACAGGTCTACTAAAGAGTCGGGTGGATGATGGTCTCTCATCATACCTTGGCACTGGAAGCAGGTGGGTCTACCTGTTCTACAAGTTTCAGTTGCAGCAGGGATGTTAACCCCAACTACACCATCCACTCCATTGCAGGGCAGAAGTCAGTAGGGAGAGATCTGAAGGGAAGTAGTGAATGTAGGCAGGAGAGAAAATAGTGGAAGATCTAAAGCTGTCACTCCTGTAAAGAGTGCACAAGTGCAGGCAATGAGACGTTTAGGGGTGGGCACCACTTGGGCTAGGAGGATGTGCCATTCCTCTGGGTACAAAGCCTCAGTCTACACAGGGTATCATCTTCCCACAGGGCTATGGGGTAGAAACAGCTGAGGCACAAACCTTCCAGACTATGTGGGATTAATTCATAAGATCCACTATTAGCAGCAACACCGAGGAGATAAATATTCTCACTCCCATTTTCAACCTAGAAAGAAAAGAAAAAACTTCTGTTATAGTTTTGATTATTGGAGTTATTTTCAATGTTCATTCATGAAATAATTTTGTAATGTAAAAATACTAAAGGTTGAGGTTTATTATAAATAGAGAGGAGAAAAATTATAGAACCTTCACATACCTCGCATTTGTTATTAATATGGAAGTCTAAGTTGACATGATGCCAATGAGAACGAGAAAGCCCTGTGACGGATTCTTGTATTTGGGAAATCAAACCAACACTGGGGCAACTCTTCACCTTAAGATTAAGGCTCGGGTAAATGTAAATGCTACTCAAATGTCGCAATAAGCGATACCTGAAACTAAATGGTAAAATTTTAATCCCCATGTATATAAAATTCAAAGATTGTGTGCGTGTAGCCATCAGATAGTGATAGATGTGAAAATGGGGTGGCTGGGAGATATAGAAATGCACCAACCCCCCTAGAAAGTACTTTAATTACATTACTGACACAGGTTTTGGAAACATTTACACCTTCTCCAGAAACTTTTCAGACTTTCACAACCCACTTTGACTCAAATAATACCTGAGGAACTCTTAATTCTTTCTTCAACCATTCACACTTAGCAACTTTCACCTTCACTCAACTATTTCCAAAATCCTCAATACATCATTCCTTAAACTCTTAAGCTCTTCAAAACATTCCCTCAATCAAGAAATAAACATTATCACATTCTTAGTCGCACAGCAAAATCACTCAATACCACATATTACGAGAATGCTAAAATGCTCTGAAGGCATTTGCCAATTCAAAAATAAGAATCCATATTTTCTTTGTGGAGAAAGACTTACTCTCTTACTTTCCTCAGCAATTAGAATCTGTTAGTACCCCCACCTATATCTAACCTGGTAAATAACTATATTCTATGCACACATAGGATAATTGTCTTTCATTGTCCTATTATTTACATTGTATATAATCTACATACAATAGCTACCCGAGTCCTTCCTCCCTCTACCATCCTCCACTAGTCTTACTCCAAGCTAATGTAAATGGGCTAACCTTATGATCCCCAGAATTTCCCTTGGGCCTAGTGCTGAGATGCCTCCTCAGCTCAGTGACTAACTAATCCAGCATAGCTATACTTTCCAAATCCCACATTCTCCCCTCCTCTAACAACAGTACACACTATAGCAGCCCACTCCTACCATTCCACATCCAGCACAAAGATCACAAGACTAATGCACATGCTCACCCTTGGCCATCCTCTTTTCAACTCGATGAACTCGGCCATTATAACCTAATTAATGTTTAAAAAATAAAAAATCTTTGACCTATAGAAAAAGAGAAATACAATGGCCAAAGTGAAAGAGAAGCTCACTAAATCACTTTAAAGAACACTAACTCACTATATGAGCTAACTTGGGTATCCTATCCAAACAACAGAAACACATTACTTCTTAACAAAGAACAAATACTAAACACAAATGAATTATTCATTGACAAGTGTATTATTGAAACAAATAGACAATCCTGCATTGGCCAAATCAAACTATCACTTCAAACTTATAATGAATATCAAATCTGTCAGAGAGCTTCTTCAAATGCAACCTTCCAGGAGAGAGCCAAGTAGCTTTCTACCGTTTTTCGCAAAAGTTCTCTTCACTGAGATTTGGTTTTTAAAAATCTTTTGAGATGTCTAGAATGAAAAAGCTCCCGGCCTCTGTGATGATGCTCAGCATCGTCGCTTCTAACGGCGGGAAGAACGCCGGTGTGGTTCGCGGACGGTTACAGGGACATCTTGTACACGAAAGTCGTGCCCTGGGTCAGAAAGATCAAGAAGAAGGCGGACTAAGTCTTTTAGCAGGTCAGTGCCCCAGCCCCCACAGCCAAGACTGTGCGAGTGTTTGGGGTCGCCTGACCTCACTCCCATCAAATAAAATGTGTGGGTGCATGTTGAGGGCAAGGCTTGCAAGGTCCGTCACAGCAACATCGATGAGCTGAAGTCCTCCGTCAACCACATGGGGCCTGCATGAACAAGGACTTTGTCTGCAGCATGTGCTGGTACTTCAGGTTTTACCTGAAGAATGTGCTTGCCAGTGAGGTGGCCACATTGATTAATATTTAATTTAAACACATTTATATGTTTAAACAATAAAAATGTGCCTAATGCATAAAAACTATCATTGTGTATTTGTTTAGAATGCCATAACAAGTGTAAAAGGAGTTTTGCAATACCTGGTATATATATAGATATATTACATTGACAACTAGGATTGAGGATTGTGCAGTGTCTACTTTTGGTAGGTTATTTTTGTGCCCTATTTCTATTTTTGTGTGCAAATTTCTATTTTCCTAGATATATTTTAACAATAAAATATCTCCTAGGTTCTATTGATATTTTCAATGTTGGGAGTCAAAGATTGTGGGACCTATATTAGTTGAGTTGAACTCTATTTTCTAGCTAACTCTATTCCAGAGGAGAAGGTACCAGCTTTTCTTACTTGGTGGGACCAAAGAACTTTTGCCTTAGGTAGAGAAGCAGCTTTCAGAGATATACAAGCTATCAGATACTCTTGTATAAAGATGGTGATGAATAGAGGAAATGGTTGGTGGATGGTTGGTGGATGGTTGGTGGATGCTACATGGAAACCTAAGACACTTTGTTCTTGCTGGCTATGGTAAATTACATTGGAAGTGGCGATGCCCATTCAGGATGGTACTGGCTTTGCTTGTAATCAGAAAGGGAATATTAATATTAAACCAATGGGCAAAGTGTTAATTTGGTACAACCAAAGCAAAATCTAAAAGGAATGAGAAGAGACCATAAATGGGACAAGGCTAGTCAATGAGGTAGATTCTAGCTATGACTATGTCTTTAATAATACTCCTATGAAAACTAATCCTCTTAATGTCATTATTTCTAAATAATGGCTGTGTAACTATGGAATTAGATAGGTGCTGCACATTCACTAATTTCGAAAGGGGAGAGGGGTTAAGGAGGCTATCTGGCGACGGCCCACCTGGGCATAAGTTGCCGCAATCCCACAGACTAGCTCTAGGCTACTTTAAAATAAGAATATGAAAGCAAAACGATAAAAAGGGAAGATGACGACAATTAGGAAGCAAGCTCAGGCACCGGAGGGGAGGGAGCGTGCAACCTACAAAGAAAACAACAATAACAAAAAACAACAAAAAAACCTAGTTAAATAAAAGGTTAGAAGGCCAGCCTCCCCCAAAAAGTCTACAAGTCCACCAGTCAATGTGCACGCACTCGTCCCGAGTACAAGGGACAGGCGGTAGCGACCCCGCCCATCCCGGTACCAGGACAGGTAACGTGCGCGAAGATCGCCCAGACTGAGACATTCAACAAGAATGTGCCGAACAGTCTGGGGGACAACGCAGTCTTCACAGTAGGGCGCTGGCGAGCGCTCAATCAAATAGCGGTCCGTCCCGCGTGTGCCCAATTCGGAGAGGACTGAAAGCAACCTGAAGCCTTCGCAGCATTGGGGTGTAGGTCCATGGAAACAGTCACGGCGCAATTGCACGCAACTTTAAGTTCCCTTCGACCGTCTCACATCTTCTTTGCCAAGCAGCCCGAAGAGCTGACTGTATTCCTGCCATGTAGTCTGTGTGAGGTAAAGCGAAACGCTGGTCCGGTCGCAGAGTCCTCGCGGGCACTTTGGCGCGCACATTCCCCGCAATTGCTACATGCCCAGGAATCCAGCAGAAGATAATCTCGACATCCGCCCGGCTCGTCAAAACCGTGGCGTCACGGATATCGCGAACCAGGGGATGCGGAGATTCCAATGCCCCGAGAGCACTCAGGGCGCTTTGTGAGTCGCTATAGATCACAATCCGGTCTCCGAACCGGGCACGTCGAGTAATCTCCTGTACCGAGTGATGTATTGCCACCAGCTCGGCGTGAAGACAGACGGGATACGGCGTGGAAGCCGACCCCCTATTGGGATTTGGAACCATCCGTATACACTGGCACAGTTCCAGTGTGAAACGAGGTGTGCTCCAAAAAGGTCGAACGCAATACTCCCGGCGTGGTACATGCTTTGGGAGCAGAGGCGTGGCGACAAATAGCCAAATGTGGTACCCTCCAGGGTGGCGTCCTGGGCAGAACCAGGGGCGCCACCGGCCCGAGAGCTATATCTACCTCTCGAAGGAGTTTCCTGGCCCTAAACCCAAAGGGCTTAGGGTATGACTGGCGTCTCTCGGCAGCATAGGCACCATCGAGATCAGCTGCGGAAGCAGTGAGAGCTGTTGGTGACTGAGGGAGGCGCCGGGCTCGCGCGTACAGGCGGGTGATGCACTGCACGCGGCGCAGAGCGAGTGGCATCTCACCAGCATCGACCAACAGGCTCTCAATGGGGGAAGTGCGGAAGGCACCGGTCGCAAGGCGGAGGCCGGTGTGGTGGATCGAATCCACCTTCCGCAATAAACGCTCGGCTGCGGATGCATAAAACTCGCATCCGTAGTCGAGCTTCGAACGAACAAAGGATCGATAAAAAAGTAAGGCAGTAGCCCTATCAGCGCCCCAAGCGCTGAACGTCACGGAACGGAGAATGTCCATGGCGCGGGTACAAGAGACCCTAAGGCTGCGAATATGAGCCTCCCAGGTGAGGCGTCGGTTTAATACAAGACCAAGGAAACGGTGCGACTCAACCACATCCAGGCGCACCCCATTAAGAAACAAATCTGGGTCGGGGTGAAGCCGTGGATGGCGGCAGAAGTGCACCACCTTAGTCTTGGCCAAAGAAAACTGAAACCTGTGCGCTTCGGCATAGCGAGAGACGCGGTTCAATGCCTGTTGGAGTCGACGCTCCAGAGTTGGCATCTGGGCCGCGCCAAAAGAGATCGAAAGGTCGTCCACGTAGAGCGTAGCGAGAACATCTTCCGGCAGCACCGAGGTGATGCCGTTGATGCTCAGGGCAAAGAGTGTGACACTGAGGACACTTCCCTGCGGGACACCCTCTTCCTGCTCCTTTGGGCCGGAGAGGGCTCCCCCCACCCGTACGCGTAATCGACGATCTCGCAAAAATTCAGATATAAACATTAGGAGGCGTCCCCTCGCCCCCATCGTGTGGAGAGTCTCCATGATACCGTATCGCCATGCGGTATCATAGGCCTTCTCCAGATCGAAAAACACCGTGGCGTAGTGCTGTCTACGAAGGAAAGCCTCGCAGACGGCATTTTCCAGTCGGAGCAGAGCATCCGACGTGGAGTGGAACTTGCAGAAGCCGCACTGTGCGGAAGAAAGATGGCCTCCGCTGTCCAGGAAAAAGGCTAATCTAACATTTACCAATTTCTCCATCAACTTGCACACGCAAGAGGTTAGATGTATTGGGCGGAAACCGGTCGGAGTAGAGTGATCTCTCCCCGGTTTGCGCCAGGCGAGCACAGTAGCGATTCGCCAGGAGTCTGGGAGAAGACCTTCCACCCAGATCCTGTTGAACAAATCTAACAGAAAGGCCATGCCTCGCTCACCCAGGTGTCGAAGCATGGCGTACGGGACATCGTCCGGACCATGGGCGGTGTCCGCGCAAGAAGCGAGAGCGGAACACAACTCACTCACAGTAAACTTGTCGTTGAAGGGTTCTCCGCCTCTGGAGGTAAAGTCCAGCCGGCGGCCTTCCGCGACATCACGACGTGCATTGAATGCTGGCGGAGCAGCATCACGGCTAGAGAATGCGGAAAAAGCGGTCGCGAAGGATTGCGCCACGGACGCGGGGTCCGAGATTGCGGTCCCATTTTCATGGAGAACGGGAGGGGGGTCCTGCGAGAACTTGCCCCGAATCCTTTTGACTCGCTTCCACACCTCAGCTAAAGGGGTCTTCCCGTTAAGTGAAGACACGTATGCCCGCCAAGAAGAGCGGCGGGCGTGCTTCGAAATATACCGGAACCTAGCCCTAGCCCGACGAAATTCAGCCACAGTGAAATCGTTCGGGCGGCGCTTATAGCGCATGTAGGCATAACGCTTCTGTTTGAGGGCCGTCTCACACTCGGCCGACCACCATGGGAGTGGTCGGCGTGCAAAACGGCCAGACGTCCTAGGAATAGTAGTCAGGCCCACGGCGATGAGGTTGCCGGAGAAGAACTCAACGGCATCATCTACCGACCTAAACTACTCGACTGAGATAGAGAATTCAGTCATTTCCTGAAATGCAGGCCACCGCGCTCGCGCCAAGCACCACCGAGGTGGTCTCTCAGGCGGCAGTTGCCCTGAAAATGATATTTGAATGGGAAAGTGATCACTACCATGGAGGTCATCGACCACCCCCCAATCAAAATCAGGCTGTGCATCTGAAGAGCACAAAGATAGGTCAAGGCAAGAAAATGAAGCGGTTCTCGGACAGTGATGCGTAAACTCATCCACGTTTAGGACACCCATCTCAAGCTCTTCGATCAGATCGGCAAGAACTTGTCCCCTGGGATTTATGGAGTAATCTCCCCAGAGAAGATGCCTTTCGTTCAGATCTCCAAGCAAGAGATAGGGCCTCGGCAACCGTGCCACGACGCGGCGGAAGTCCCCCGCGTCGAAGTCAGGTGACGGTGGAATGTACGCAGAAGTGATAGTATACCTCCTATCCAGGTGCAGCTGCACAGCCACTGCCTGAAAGGAGGTATCTAAAGAGAAAGGAAGAACGGAGACATCATGCCGGGTGTAAACCGCGTATCCCCCAGCCCGGCCATCCCGCGGTGGTGGGGTCGCAAAATCCTTGTACCCCGGGAGGGCGGGCAGAGGGCACGCGCCTAGCATGGTCTCCTGCAAAAAGATAGCTAACGGGGAGCTGGACGAGACGAGCCTCCGCAGCTCCTCCCAGTTGGCTCGGAGTCCACGGCAATTCCATTGAAGGAATATGCCCTACAGGCCTAGCTCGGAGGAGACGCGGGGGCCCTCCTCGAACTGAAGACCCTCACGGGAATGGCCGTACGCTTCCCGGGGGCAGAACCCCGGGCGCTGTTGGCCGGACAAAGCGCTGGAGGCGCTGTCGCCTTCGAGGACTTATTGGGAAAGGTTGGGCTCGCCATGCGAATCTTTTCCTCCCTCCGCCTCGAAACCTTAGACGGGCGCTGCGGCTTCGGAGGCGGGGGGGCCCTCTTTTCGAGGAACCACCGTCTCCGAGCCACTCGCTCCACCTCGGGGAGTGGGCGAAGGAGCCGAAGCTCCTTTGTTGCTGTCCTCCTTTCGGGGGACAACTTTAGGAACCCCCGAAGATGGCCTAGCGACCATCTTCAGGGGTGTTGCCTCCTGTGAGTCTAACGACTCGGTGGAAGCGCGTGGCCGTTTCGCCTTGCGGGAAACGGTCACGCTGGAGGAAGAGGGGGAAGCCCTGGTTTTAGCCAGGGCTGGGTATGAACCTTTTTTGCCGCCAGCTTTACCAGGGTAGCGCCCGGGTTGGGTAGAGCCCGCAGAAGGGCTCCGAATGTGCGCGGAAACAACCGTGCTCGTTGGCCTGGATGGGCCAGGAGCAGAGAGTGCCTTTCTAACTACTGAGGCATATTACGTCCCAGGCAGAGCCGGGCGCGCCAGGACCAAGTCCTTAGCCTCGCGGAATGAGAGTCTATCCTGGGCCTGAACGGCCAGGATTTCTTTCTCCAGGAGATATGCACCACATTGCTTCGAAGAAGCAGGGTGCGGCTCTCCGCAATTGACACACTTGGCCACACACGATTTGGACTTATCGTGTGCGACCTTGGAGCAATTTTCACAGACTTCGGGTGACCCCGACTTTGCACGTCTACATGAGCGATTCGTATGGCCGAAGCGGTGACAGTAATAGCACCGCCGCGGCAGTGGCCCGAATGCCTTCACGCGGTAGCGGTACCAACCGGCACGCACCGACTCAGGGAGCTTGTCACAGTCGAAAGTGACGAAGAGTGTAGGGGTGGGTCTCGAAGCCCCTCCCTGTTTTCTCATCACACGTTCGACCTTGACCGCCCCATGGTCGGCCAGCTCTAGGGTGATGTCCTCAATGGAGTAGTCAACGAGTTTCCTCACATAAACTACTCCTTTCACAAAGTTCATGGTAGAGTGCGGCGTCACACTCGACCGGGGTGCCATGAAGTGTCCGAAGAGCACTTATCTTGGCCGCCTCGGCGGGATTCGCCGCATTCACCAGAAGGCTTTCGTCCGAGAAACGGGTCACCTTCGGCTCTCTACCAATTGCACTAGCTAATCCGCGCCTCTGATGGATCATGTTGCCCTTGGACAACATGGTGCCATCAGTGGAGCGAATAACGAGGAAGCGTTTGAAGCCAGCGGGCTCGAAAACGCCAGGTAACCTCTGAATGAGGGGCCCCGATGTCATCGAGGCTCGGCCCTGTGCACTCTTGGTGTTAGTCTTGGTCAGGGGCTCCGCACACGAGGGGGTAGAGGGGCCGGATGTGCCGATCTTGGCTTGGTCGCCTATCAAATTGGCAGCAGACCCATCCGTCCCCGCAGCCCCCGCGGATGGAGAGGAGCCCCGAGTCTTCTTTGTCTTTTTAGTCTTTTTCTTTTTTGGAGACGAGGGCGGGGAATGAACCCGCTTCTCACCTCCGCCGGCAGAAGCCCCTAGGCCAGATGGACCGGCCTCAGCCAGGTCCCTCTCCGAAATGGAGAAGGTCCTGGTAGTCGTAGGGGCACCTGTCGGAGGAGATCCCTCCTCTTCTTGTACTGCCTCGGAGCCCTCAGCCGTTTGAGGAGGACCCTGCATAGGGGCGGATTCGGGTTCGGTGCTTGCCGCCGAGCCCGAATTCTCCCCCATGGAAGGCCCTACCGTCTGAGGCTGGGTCTCCTCAAGGACCATGTCTATCACAGGAGGGGCCTCCAGTTGGCCATCCCCTCCCAGGACATCGCAGGTCCCCTTGGCAGTGTCGCCAGTCTTGTGTGGGGAGGCACAGGCCTTGACCCCAGCAAGGTTTAAAATTCTTGCCAGCAGGTCTTTTGAGGGAAGCGATCGAAGGGGCCTGGCTTCCCTCTCCCCCCTAAGGGGCTTTGCCCTACCGAGCCGCTTGCACGAGGGGCGGTCGGCAATGGGCTGCCTGCTGGCTTTCTTGGCAGTCCCCTTAGAAAGCAAAGGAGGGACTGCCGCTGGAGATAGGGAGGTGCCCGAAAGCACCTCCAGAGAAGGGGGTGAGGGGGAGTCCCCTAAACCCGTAGGCGTAGGAGAGGAGTAAGCCTCCTCTCCGGTTAAAGAATTATGGAGGGTCCCCTGCGCAAGCACAAGGGGAGGGACCTCCATTTTCTCGGTGGAGCTGCCCGAGGGCGGCTCCGTTGATTTTCTTGGGGAAGTTCGGGGTTGGGTTTTTTTTTTTTTTTTGTCATACATGGGCATGGTGACCCTCTTTTTAATACGGGACGCAATAGCTCATCACCTCTCGCAGTTGCCCGCACTGCGAGAGGTGCTTACAAGCCCGGCAGAGCCAGGCGCCGCCATTCGGGACCACCCCTCCCGCCTGGTGGCCTGGCAGTCCATCGGCATGGCGGCTCCACCTTGGACACGGCGTAAAATTGATAGAATGTGAAGAGGAGAGGAAAGGGGATGTGAGGAAGGTATGGGTGGGGATGAAGCAGGTTGTTAAAAAAACCCCATCCCGAACCGCAGCTCAGAGGTTAGGGAACAATGTCCCCTCTCCCCCCAGCCCCGATCCGGGGTGGTTGGCTTGAGAAGAAGGTCAGCATCTACCCTGTGAAATTAGAGGCTAACCAGAGAAAGTTGTGGGAGAGGTTGTATGAAAAGCGACGAGGTAGGGGAGAAATCGGGCTATCTGAAGGAAGGAAGAGAGGCTAAGCTGGGGACGGACGGAGCGCTGGATCCAGTCAGCACGGCAAATCGCCGCGCCCCTTACGGGGCCCTCCACCAAGAAAGTGACCATGGTTACTGAACCAAACTCTGTCCAGGTGGAAACAATGCTCCTGGTAAAGCGGGTGTAGAAAACATTGAGGGGATAGCTGTAATAATAATAATAATGCACAGTAGTAATAATAATAAATAATGAAAAATACTAAAAAATAAATAACACTAATAAATACTAATAAGAATGATAACAATAAACATTATAATAATAATAAATCAAGATAAAGTAGCATTAAGAGTGAGCAAGGGAAAAACGCACCAACACCTTTCCCAGGCCACATCAGAGTTTGTGTCAACCCAGTGAGAGGGCCTCCCTAATTTGCACTCACGCCAAGAGAATGTGCAGCTCATCTGAGTACCAAGTGTAATAGTCAACACAAGGTAGCTTCCTGCAGGGCTGTGGCCTGTTGCTTTTTTTTAAACCTGAGGTGTAAGAAGTGCTTGGTTGCACAGACAGTGCCAAAACAAAGTCAATGAGAAAGCCTATCAAAATTCAGCCCATAGCCTGGATGACTTCGGCCTTTTCAAACAGATATAAATTACAATGCTTTGAGGAAGCAAGGTACAATTGGCCACATTTCCCACCATACACCTTTATCATGTACAGCATTAAATCAATTAGAACACATTTGGGGTTGACCAACTTGGCAGATTCACAGGACCTATTATGGTGACCACAGCAGGGCAGTGGTAACACCTCTACAGCAACGGCATGAATGCTTGTACACTGTACCAACACTAGGCATCTTGCACCGACTCAAGGAGCCTGTTTTGAAGATTGTAGGGTTAGGTCTCAAAACCCTTCAACCCGTTTCCCCATCACATGCTCAACCTTGACAGTCCTCGGATCAGCCAGTTCTGCTATCTTATTTTCTATGTAGTACTCTTATGAATCTCTTACACACACCACACCATTGACAAAGTACATGGGAGAGTGCAGGGTCCCCTGCACAAGCAAGCCTTCAAATGGCCAAAGAGCACCCAATATGGATGCCTGGGCAGGTTCGGCCACATTCCCTAGCGAAGGCCTGACATTGATGGAGCGTCTGTTGGACAACTTGCTCCATTTTCTAGATACCTTGCAATCTTTCAATGAGGAAGCCCCGACATCTTTAAGGCTCCACCCAAGGGGGCACTGAAGCCGGATGTGCCAGCCTTGACCTGGTGACTTGCCAAGTTGGCAAGGGACCCATCCATCCCTTGAATCACCTAGGCTTCTTACCTCTTTTATTTTATTTGAGGGTGGCAGTCATAATTCTTAAGTCCAGAAACCAGGTCCTCAATAGGTCTCCGGAGGGCCCATGCTGCATTCTTCAAGAACAGCCAACTCTCCTACAAGGGGTTTTTTTCTGTCTTTTCATTGTCCCCTGAGAGAGCATGGGAGGGGGGAGTAAATTTTGGATAGTGAGTTGCTGGGGGATGACCCTGTTCAAGGGGGCAAAGAGGAAACACCCATACCTGGCTCATGAGGGAAAATATCCTCTTCATTGTCAAAGGGTACAAAGGGGAGCCACTTTGCCAGCTAAAGGGGCTAGGAGGGAAGCCCCTCCACCACTGAGAGGTGGCCTCTTTTTTCCTTGCCCATCATAACACCAAGATGGAGCAAGGCTGCACTTAGTGGCGCTCTCTCTCTCTTTCTTGTGTGCATTAAGTTAAAAAAAAGAAGTATATAAGAATACAATGGCCTCTCAAGGCCTTGCGAGGTATAGGAGATATCACAATAGGATCAAAAACATCTAAGTACCATCATTTACACATTATATTTGACCTTGGTCATGAGCTAGGATCGGCCTTGACAACCCTAACGATTTTGTTCTTGCATTTTATCACAGAGGATGGGACTGGTGTAGTTGCCTGATATGTCGCCTGGAAGCAGTCAAGAGAGTCAGCCTTTCAGCCCTCATAGCAGGTAGGAATCTTCATATAACCCCCCCTCCCCTCCAAGTGGAATAGTTACAATATGGTGGTGAAGTGCAGCCATCCACCAGAACCTATCTAAATAGCAAGAGATAAGGTTGGAAGATGTAGTAGACTAGGGTTAATTTTCTTTTCTTTTAAAAGGAGCCTATCTGGCAACTGAAACCAGGGGCATAAGGCGGCATATTTAAAATTTCAGCCTACTACTAGGCTACTTTAAAATTCCCAAACAAGGCTGCCACACCAGAGAGAAGGGCAAACCAACAAAAGCAAACCCGAACCAAACAAAAAACTAAGAAACGAGATAACAGAAAGGAGGAGGCACGATCCGGCATCGGGGGAAGACCCGCCTACACCCAACACTGGAGCATGCGACCAACCGCGAAGAGCGTCATAAAATGAGGAGGCGAGCGTCCTCCACAAGGCTCACGAGTCCCCAAGTCTATGTGCACATCCTCGTCGTCCCGAGCACAAAAGGACTAGCGTTAGTAACGCCTCTCGTCGCAGGACAGGGAGAGGCGACATGTCCTCAGATGCCCTGGAGAGGGACTTTCAACAAAAATGTGCCGATTAGACTCGGTTAAGTAATAAAGAAGAATCTAAGAAGTAGGAGGGGTGGGGGTGATCACCTACCTAGAGCAATGGGGTTGAGAGGACAGGCCTGTCTTCTAGGTGCCATATGTAGCAGCACTCCCTCGGAGGCAGAAGTAGTGAAGGTAGACAAAGCAAAAAAGATAGTGGAAGTTATATAAAGCCACAGATCCATCTGACGGCGCGCAACTGCGGGAACCGGGTCTGGGAAGGGGTGCCATTTGTCCAAGCTTCAGTTGTAACGGGGGCATTGCCCCTGCTCCAGCCTCTGCCCCTTTATGGGCTGAGGGAAAACAAGGGGATAGGGTGGAAGTGGGTATGATAGGTTGCATTGCGGTGGCAGTGCCATGGCAAGGGTTGAAGGGAATTGAGTAATCCATGTTTAGAGGCAGGTCATTTACCAGTGCCCGGCGGCTGCCAGCTTTAGTCTTGATTTGTCCCATAGTTATTATTATAGTGGGATACGGATGCGGTTGCCGGTTCTGTGATGTGTGTGCAGGCTGCAGACCTAGCCATTCATTTCCATTTAAAGGTCACCCCTTCCACGCATTGACCAGGTGCTATCAGCACAGTGACACCACTTTGGGCTCGGGCATGAAAAGGATAAACAATGGAGAGAGAGAGATGGAGGAGGAGGAAAATGAGTGGGGTGAAAGGGTGCTGGCTGTTTAAAAATCGCTAGCCCAAACTAGTAAAGAGAGGAAGGAGTAGAGTCCTTCAGCTCCCAAATCCAAACAGGGGCAAGTGGATACTAGGCTGGCTGGAAGCTAGCTTGCAGAATTAGCCACCGAATAAGAACAATAGGTGAGGAAGGGGTTGCAAGTTATGGCTAAAAGAGAAAGTGAAGGTGTGGAAGAATTAAAAGAGGTAGTCTTTGAGACTACTGGGGCTGGAACGGCATGTCATTACTAGGCTTAGATTCCAGGGGTGGAAGAGCACCCTTAGAAATTTGCTTTCCTGCATTCACAAATATAGTAGTTTAAATACATAGGTGTAGTGTCATGATAGGAAAAGATGCCATGAACTAAAACCCAAATTCTGAATTTCAAAACAACTACCATGGAATGGTAATCCTAATGAAGTCTGACTAAATGACCAGTACTCGATTTCACCAATTACCTGTTTTTCTGAGATGGAACTTGGGCCTCGTAGTAAAAGAGCAATTCCACATCGAAGGTGCCAACGGAAGACTGCGGGGCGTGAAGCCACAAGTGTCCTCGAATAGAATCCCCAACTGCGAGAGTTCCATTGGGGAGCGAAATTTCCTGGACACGCTCTACACAATGGTAATCCTTGGAACCCTTCACATGCTGCAAAAACCTCTCATTGGAGATGCACTCTGGGAATTCTTGGGAAACTAGGGAAAAAAACACGTTCTTCGGCTGAGATACTGCTAAATGTAATGTGGAGAGAGGCCTTGTCCCAGCATTTCGGAAGAGGACTTCAACGAGATGTACTTCCCCACAACTCATAATGGCAGGGAGGTCTCGGAAGGCAACCTGCAGTCGTGGCATTGGGGCACCCACGCGAATGTTTAGTCGCTCATCTTTGGCATACATAATGGAGACCCTCTCTTGCAATGAGCCATTCAGACGTGGGCCTTGCACTTCAATTGGCTGTTGCACCTGCACTGACGCAGTTACATGATGGGAACGCTGCTCAGAGGTCACAGAGCTAACCTCCGAGGCGATGGCAATATGGTAAGCGACCCCAGTGATGAGCACCTTACCAGGGCGCTGGGGCCAAAGGAAAAGCGTGATCAGTTCTTCAGATGAAGGAGTCATTATAAAACTCGACACTGTCTCAAAATGCACACACGATGCATCTCCGGTATCGCTATCGATAGGAACCTCCTCACCTGCCTCATTATAAAAAGCATATAAGGGCCGAATGAAACTCAGGGTGAGACCTATCAACAAAGGATTTCGTAGTCGGACTTGGATTGCGACTCTCTCTTTAACAGGAACACAAGGCGGATTGGTATTTGGTGTGGTATCAGTGAGACGTTGTAAATTGGGTCGAAAGATCATGGATGGACCTTGCACCACTCTCAAAATTTGATTTTCAAGGGCAAACCATTGTTTTTCTCGAGAATCTTCATCTGCAAAACATATGTGAGAGGCAGATTGCCAGTCTTCGCGCTTTACCTCAAGACTATCTACAGGGTCTCCAATGATAATCTTTGTACTCTGGCTCATAAGAATGGGAACTGGTAGTGTGATGAAGTTTTTGCTTAGATGCGACTCATCTTGAAGGCACTTGTTGAGAATATTGAGAAACTCTCGCATGTAAGCAAATTGTTGGACAGCGGTTTGCTGTGTTGGAGCCTCTGTCTGTACTCCCTGGTATACAAGGCGTGTCGTGGCTTCCAGGCTCTCATGATTATAGTGTAGTTGGAATGCTTGCTTGCCCATTGTGTAGTGGATGTGGTCTTCAGCCAGGATCCAACCATGGTTAAAGTACACCTGAAAGAAATTAGCAATTATTAGAGACAAAGAAGTCATTAAATTTGATACTAGACTCATTCATTGAGGACATGGTCACGTAACTATTCAATAGCTTTTTATACATGAATACAGAAAAACTAAAGATATATAAATCTTCAAAAACATCATCATTTAAGGAACTATCTATATTTTTTTTCAATGCACATCTGGCGACTGCGCACCAGGGCAAAGGTCGTCGAAATCATCCTACAGCTTAATGCTAGCATAGATTAAAGGGGCGAACTTGCAAAGGACACACAAAAAACAAAACATTAAAAAAAGAAAACAATAAAACACAAACGGCAAGGAGAGAGAAGCACGTTCCAGTGTCGGATGTGTGGGATGGGGGGGATACACCTGCCTCCCTCCGGCGCACATTACCTGTCCGGGAGAGGTAACGAGAGCGAAGATCACCCAGACTGGGACATTCAACAAGAATGTGCCGAACAGTCTGGGTTACAACGCAGTCGTCACACTCAATGGAATCGCGGCGAGTCCCACGAGTGTGTCCAATTCGGAAACGACAGAAAGCAACCTGAAGCCGTCACGGCATTTGGGGGTAGGTCCATGGGAACAGCCGCGGCGTAATGGCACGCAACTTTAAGTTTCCCCCGACCGTCTCCCATCTTTTTTGCCAAGCAGCCCGTATTCCTGCCATGTAATCGGTAGGAGGAAGAGCGAAACGCTGGTCTGGTCGCCCAGTCCTCGCGGACTCTTTGGCGCCCTCATCGGAGTTCTCATTCACCGCAATGAGAACTCCAAACAGAAGATAATCTCGACATCCACCCGGCTTGCCAAGACCGTGGCGTCAAGCATATCGCGAACCAGGAAATGCGGAGATTACAAAGCCCCGAGAGCACCAGGGTACTTTGTGGGTCGCTATAAATCAAAATCCGGTTTCCGAACCGGTCACCTTGAGTTATCTCCCGTACAAAGTGGTGTATTGAAACGAGCTCGGCAAAGACAGACGCAGCGCCTGTCAGAGCTTCAATGACTTCAAACAGAGGGGATACGGCGTAGAAACCGCCCCCCTCTTGGTTTGGGGGTTTTTTTTTAAAGGCTCATCTGGCGACTGCCTACTTGGGCATTAGTCGCCGTATTAAAAACTGCCTAGTACTAGGCTACTTTAAAATAAGATTCAAAAACACACACAAAAAATCAACACTAAAAAAAAAAGAAAAGGAAAAGGCAATGAGCAGGAAGCAAGCTCCTGCGTTGGGGGGAGGTCCCCCCTGCGCAGGAACGTGGGACTTATAAAAGAATTCCCAAAAGCCTAGTTAAATAAAAGGGAGGAGGCTGGCCTCCCCCCCAAAAGTCTACAAGTTCACCAGTCAATGTGCACGCACTCGTCCCGAGTACAAGGGAGAGGCGGTAGCAATCCCACCCATCCAGGTACCGGGACAGGTAACGCGCGCCAAGATCGCCCAGACTGGAACATTCAACAAGAATATGCCGAACAGTCTGGGGGACAATGCAGTCTTCACAGTAGGGCGCTGGCGAGCGCTCCATCAAATGGCGGTGCGTCCCGCGAGTGTGTCCGATTCGGAGACGACAGAAAGCAACCTGAAGCCTTCGCGGAAATTGGGGGGGTAAGCTGATAAGAACAGATTTTATTTTTTATTAGAGCATGTTACCTTTATTATTACAATGTTTATATATACATTAGAAATTGAAGATAGTATAGATACAATATCCAATATGAAATTTTTAACATAAAAAACAAAAGGTTTATACAATTAGACATTGGAGCAGGAGGGAGTAGGCTATTAATATTGCCGTGCTCCCGTAATGTGTTCTATATATATCTTCCTGCTCCACATTATAGAATCGGCCACACACAACTTTCGGAACTACTACAAATAATGTTTCGAGGCAAAGCGCCTCATGCACCTGTCATTCTGAGGGTCATAGGCACCCAACGGCCCGACTATGAATGCCTCCACTTTAACGTTCTGGTAACTGCTTAGGAAGTGCCTTCTCAGGTTATCATAGTTATGTTTTTACACGTCTTGCAACTTCGAACGCAGCTACACCGTTTTCAAAAGGGCAAGTCACATCAACTATAACTACGTCTCCCCTGTAGACCAGATCCGAGCGTGTGTTCTCGTCTGCACCCGGAATCCTCTGGCTGGCCGCTAAAACGACCCAGTTCCTTCCTTCTGCGGCTCTTCTCACCCTTTCCACAAGGCTGTTGTGGCGTCGCTGCATTGCAGCCGCGTGTCGCATGCATTGGTTAATAACATGCGGCAGGGTTTCTTGCTGGAATTGGCAGCGACTGCAACGCTGGTCGGCGTTGCGAAAACGGTTTGCACCGTTAAGGGGAAGAAGGTTAAGTTTGGCGCGATGTATAAAGCGCCAGTCCGCAAAGGAGGTGAAGGATCCGTCTCGGATAAAGGAAGATGAGGCTCGTTCCATGCAGACCAAACCCATTGTTTTGCCTTGGTCTGGTTTGATCTACATAGCCTGATCCCGCATCTTGCGTTGTCGATCTCTGATGACCGATGCCACTTTACGCCTCAATTTCGCATCGATTATACTTTCGCCAATGGTGAGGCGAAGGTAAGTTCCCGTCATGCCAACTAACCACTCGAGGCCTAGGCGACCAGAGGAGTCTCTTGCATTGGACCATAACGTAGATCTAAATCCCGCGAGGTGAGGAGTTTGAATGCGGTATCTACGGCAAATACGAGTATGTCTGAGTCTTCGGATGCTAGGGAACCTGCACAATAATCCGCAGTGCTGCTGCCATAAAGATATTCATTGGCAGCTCTTGTGGGGAGGATAAGGGTCAATTTTAGATGGGGCCGGATCGCGTTGTCTAACCGCTTCCAATCGGTCTTCCTTAGTTGCCACGTCCACATTGCAAACACAGTAGCCGGCAGGACAAACTATTTTAAGGCATCTAGACGTTGCCACGGTGCCAGTTTGCTCGTCATTACTTGTGTTGCGAGATGGATAAAGTGGTCGATAGATGTTTCATCTGGCAACAGATGAAAGCCAACAGGCCGAGCAAGGAAGCTGGTTGGGCTACCATCCAACCTTACCGCGGGGTTGTGGTCACCGATTTGAAATTGGCTGTTTCGCACTCCTCTTGGAGTTTGTCCGGAGATATGAGGGGTGGAACTTTTAGCAGAGTTAATTTGGAAACCGAGCGTTTTCCCTGCTTCACTTGCTGCTGCCAGTAATTCCTGCAGATGAGCACTGCGGCTGGCTAGCAGTGTGATATCGTCAGCATAGGCCAAACATGGGTGACGATGTTCCACGTTCAGGTTGTGTCCCACGTCAGTTACGGCACGCAGAATGGGGTCGATTGTGATGTTGAAGAGAAGGGCACTCATGGGGCACTCTTGCTTCACACCGCATTCCACCTTGATTTCATCGGTGAGTCCCTCCTGCGTTAGGACCCTTGTTGTGTGATCGCTTAAGAGATCAATTGCGATATCAACAAACTCGGGGCCTGTTCTGAGTCTCGTTAGGGCTTCTTCGATCAGCCCGTGAGGAACCGATCCAAAGGCATCGGAGATGTCTAGAAAGGCGGCATATATTTCACAGCCACCTCTTCTTGCCTGGTCATGTAGTTTTGGATGAGGTAATTACGAGTATGTTCAACTACCCCATCCGTTGGGAGGGCACATTTCTACGCAGGAGAGGGCATCGTGGGTGATGGACCAGGTGGGCAGGCGAGAGGCGAGACACCCTGTGTAGAATTTGTAAATTGTGTTGGATAGGGTTATTCGCCTCCAGTTTGTCATCTCTACTGGGTCACCTCCTTTGGGGATCAGAATGGATTGAGACGTTCTCCAACTGCTCGGTATCCTCCCGAGGCGTAAAGACAGGTTAAGGATACCTCTAATTACGACGCCCTCGGGATCTGGGTCTCGCCACTGTCGATATGTGATCCCATCCGGTCCCGGGGCGGTGTTTTCAGCGCCTGCGAGCCTGTAATTTACTTCCCCCACAGTAAATAAGGTTATTGGTACGGGGGGGCGATCTTCAGGTTGTGGTGGTAATATATCTGTTGCATTCTCTTGTGAGTGGTTAGGCTGTAACCGATCTTTGAAGTGCCCTTCGATTACTTCTTTTGGCAGTTCACATCTTTCTTGGGCACCATTGGTGATAAGTCTTACTGCCTTCCTACGGTTGTCGGAGTGCTTCGTTAACACGGGGTAGATAGGTTTCAAGAAGCCAGGGTCTTTCGGCATGAACGTTGTCCCCATCGGCGGTAGGAGCTGAGACTTCTCCGTCTGGAAGGGCGTCAGTGGATGGTGGCACTTCGTCGTGCCGAGGGACGTGGGCGGATGGTAGTACTTCGTCGTCGAGCCGGTGTATGTCGGCGGCTGGTGCCTCCTCTTCGTCGTGCCGAGGGACGTCGGCGGCTGGTGTCTCTTCGTCGTGCAGAGGTAGGTCGGTGGAGGGTGCCTCTTCGTCGTGCCGAGGGACGTAGACGGTTGGCGCCTCATGGTCGAATAGAGGGACGTAGGCGGGTGGTGCCTCTTCGTCGCGCAGTGGGGCGTCTGTGGAGCGTGGGTCTCCAATGGGTGGTGGGTCCTCGCAAGATGATAGAAATACACTGGGATGGAGGGTATCGGGGAGAGAGGGGCTAAGCGGCTGGGGAGCCCAGTGGTTCAGATCATCCGTAAGGGTGAAGTTCACAACAGGTATATGATTCCTCTCCCCTGCGGCCACGGGGAGCTCGTCTGGAATGGGATGCTCGGCATCGAGGGGACCTACTTCGGGTACAGGCTCGAAGTCATCCTCGGAAGTGAGGTTTCCATCTTCAGGCACTGCTGGGGGCTGGTTTGGGGCTGGGGCTAGGCGGCGTGCATCACGCTGCCTCTCGCGCAATTCATTGCGCTTGTGCCAAGCGATATGGTTCTGCAGCCCTTTCCGGGTGGGAAAGGAGGAGTTGCAGTCCCTGCCCTGGCATTCGTGGGCAGCCATATGACGTGGAGTTGCGCGAGCCAGCTCGTGCCCCCTTGGCAATGATGCAGCATAGGTCTTCTACCTAATCCTGCGTTACACCCTGCACAGCGGGCGCTGTACCCAGTTACAGCTAGCCGGTGATGTACGTCGAGATGTCGCTCGAGAGACTGACTTTAATTGGACCATTTAGCTTTTACGGTGGTCCAATTGCAGGCTACTTCGGGGCATCGGAAGAAGGGTGGGGCTGGAAACCAGAACTGTAGGTGGAGCTCTCTGCGTTGTGGTTGCCGATCGTCTGGGGGAAGGGGTAGATTGGCCAACTCCTCGCCACCCAAGTCCACATCTTGTGATAGTTGCACCGAGTCTGGGGTAAGGTTCGCTGCATGCCTGTCACGTTCATCTCCCCACCGTGGAAGCAGCTCGTCCGGGAAAAGCTGCTGGGCCCCGAAGTCACCATGTTGGGATTCACCGACGATGCTCATCCACTAAGGTCATCGATGCCGCTACTCCACCAGAGTACTCGGTGTGGCTGGACTCCTCAAGACGTCGGTTGGAGGTGCCTCGTAGCTCCTCCTGCAGGAAGCTCGTTGCTACTCTTCAGGAGAAGCAGCTAAGTCCCGACGTCGTCCGCTTAGAGGCCCGTTGTCGAGACTCGCCCACGATGGAACCCCTCCGCTAGAGTCTTTGGGGCGGCTGGAGGCCCCGCAATCGCTCCTCCTGCGGGGTCCTAGTTGCCACTCGTCCGGAGGAAGCGACTAGGGCCCGACGTCGAAACTCCCAGCACGATGCTGCCCTTCCGCCAGTCATTAGTGCGGATGAAGGTCCCGCTGTAGCTCCTCCTGCAGGGTCCTGGTCCGGGAAAATCGGCTAGGGTCCGACGTCGTCTGCTTGTCGAGACTCCACCACGATGCTAGCCTGGAGCTCGGAATCGCCCGAATGAAGTTCCAGAGATGGCTCCTCCTGCAGGGTCCTCGTTGCCACTCATCCGAAGGAGGGGGCTGTGGTCCGATGTCGTCCGCTTGAAGGCCCGTTGTCGAGACTGCACCACGATGGTGTCCCTCCGCCAGAGTACTCGCAAGTCGTCCGATGGGAGTTCCCGTGGTCCTACTCGTGCGTCTGGAGGCCCGTTGTCGCCTCGCCAGTCCTCGTTGCAGCTCGTCCAGATGAAGGTAGGCCTGGATCCCGAAGTCGTCTAGGTGAGCCTGGAGACCCGTTGTCGGGACTCAACCACGACAGAGACCTCGGAAGTCGTCCGATAGGAATTCCTGTGGTAGCTGCTTCACCTGCAGAGTCCGCGCTGCCACTTGTCCCGATGAAGGTAGGCCTGGATCCCGAAGTCGTCCTCTCCTCTCAAAGTTAATAGTTACCTAATGGTAACCTTCTTAGGCGATTAACTCTCGTAGAGTAGCTGGTTCACCTACAGAGTCCGCGTTGCTACTTGCCAGATGAATGGAGGCCTGGATCCCGATGTCGTCCGCTGCTCTCAAAGTTAATGGTTACCTAATGGTAACCTTCTTGGGCGATTAACTCTCGTGGAAATGATAGTATGTTCAGGTTCATATCCATTAAGCTGATAAGAACAGATTCTACACTTTGATCTTAGCCAAAAGGCCGAGAAGCGATACCCCCTCTTGGGACTTGGAGCCATCCTTATACATGAGCAGGGTTCCAGCGTGAAACGGAGTGTACTCCAAAAAGGTAGAATGCAATATTTAGGCGCTGTAGAAGCTTTGGGAGCAGAGATATGGCGACAAATAGTCAAAGGTCGTACCCTCCAGGGTGGCGTCCTGGGCAGATCCAGGGGCGCTAACAGCCCGAGGGCGATACCGAACTCTCGAAGGAGTTTCCTAGCCCTAAACCCAAAGAAAGGGTTTAGGGTATGAGTGGCGTCTCTCGGCAGCGGATGCAGTGAGAGCTGTTGGCGACAGAGGGAGGCACCGGGCTCGCGCGTACATGCGAATATTGCACTGTGCACGGCGCAGAGAGAGTGCCATCGTCCCAGCATTGACATGTAGGCTCTCAATGGGGAAAGTGCGGAAGGCACCGGTCGCCAGGCGATGGCGGGGGTACAAGAGACTCTAGGACTGCGAATATAAGCCTCCCAGGTGAGGGGTCGGTCAAAATTGTGCATTATTGGTACCGATTCCTGTGTTTGGGTGGCGAAGCATTTATATTTTGCAACTACTGATTCTTGCATATAAATACTTTTTTTATTTTGTATCATTTATTTATATTTCTGCGTTGGCCAATATTATGTTAAGGCTGTATATATTTGGGGTTTTTGTATTTATACGTATCTAGATAATATTTACAATATTAGGATTATCATCATTTTGTTAGTTTTGTCAGTATTTTCTACTTTTATTCCCTGTATATAAATAAAGTAATTAATAATTCGATTACCCCTCATTGTCCTCCCCTCAAACACCCGCCAGGCGGCTCTACTTGTGCATCAGGCAGTGTGAAAGCAAGATTCTAGAGCCTGACACTACAATTTCACACACAGTTAGCCCTAGCAGGGTTGGTGCAGTCACTAGCCAAAATTAAAGGCACAAATATCACGCTGGACTGAGTGACAGACATCTGCTCCCATTACCACTCAGAACCAGAGAGTTGAATACATTCACAACATGCTTGACACAAATACAACTGAAAGGAAACATACAAAGCAGTGCTAAATCTTGTGGGGAAAAATCCATTTGGTTGATAGAATTTGTCAAGGCCAACAGCTAAATGAAGGAACATTATCAAATGGCAAGTAGGTGGGTCATGTGTAAATAAAATTACATGATGCTGTAAAATGGATAAACATACCTGAAATGCTTGTTTATAGGTCCTCAGAGAATGCGCCCTTTGCCCAGCTTTGCTGAAGCGATGACCGGCGAGAGTCATATGAAAGGCGTATTTTCGTACAAGGGGCCGTCTAGAATTGAGGAAACAATGGGCAGCTTGCTCGAGCATAAGAGCAGATAGCAAGTCACTCTCTTCAGAGGTCATCTTAATGAACATCATAGCCGCTTCACCAAATTCTCCACCATACTTCAATACCTCAGTGCTGAGAAGGGTTAACCGAATCGCAAAATTGTAAACCTACAAAACAGGTAAAGTGGAGAAAAGAGACATACTGAAAGGAAATATTGATAGTGTAAAAATAAAGGATGTTTTATTATTATTATTATTATTGTTATTATTATTATTATTATTATTAGAACCCATCTGGCAAATGCGACCAGGGACACAAGTTGTCGCACTTAAAATTTCAGCCTGGTCTAGGTTACTTAAAAATTACCAAAACAAAACCAAACAAGGAAAAAAACAAAATGAAAATCCAAACAAAGGCAAGAAGGAGAAGGAAGCAAGTTACGATGCAGGATCATGCAACACCAAAGAAGAGAATAAAATGGAGGAGACCAAACTCCTCCAAAAGTTCACAAGTATGTGTGTACGAAATAGTCCCCAGTACGAGAGTCAAGCACTAGCGACCCCGCTCGTCCCAGTAACGGAGGGTGACGTGCGCGAAGATCACCCAGACTGGGACATTCTACAAGAATGTGCCGAACAGTCTGGGTGACAACGCAGTCGTCACAATGAGGCGAAGGCAAGCGCTCCATCAAATGGCGGAGCGTCCAATTCCGGTCACGACAGAAAGCAACCTGAAATCCTGGCGGCATTGGTGGGTAGGTCCATGGGAACAATCGAAGTTCCCGTTGACCGTCTCTCATCTTCTTTGTCAAGCAGCCAAGAGGGCTGCCTGTATTCCTGCCGTGTAATCGGTGTGAGGAAGAGCGAAAGGCGAATATGGTCGCCTAATCCTCACACTCTTTGGCGTGCTCATTCCCTACAATTCCCACATGGCCAGAAACCAAACAGAAGATAATCTCGACATCCACCCGGTTGCCAAAACCGTGGCGTCACGGATATCGCGAACCAGGGGATACGGAGATTCTAATGCTCCGAGAGCACTCAGGGGTCATTGTGAGTCACTATAAATCATAATCCGGTCTCTGAACCAGGCACATCACGTTATCTCCTGTACCGAGCGGTGTATTTTAACCAGCTCGGCCGTGAAGACAGATGCAATGCCTAGTAAAGCAACACTGACTTCTAACAGAAGGGATACGGCGTGGAAACGACCCCCTCTTACGACTTGGAGGCATCCGTATACACTGGCACGGTTCCAGGGTGACACAAAATGTGCTCCAAAAAGGCCAAACGCAATACTCCCGGCGCTGTACAAGCTTTGAGAGCAGAGGCATGGCGACAAATAGTCAAATGTGGTACCCTCCAAGGTGGTGTCCTAGGCACAACCAGGGGCGCCACCGGCACGAGAGCTATACCGAGCTCTCTAAGGAGTTTCCTAGGTCTAAACCCAAAGGGCGGGGTATGACTGCCGTCTCTCGGCGGCATAGGTACCGTCGAGATCAGCTGCAGATGCACTGAGAGCTGTTGGCGACTGAGGAAGGCACCGGCTCGCGCGTACAGACGAATAATGCACTGAGTACGGCGCAGAGCCAGTGGAATCTCCCCAGCATCAATAAGTAGGTTCTTACTGGGGAACATGCGGAAGGCACCAGTCGCCGGGCGAATGTCGGTGTTGTGGATAGAATCCACCTTCCGCAATACACGCTCCGCTGCGGAGGCATAAAACTCGCATCCGTAGTGGAGCTTCGAACGAACAAAGGATCGAAAAAAAGGTAGGGCAGTAGCTTTATCAGCGCCCCAGGCGCTCAACGTCACGGAACGAAAAATATCCATGGCGCGGGTACAAGAGACCCTGAGGCTTTGAATATGAGCCTCCCAGGTCAGGCTTCTGTCAAATATAAGACCAAGGAAACGGTGCGAGTCTACCGCTTCCAGGCGAACCCCATTTAGAAACAAGTCTGGGTCAGGGTGGAGGAGAGACGCGGTTCAATGCCTATTGGAGTCGACGCTCCCGAGTTGTTATCTGCGCCGCATCAAAAGAGATCTAAAGGTCGTCCACATAGAGAGTAGAGAAAACATCTTCCAGCAACACCGAGGTGATGCCGTTGATACTCAGGGCAATGAGTGTGGCACTGAGGACACTTTCCTTCGGGACACCCTCTTCCTGCTCCAATGGGCTGGAGAGGGCTCACCCCACCCGTACGCGGAATCCACGATCTCGTAAAAATTCAGATCTAAGGATTAGGCGGCGTTCCCTCGCCCCCATCGAAGGAGAGTCTCCATGATACCGTATCGATATGCGGTATTTTAAGGCCTTCTCCAGATAGAAAAACACAGTGGCGTAGTGCTGTCTACGAAGGCATTTCCCAGTCGGAGCAGAGCATCTGACGTGGAGTGGAATTTGCGCAAGCCGCACTGTGGAAAGACAGATGTCCTCCCTCTCCAGAAAAAAGCTAATCTAAGATTTACCAATTTCTCCATCAACTTACACACGCAGGAGGTTAGAGAGATTGGGCGGAACCCGGCCGGGGTAGAGTGATCTCTCCTCGGTTTGCGAAAAGTGACCACTGTAGCGATTCGCCAAGAGTCTGGGAGGATATCCTCAACCCAGATCCTATTGAACAAATCTAACACAAAGGCCATGCCTCGCCTTTCCATGTGCCAAAACAAGGCGTACGGGACAAGAGGCGGTGTCCGCACAGGAAGCGAGAGAGGAACGCAACTCACTCTATAGAGACATATCGTTGAAGGGTTCTCTGCCGCTAGAGGTAAAGGCTAGTCAGCTGCCTTCAGTGACATCACGACGTGCATCGGCATCTTGGCTAGAAAATGTAGAGAAAGCGGTCTCGAAGAACTCCACCACAGACCAGGGTTCCGAGATTGAGTTCCCACTTTCCTCGAGAACTGGAGCAGGATCCTGCAAGAACTTGCCCTGAATCCTTTTGACTTGCTCCACACTTCTGCACGCAAGGAGGGTCTTTCAATTAAGTGAAGACACTTATGCCCGACATTAAGAGCGAGTGGCGTAATTGGAGGTATTTATAGCATATAGAAGAGAAAAATCATGTTGGGGAAAAATCGCTCAGGCAACTACCCGGCCTCATCCAGTGGCGGTGGGGTTGGAAAACCTTCATACCTTGGGAGGGTCGGCACGGGCACACGCGTGCCATGTCTCTTGCAGAAGGATAGCTAACGGTTGAAGGGAGAAGATGACCCCTCCACAGCTCCTCCTAGTTGACAGGGAGTCCGCCTCAATTCCATTTAAGGAATATGCCCTCGACTCCTAGCTCAGAATAAATGGGGGACCCTCTTACTAGAAAAGACCCTAACGGGAATGGCCATAAGCTTACATGAGGCAGAACTGAGAGCACTGTTGGCTGAACAAGGCACTGTCACTTTCGAGGACTTATCTAAGTAGGTTGGGCTCGCTAGACAAGTCTTTTCCTCCCTCTGCCTCGAAACCTTTGCTGAGGGGGGCGGCTTCAGAGGCAGGGGTCCTTCCTTTGGAGGATCCACCGTCAAGAGCCACCTAGTCGAGCCTTGGGTGAGGATGTAGGCCCCAAAGGTCCTTTGGTGCGGTTCTTCGGGGGGGAGGGGGGGTTAAGCAAGCCACATGTTGCTCTCACAAAAATCTTCACTGGTGTTGCCTCCTGTGAGTCTAAAGACTATGTGGAGACGCGCAAACCTTTCGCCTTATGGGAAATGGCCATGCTGGGGGGAACCTTGGTTTTAGCTGAGACAAGGTTTGAACTCTTTGTGCCACCAGCTCTACCAGGGAAGGGCCTGAGGGGGCGGGGGCTGCAAAAGGTTTCGATTGGGTAGGGAAATGACTGCGCTCGTAAGTCTTGAGGGGCCAGGAGCAACTCCAGGAAGCAAAATATGTGCCAGAAAGCGATGGCCCAAGTCCTTAGCCCCATGGAATAAAAGACAATCTGCAGCTTAAACAGCCATAATTTCGTTCTACCTGAGATACGCACCACATTGCTTCGAGAAAGCAGTGTGCGTCTCTCCGCAATTGACACGCTTGGCAATACACGATAAGGACTTATTGTGTACGGCCCTGGAGCAACTTACACAGACTTCAGACTTTAGCAGGAATTTGTATGGCCGAAGGAGTGGCAGTAGTAGCACCTCCAAGACAGCGGCAAGAACGCCTTCATGCGGTAGCAATACCAACCGGAACGCACAGACACAGGGAGCCTGTCACGTTCGAATGTGACAAAGAGTGTAGGGATGGGACTTGAGACCCATCACTCTTTTCTCATCACACATTTGATTTCTACTACCCTGGGGTTCAGCCAGTTATTCGGTTATGTCTTCTAACGAGTAGCTCATGAGTTCCCTTGCATATAAACCACTCCTTCCACGAATTTTATGGAAGAGTGCAGCATCACACTCACCAGCGAGACAGTGAGTGTCAGAAGGGCACTATTCATGGCGGCCTCGAAAGGGTTCAATGCAATGGCCAAAAGGTTCCAGTCCAAGAAACGGGTCAACCTCGGCTCTCTACCAATAAAATGAGCTAATACTCTCCTCTGGTGGATCATGTTGCCTTTGGCCAAAATGCTGCCATCCTTGGAGCGCATAACTTGAAAGCGTTTAAAGCCAGTGGCTCCAAAACGCCAGGTAGCCTTTGAATGAGCGGATCCGACGTAAGTGAGGCTTCGCTAAGTGTACTTGCGAATTTGGCCTTTGTCCGGGTTTCCACGCCCAAGGGCGACTCGGAGCCGGACATGGCGAGGTTGGCCTGGTTGCTTGTCGAAGCAGCAGTAGACCCTTCTTTCTTTCCCTGGAGCCCCTGCGCAGGGAGAAGTACCTCAAGTCCTCTTTGAATTCTTCTTTCTCCCTTTCTTTTTAAACCAGGTCGGGGAATGAGCCCTCTAATCTCGATCCCCGGAAGGGGCTCCAAGGCTGGGCAGTCCCACCTCAGAATGATCTTTTGGCTGTCAAAGGGGCATCAGCCGGGAAAGGAGGTCCCTCCTCTCTTTCTGAGTCCTTGGGGGCCCAACCTGCTTGAAGAGAAGCTTGCACAGGGGCAGACTGAGATTCAATGTTTCACACTGAGCCCAGGTTCACCTCATGAAAGATCCTGCCATCAGGGGTGAAGTCAGCTCTGGGACCATGTCCAACTCAGGCGGACCTCCATGTGGACATCCCACATTCCTGCAAGGTATCAAGGACCCTTCAATCCGGTGTTGTTGTGTCGGCGAACCGACCCTCATCGGAAAAGAGTAGGGGGCAGGAGTGCCGACCCCTTGCTAACTTAATATGAATGAGTGCAGGAGGCATGGCCCTACGCACTCATCTATTCCTGCCCTTCTAAGGAAGATAGCCCTATCGAGCCGATCCCCTCACAGCAGTCGATTCTCGGTCCAGGAATGTGGACATCCCACATTCCTGCAAGGTATCAAGGACCCTTCAATCCGGTGTTGTTGTGTCGGCGAACCGACCCTCATCGGAAAAGAGTAGGGGGCAGGAGTGCCGACCCCTTGCTAACTTAATATGCATGAGTGCAGGAGGCATGGCCCTACGCACTCATCTATTCCTGCACTTCTAAGGGAGATATCGAGCCGATCCCCTCACAGCAGTTGATTCTTGGTCACCTGCCTGCTTTCTTGGCAGTCCCTTGTGAAATTAATGGGGAAGGGGGGAAGTTGTGCTGAGAAGGGGCCATCTAGGGGTGACTCAACCATGGGGGTAAGGGGGGAAACCTTTCAACCAGTAGATATAGGAGAGAAGTAAACCTCCTATCAGCTAGAAGGACCCTTTAAAAAGGAAGGGAGGGGGTGCACCTTTTTTGTGGAGCTGCCGGAAACCAGCTCCACATACTCAGCCCACAGCTTTGATCTAAGATGGGCCTTGACAACCCGGCCCAACATTCAGGCTAATTGTCTTCAGCTTTAACTATTAAGGATGTGTGGACGAAGCAAACTTAATTATGTACTGGAAGGTGTTGCACTGAGTTGGTGGCCCAGCACACCTCGGGCATAATTCTCTCCTCAGCGAGCGGGCCCTCGGCACTCGCAGCAGGTAGGGGCCTCACGATATACACTGCTAGTCGACTAAGGTCTGTTAAGAAGATGAAAGTGCGCAAGGCAGCCACAACCTCCGTTGATGGAAGAGCATTTTGGAAGGCGATAGGCAGATAGGCAATAAAGGGAAGAAGAGAGAGGCGGGTCCACTAACGAGTAGGGTGGGTGATCACCTATTATTATCATAGCCCGGTGCTAGGTTACCCTGGGATGCCATGCAAGCCACCCAGGCACAATGTTTAGTGAATTGAACATGGCGCCCTGATGGACTGCACACCCTCCCGGTTTGAGGGAATAATCATAGAGAATAGTGTGATCAGAATAAGATTCTAGTGGGGTAAACTAAACAAAATGACAGATACTTAATTATCATAATTACTGGAGTAGTAAAAGTACCATTCAAAACTTATATAAACAAGAGGAAAGAACAAATGAACTGAATCACTCTCCTCACCGAGGGAAGAACATCAAATTGGGTGAAGCCAACAAAAGCACTACAATAGCTGAAAACACTTAGAATATAAAACCAAACTATCCTCAAAATTTATCATACAGTAAGCAAAATAAGTTTAGGCTAGCAAAATTTCAATGTATAAAAAAATACTCACCTTACAGACATTGAGGTAAGTGTGAAGACTGCCATCCAAATATCGTTTTGGATACTCCCCCTGATTTAGCATGAAAGCAGCAATGGCTGCCATCTCCTGTGCACCAGCGAAATAAACCCAAGCTTGATCACTCTTAAAGTCATTTTTGGCCATGAAGTAAGCATTATACGCAGCCTCAAACAATCCAAACATAAAGCAAAGATCTCCCAAACGGCGAGTTTGCAGCTCAGTTGCTTCTTGACTGTACACAACAGATGTAGCTCCACCAGTAGCAGGCTTCGAGCCTCCTCCAAGCCATCGGCGTGTGGCGCTCAATAGCGACTTTGACCGTGACCGATTTGTGACTACATCATTCAGGTGGCGAATTTGCCTCTCAACGTGAGGTATGAGTGCACTGATGCAAAACTCGCACACAAAACTGGTAATGCGGTCCAGGTCAGACGGAGTGAGGCATCCTCCATGTTTGGTCTCGGTGGGATGGAGAGAAGAGGATGGCAAAGCATGCCGGCTCAAAACGAGAGGTACATCCACTGAGAGGTTGTCTATGAGTTCATTTTTGTCATCGGGGTATGGTGCAACAGGGGAGAGGGGGTGTGCTGGAGTCTCCGATGAGTCGGACAAATTGCCTTCTATCACCTTCAATGGAAGAACTACCAAGTCCTCTCGAGGGGTACCACTACCACTGCTTGCCTCAGAACCGCCACTAAAAGCAACAGCATTCCTATTGGATAAATTGAGATGGCAGAGCAATGATGATTTTACATCCAATTTAAAAAAATATTATGCCAACTGGCCATTAAAACTAAAATGGGATGCATTTAAAAAAATAAAAGAAAATGGTTATTTTATGGAACTGACGCTCACTGTCTCCACTTTGTGGCAAAATGGTTTATGGTGATGAGACAACTAGTTTTAAATAAACAGTAGTAGTTCTTCAAATCTAAATCAACATTTACAGGAGGGGGAAAATTTACCTTCCTTCCTCAACAGTTGTATGGATTCATTGGAAGCAATAAGTGAAAAAGAATAACTAGAAGAGGCAGGCAGTAGTGAAATGTATCTCAAGGGTGGCAAACCTTATCTACATGTTAAGTGCTGGGCTGAGAGAACACATTCAAAGTTTTAACAGCGTGTGTCCCTACTCCTACCACACACTACCTCTCAGCATACAAATACACTAAACATCATACACAGATAAAGATACACAGCTTTTTCAAAACAAAAACTCTATTCTTAACTAGCCGCAACAACATCCACATCACCCTCATACACACCTTGCTCCAGACAATAGCCCTTCCCCTCCACATCAGGGACAACAGTCAAGCCAACATCTAATTCACAAAAGACATCCCTTTCACACACACACATTGATTAACAATGTTCGCCACATAGATCTCTCTAACCAAAGGTTACAGGGAAGTACAGAAAAGAATGTTGAGGTTTGGCGATGCTGGAATGAGCTGTCTGACTCAGCTGAGAAGGAAGAAAAAGCGCGGGTTTGCTGGAAGTTAGTGAGAACGGGTTAGTCGTGAAGCTGTATCGTTGTGGCAGATCTTGATGTTGGCTGGGAGGTCCTGATTTGCACCAAGGTTGATTAAGGTGTGGAAGAAGCAGTGAGGATTGAGGTTTCCCGGCGCCGGTCAGTAGAGTTATTGTTTGGAAAAGGTTTGTTAACATTGACATCGTCGATCGTCTTCCACACTGCAACTCAAGTAAGTGAGACCGTTTCTCCTGCGTATTACTAGTTTATATAATTTGGCAACAGATCTTTCCAACCAAATAAAACTAAAGAAAGCCTCTTCTAACATAAACATATATGTAAATACTTCCATCGACCTCAAGAAGATATCCACAAAATTACTTACCCTACCTAAAAACCCTTACAAACTCCCCCAAACTCACCCTGGAAGAGGATTGCAATGGTTAGTGCAAAACAAAACCTGGCACTCTACCTAACCAAATTACTTAACTTGCCCCCCCCCCCCTACCTGGGATGTGGGCAGCAGCCCGGAGAGCTGCCCATATTCTTGCAATGTAATCGGTGTGAAGAAGAGCGAAATGCTGGTATGGTCAGCCAGTCTTTGTAGATTCTTTAGCGCCCTCATTCCCAACATATCCAGGAACCCAGCAGAAGAAAATCTCTACATCCACCAGGTTCGGCATACCGTGGCGTCACGGATATCGCGAACCAGGGGATACGGAGATTCTAGCGCTCAGGGCGCTTTGTGAGTGGCTATAAATCACAATCCTGTCTGCGAACGGGGCACGCCGCGTTATCTCCCGTACCGAGAGGTGTATTGCAAACGTGAAAACAGACGCAGCGCAAGGCAGAGCGTCGCTGACTCTAAACAGAGAAGATACGGCGTGAAAACTGACCCACTCTAGCGGCTTGGAGCCATATGTATACACTGGCACTGTTCCAGTGTGCTCCAAAAAGGCCGAACAAAATACTCGCGGCGCTGTAGAAGCTTCGGGAGTAGAGGCGTGGCGACAAATAGTCAAAGGTGGTACCTTCTAGGGTAGAGTCCTGGGCAGAAGCAGGGATGCCACCGCCCCGAGAGCTATACCGAGTACTTGAAAGAGTTTCCTCGCCCTAAACCCAAAGGCTTAAGGTATGGCTGTTGTCCCTCTGTGGTAAAGGCACAGTCAGGCACGTACAGGCGAATAATGTACTGTGCACAGCGCAGAGCGAGTGGCATCTCCGCAGCGTCGACAGGTAGGCTCTCAATGGGGAACGTGCAGAAGACACCGGTCTCCAGGGCAAGGCCACTGTGGTGGATTGAGTCCACCTTCCGCAATATGCGCTCAGCTGCGAATACATAAAACTCGTATCTGTAATCGAGCTTCGAATGAACAAAGGATCGATAGGCAAGGAAGTAGCCCTATCTGAGTCAATGGCGCTGAACGTCACGGAACGTCACGGAACGAAGAACATCCATGGCGCGGGTACAAGAGATCCTGATGCTGCGAATATGAGTCTCTTAGGTCAGGCGGCGGTCAAATAAAAAAGCAAGGAAACAGTGCGATTCCACCACTTCCAGGCAAGCCCCATTTAGAAGGAAACCCTAACCTGTGAGCTTCGGCATAGCGAGAGACGCGGTTCAATGGCTGTTGGAGTCGACGCTCCAGAGTTGCCATTTGGGACGAGCAAAAAGAGAGCGAAAGGTCGTCCACGTAGAGCGTAGCCAGAACATCTTCTGGCAGCACCGAGGTGATGCCGTTGATGCTCAAGGCAAAGAGTGTGACACTGAGGACACTTGCCTGAGGGATACTCTCTTCCTGCTTAATTGGGCCGGAGAGGGTACCCCCACCCGTACGCGGAATCGATGATCTCGCAAAAATTCAGATATAAACATTGGGATGCGTTCCCTCGCCCCCAGACGGCATTTTCCAGTCGGAGCAGAGCATCCGATGTGGAGTGGAACTTGCGGAAATCGCACTGTGCAGAAGAGAGATGGCCTCCGCTGTCCAGAAAAGGCTAATCTAACATTTACCAATTTCTCCATCAACTTGCACACGCAAGAGGTTAGAGAGATTGGGCGGAAGCCGGTCGGAGTAGAGTGATCTCTCCCCGGTTTGCGAAAGGCGAGCACAGTAGCGATTCGCCAGGAATCTGGAGACTCTCTATCCAGATCCTGTTGAACAAATCTAACAGAAAGGCCATGTCTCGCTCACCCAGGTGTCGAAGCATGGCGTACGGGACACTGTCCGGACCAGGTGCGGTGTACGCGCACGAAGCGAGAGCGGAATGAACTCACTCAATCTAACCCTGTCGTTGAAGGGTTCTCGGCCTCTGGAAGTAAACTCCAGTTGGTGGCTTTCCGCGACATCACGATGCGCATTAAAATCTGGAAGAGCAGGATCCCAGCCAGAAAATGCGAAGAAAGTGGTCCCGAAGGACTCAGCCACGGACGAGGGGTCATATATTGCGGTCCTATTATCCTGGAGAATGCGCAGGGGGTTCATGCGAGAACTTGCCCCGAATACTTTTTACTCGTTTCCAACCCTCTGCTAGATGGGTCTTCCCGTTAAGTGAAGACAAGTATGCCCGCCAGGAAGAGCGGCGTGCGTGCTGCGAAACATACCGGAACCTAGCCCCAACTCGACAATGAAATCGTTTGGGCGGAGCTTATAGCGCATGTTGGCATAACGCTTCTGTTTGAGGGCCGTCTCACACTCGGTTGTCCATCACAGAAGCGATCGACGTGCAAAACGGACAGACGTTCTAGGAATAGTAGTTAGGCCCAAGGTGATAATGTTGTCGGAGAAGAACTCAACGGCCTCATCTACCGACCTAAACTCCTGGACTGAAATAGAGAAATCAGTCATTTCCTGAAATGATGACTACCGCGCCCGCGGCAAGCACCACCGAGGTGGTCTCTCAGGCGGCAGCGGCCTAGAAAATGATATTCGAATGGAAAAAAGATCACTACTATGACGTCATCGACTCCCCTATCCAAAATCAGGCTGTGCATCCGGAGAGCACAAAGATAGATCGAGACAGGAAAATGAAGCGGTTCTCGGGCAGTGATGGGTAAACTCATCCACATTTAGGAGACCCATCTCCAGCCAGTTGATCAGGTTGGCAAGGACCTGACCTCTGGGATTGATCGAGTAGTCTCCCCAGAGGGAGTGTCTACCATTGAAATCCCTTAGCAAGATAAGAGGGCCTCGGCAACAGGGTTACGACGCGGAGGAAGTCCTCCGCGTTACCTGCCTGACCTTCATCCCGTGGTGGGGTCGCAAAACCCTTATACTCCGGGAGGGTCAGCACGGGGCACGCGCCCAGCATGGTCTCCTGCAAAGACATACCTAAGGAAAAATGGGAGGAGAGGAGCCTCCGTAGTTTCTGCCAGTTGCCCCGGGGTCCATGGGGCCCTCTTCAAAGAGAAGACCCTCACGGGAATATCCGTACTCTTCCCGGAGGCCCAACTTCGGGCGCTATTGGCCGGACAATGCGCTGTAGCCTTCGAGGACTTATCGGGGGAGGTTGGCCTCGCCATGCGAGGATATTCATGCATCCAACTCGAAACATTGGGCAGGTGGGGCGGCTTCGGAGGCGGGGTCCCTCCTTTGGAGGATCCACCGTCTTCAAATCACACAGCCTAGCACTGCATGTGAGCGTAGGAGCCGAAGCTCCTTTAGTGCTGTCCTCCTTTCGGGGGGGCAGCATTAGGAAAACCCGGAAAACGGCATCACAGGGACCTTCAGGGGTGTTGCCTCCTGTGAGTCTAACGACTCGGTGGAGGCGCGCGGCCATTTCGCCTTATGGGAGACGGTCACGCTGGGGGAAGGAGGGGTAGCTCTGGTTTTAGCCAAGGCTGTATGTGAACCCTTTGTGCAGCAAGCTGTACCGTGGAAGCGCCGGGGATGGAGAGAACCGCAGAAGGGTTCCAAATGGGCGCGGGAACGACCTTGCTCGTAAGCCAGGAGAGGCCAGAAGCAGAAGGTGTATTTTTAACATTGAGGCATAAGACGTCCCAGGAGCAGGGAGCGGCTCTCCGCAATTGACACACTTGGTCACACACGATTTGTCGTGTGTGGCTTTAGAGAAAATTATACAGACTTTGGGTAGCCCCAACTTTGCATGTATACAGGAGCGATTCGTATGGTTGAAGTGGTGGCGGTAGTAGCACCTCCGTGGCAATGGCACGAATGCCTTCACGCGGTAACCATACCAACCAGCATGTAACGACTGAGGGAGATGGTCACATTCGAACGTGATGAAGAGCGTAGGGGTGGGTTTTGAGGCCCCTCGTTGTTTTCTAATCACACGTTCGATCTTGACCACTCCCTGATCAGCTTGCTCTAAGGTTTTGCGATGTATTTAATAGTCCACGAGTTCCCTCGCATAAACTACTCCTTTCACGAAGTTCATGGTAGGTTGCGGCATCACACTCACTGGCGTGCCATCAAGTGTCTGAAGGGAACTAATCCTGGCCCCCTCGGAGGGTTCCACGCATTCGCTAGAAGGTTCCCGTCCTAGATACGGACCACTTTCAGCTTTCTACCAATCAGGCTAGCTAGTGCTCTCCTCTGATGGATCATGTTGCCCTTAGCCAACATGCTACCATCAGGGGAGCGAATAACCATAAAGCGTTTGAAGCCAGCGGGCTCGAAAATGCCAGGTAGTCTCTCAATGAGGGGCCCCGACGTAATCGAGGATCCACTCGGCGCACTTGCGACTTGTGTCTTGGTCTGGGGTTCTCTACCCGGGAAAGCCTCCGGGCCGGACGTGCCAATCTTGGCCTGGTCACTTGCCGAAAAGGCGGCAGACCTCTTTCTCCCTCGGAGCTCCTATAGAGGGAGAGGAACCCTTAGTCTTCTTAATCCTTTTCTTTTGGAGAGAGAAAGGTGGGGAATGAACCCGCTTCTCTCCACCACTGGAAGGAGCCCTTAGGCCAGATGGACCGGCCTCAGGAACATCCTTCTTTGAAATTGAGGTCTTAGCTGTCACAGGAGTATCAGCCGGGGTAGGAGATCCCTCTTCTCCTTGTAAGGCCTCGGGCGCCTGCGCCGACTGAGGAGAAGCTTGTACAGCGACGGATTCATGTTTTGTGCTTGGCACCGAGTCCAGGTAAAACCCTATGCAAGATCCTACCGTCTGGGGCTGGGTCACCTCGGGGACCATGTCGATCTTAGGTGGGTGTCTCCATGTGGGCATCGCGAATCACATTAGGGGTACCTTTCATCTTGTCTAGGGCCGGAATGAGAGGGGGAAAGGTATGCTGACCCCCTGTAACCTGAGAGAACCTGAGTGCAGAATGTTAGAATTTAGCCACTGCCTAAAGGTAATTGGTGGGAAGACTACGGGTTGTCCAGTATTTAAAAATCCTCCCCCCCGTAGTTATCTCATGATGGTAACTACTACTTAGTGTGGGGTCGTTTATTAAGATACATCAATATATATATATATATATATATATATATATATATATATATATATATATATATATATATATATATATATATATTAAGATACATCAATATATATATATATATATATATATTGATGTGTCTTAATAAACGACCCCACACTAAGTAGTAGTTACCATAATGAGATAACTACGGGGGGGGGGGGGGGTAGGGTTTTTAAATACCAGACAACCGGTAGTCTTCCCACCAATTACCTTCAGGCAGTGGCCAAATTCTAACATTGGGAGCTACTGCTGGAGCTGCCCGAGGGCGGCTCCGTCGATGTACAAGGGAGAATGGGGAGAGATTTGTTTTGTTTTTTTTTTATTTTCAGCCATGGGCATGGTGACCCTATTTGTGCCACGGGACGCAATAGCTCATCACCTCTTGCAGTTGCCCGCACTGCAGGAGGTGCTTACAGGCCTGGCAGAGCCAGGCGCTGCCATTTGGGACCACCCCTCCCGCCTGGTGGCCTGGCAGTTCATCGGCATGGCGGCTCCACCTTGAATGCGGCGTAAAAGGATAGATTGTGAAGAGGAGAGGAAAAGGGATGTGAGGAAGGGATGTGAGGAAGGTATGGGTGGGGATGAAGCAGGTTGTTAAAAAAAACACATCCCGAACCGGAGCTCAGGTGTTAGGGAACATTGTTCCCTCCCCCCTCAGCCCCGATCCGGGACGGTTGGCTTGAGAAGAAGGTCAGCATCTACCCTGTGAAATTAGAGAATTAGAGGCTGACCAGAGAAAGTTGTGGGAGAGGTTGTATGAAAAGAGAGAAAACAAGTGTTTTGAAGGAAGGAGAAGAGGCTAAGCTGGGGTCGGACGGGGTGCTGAGTCCCGTCAGCACGGCGGCCAGGATGGCAAATCACCGCACCCCTTACGGGGCAGTGAGGTACAAAGTAGATGTTAGCAGAAGGAGCAGAAGCTAAGCTGGGGCTGGATGGGTCCCTGAGTCCAGTTAGAATGGCAGCTATGAAAACGTTGCTGTGCCCTTTGTGGTGTATCACAACACATGACCAAAACTTGCAAAAAGGAAAAAAAACAACCTGAATGCGCTACGGACAACAACAGAAACGCTCATCATGCTATACAAGCAATTCATCCATTCCACACTTAATTACGCTTCCCCAGCCTGCCACCAACACTAACTCCTTCCAATGTTGACACACACTAATGGATACAAAACCTAGCTCTCTGTATAATCAATGGATGCACCTAATCCAACCAAATAAATCACCTGCACACAGAAACAAAAATAACCAGCATTAACATGCACATAAACATGCTCATTACTCAGTTCTATGCAAGAGACATTCCCTTCCAACCATGCCACAGCATCAGAAGAAACCCATCACTCATTCCTTCTTTTCTAGCCCCTAGCCCACAACAGCAGAGATAACACACAAAAATCTGGCAAACAGCACACTACTTTAGACATGCCTTATCAAAATTGCCAAAGAGGAGGAGCTTCTTTCCAAACACACCAGTCACCCTCTCTGGGCTCAAGTCCAGCGACCACCCATCTCTACAATATTATAAGCACCAAAGTAAATCAACAATACAACCTGCCAATCTTGCCACACCCTTGGAACAAACACCACAATTGTGGCCTTGATACTGGGCCAGGGGCATAATAAAGTAAATATATATAATATTCATTGTTTTATAATAGCCATATATAAATTCAGGATCGTAAAGACAGCAATCATTAAGTTAATTTCATCAGGATGTGAAATCAACGTTTTCTTAAATTTGTTCCAATGTTAAAAACAGCAAAGAGATGTGTAGTTGTGTGTAGTGGAATATGATTGAGTACTAAAGTGAAACTAATCAATTTAAAATAACTGAAGGAAAATTTAATATACTCACCCTTCCACAAGCCTTCTCTGTTGCAACACCTGCCGCCATGGATCAGGAGCATCAGCCTCTGATTGATGGATGCCTCTCGAATTAATTTTCAGTAAGTGGCAATTTGAAGATCCATAAGCACTTATCATATCCTCAAAAACACGCTCAGCACTGAAATAAAATGGAATATTTAAACTTTCCTCACAAGGTAGGGTTGGTGCACATCAAAACCATTAAAAATAGTCTCCCTCATAAACCTTTATATCCTATTAAGCACAGAGCTAATCATTCTTCCACACCGGTGGGGCACTTACTTGCCCTTTCCCCCACTACCTCTTGTCTGCGAGGTGGGTGGACCCTAGAAAGACAAATAGGTCCCTAAGAGAGGAAGTGTGTGTATTGCGAGCTTGTGTGAGGCTTGTGCAGTCTATAAGTAGGTGTGTTGTGGTGGAGCGAATGTGAGTGTGTGTGAAGGGCCATTCTCTCTCCCTCCCTCTGTAAGAATGTGTGCGAGTGGGGGATGTTGTTTTTTTTTATATAATATATATGTATTTGCTTTCATGTTGTATTATAAAATGTTTTTCTCTCTTTCCAGGATATATATTCTGAAAAGAGTGTATGTAATTTTGACATAACGCAATATATTTAAAACAAAAAGCCACTCTATGATAGATAAAGATTTGCAAAATTTAATCTTTCCTTTTTGTAAAGAGTGGCAATAAGTTTTTGTGAGTCCCGGCTGGACAGGAGGTTTTTCTTTGATAGCCTCAAGACGCAACCAGATCGCAATATTGTACGAGCTCGGAGGCGCCAGTTTTTTTTGTAAAGCGCTTGAGACGCCAATACCCACCTGGGTAACACGTGAGGCCTTTCTTCTTTTTTTGGTCTGCTTGTTTGCTTTAGGCCTCTTGTTATTGGCTTCTTTGTATACTGTGTTATCGGTTGGTTGATATTGCCATGGCAGATATTTTTTGTTGTTTGACTTTGCGTATCTTCCTTTAGTAAAAATAGTCTAATTAAATGTTGTTTTTTGTATAAATTTTTTATTGATATTCATAAGATAATATTAATTGTTTTTTTTATATATATATATATATATATATATATATATATATATATATATATATATTATTAGCGTGTTATAACGAGATCTCTTATAAATATTTACCCCCATATTTTTTCTTGTAAATAAAGGACTGTACATACAATCTGTTTAATTTCTCCCTTGATTTCTCATGTCCAAATTAGTGTAGGAAGCAGGTTGGATCAATCGGGGTTAGAGTCTAGATTTTCGGCCTGCTACAGTGTGATGTCTGGGCTTTGGTTGAATCTGGTGTGTGTTAGTGTTGGGGTGAGGTTTATTCTGTTTGTATCGTTTGTTTGGAGTGTAGTGGAGTGGCCAGTAGAGTTTAGTGGAGTTGAGAAAAGATTACTCAGTGTGTTCTGTGTAGTGATTTCTCTGATTGTTTCTTTAGGGCTCATTTAGGATGCTTGGTGGTAGTGTGTTCAAGTGTCTTTGGGTCAAGGTAGTGTGGATGTGTTTGATTAGGTTGGGGTTTGGTGGTGGGGGAAGGGGATTATCATAGAGGTGTTGGAAATAGTGTGCTGGGGCTTCTTTCTTGTGTCAGGGTGGTGAAAGTTTGCTGTCAGGTGCTCTGTCGTGTGTTGGATCTTATTATGTCTAGGTATAATTTGATTGGGAGTATATTTGTTTCAACATGTAGGTGTGGGGTGGGTGTGCTGCGTATACATCCAGTGAGTGTTCTGAGTGGTTTGGAGTTTGTTTGTGTGAGATTTGGGTGTCAGGCTAATGCTGCATAGTTGAGGATGGTGTGGATAAAGTGATTGTATAGAGTGGTGAGAGCTCTTTTTGTTGTCCAAATCGTGGTGGAGCAGCATCCTGGCTATAAGATGTGGAGAAAGCGGTCACAAAGGACTAGCTCACAGACTCAGGGTAACTGATTGCAGTCGAGAATGGGATAAATGGTCCTGCAAGAACTTGACATGAATCCTTTTGACTCGCTTCCACAACTCTGCTGCTAGAGAGGTCTTCCCATTAAGTGAAGGCATGTATGACTACCACTACAAGTGCCAGGTAGGCTTCAAAACATAGCACAACCTATCTCTAGCTCAACAAAATCATTCAGGTGACCCTTATAGCGCATGTAGGCATAATGCTTCAGCTTGAGGTTTGCCTCACACCTGGCAGAAGCAGTTAAAGTGCAAAACAGCCCGAGGTTCTAGGAGCCCACGACGATGAGGTTGCCAGAGAAGAACACAAAGCCTCATCCAACAATCTTAACTCCTCAGCTCAGGCAGAGAAATCAGTCATTTCCTGAAATATAGACCAACGTGCTTGTGTCAAGCACCCCACCCCGGAGCTTTCAGGTGGCCTTGCTCCTGAAAATAAGATTTGAATTAAATGGTAAAGTGATCACTACCATGGAGGTCATTGACCACCCCCCAAACAAAATCAGGCTGTGCATCCGGAGAGCACAAAGATAGATTGGGGCAGGAAAATGAAGCAGTTCTTGGGCCATGATGCGTAAACTCATCCACATTTAGGACACCTATCTCTAGCTTGTTGATCAGGTCAGCAAGGACCTGACCCCTGGGATTGATTGACTAGTCTCCCCAGAGGGGGTGTCTATTATTTAAATCCCCAAGCAAGAGAAGGGGCCTCGGCAACTGTGCCACAAGGCTGCAAAAGACCCTGCATCAAAGTTATCAAATAGTGGAATGTACACAGAAATAACTATACCTCTATCCAGATGCAGCTGCACTACTATTGCTTGAAAGGGGTATTTATAACAAATAGAAGAATGGAGACATCATGCCGGGTGTAAATCGCGCATCCTCCTGACCTGCTCCCATCTCGTGGTGGTGGGGTTGCGAAAACTCTTATACACTGGGAGTGTGGGCAGCATGGTCTCCCGCAAAACAATAGCTAACAGGAAATGGGAGGAGATGACTCACTACAGCTCCCAATTGGCCAGGAGTCTGCAGCAATTCCATAGAAGGAATATGCCCTCCAGACCTATCTTGGAAGAGAAAACTGTCACAGGAATGGCAGAACTCCAGGTGCTGCTGGTCAAACAAGGCACCGTCTCCTTTGGGGACTTATTGAGAGGTTGGATTCGTTTGCGAGTCTCTTCCTCCCACAGCTGTGAAACCTTTGGAGAATCCATCTTCAAGCCACCCATTGAAACCTTGAATTTTTCGTATCAGTAAGGGAAATGTCTCATTTTTTTACTTATTTTGACTCAAAGGTGTAAGACTCATTTCCCTCTCCCTCTACAAGTCTACTCAGATGGATGCTGTTTGGCAGAATTTATTTAGGGGGGGGGAGGTTTTGTGGGCTGGAGGTTGCCCATCCCTGGGCTAGATGGACCAGCCTCAGCAAGATCCTGCACACAAAAAGTAGACATCCATCTCAATGACACCATGAGAATCATCTCAGGTGCCCTAAAACCTACACCGACCCCTTGGCTTCCTACAATGAGCTCTATAGCCCCACATAACTTCCTTAGAAAAAATGAAGTCCAAAAACTCAAGCAGCACATTAGCAATCTGCCAGACAACATACCCCTGAAAAGGGTAATTGAACAAACCTCAACCACATCAAGATTCAATTCCCACAGACCCTTTTACAAAACTAGCAATAGCATTGATTTGATGTCATCCTGGAAAATGCAATGGGAATCTAACAACACTGAAGGTGGAAACCTAGTATCAGACTCCACACAGTCACTCCCAGGTTTCCAGACAGCGACCAAAAAACAATGGACAAGAACAGCAGTAAACTTACATCGATGGGGAATGAAGGACTCGTCTATCTGTCCAGCATGCCACACTGCCCTGCAAAACACTGACCACCTGGTGCTAGAATGTCATCAAACTAGACTACAAGGAGGCTATAATTCCATCCACGAATGGAGCGAGACCTTTAACAACTGGCTAAAATTAAAAAGAATAGAGGTTTGAAATCCATATGACACGAACAAAGGAAGCAAGATCCTTCTTTGAAATGGAGAAGGTCTTGGCTGTCAAGGGGGCACTAGCCAGGGAAGAGGAGATCCCTCCTCTCCTTCTGGGTACTCCAGGCCCGAGCCATCTGTGGAGAAGCTTGCACAGGGGCAGACTCAGGTTCGACAACCGTGTGCAAGATCCTGCCATTTGGACTGGGTCATCTCAGGGGAGATGTCCATGTAGCCCCCCCCCCCCAACATCATGGACTCCATTCAAGGTTGCTTTTGTCTCGTCTAATGAAGGTGAACGGGCATCTGTCGGGGAACTGAGGTGCGCAGGTACGCTGGCCCCCTGTAAACTGGTGATGACTGCCAGCAGGATATTAATGGGCACAGGCTGACAAGCCTTGTTATCCCTTGCCCCCCCTAAGAAGGTTGGCCCTATCGAGCCGCTAACACCCGGACTGGTCAATTTTGGGCTGCCTGCTTGTTCTCTTGGCAGTCCTGTGTGAAAGAAAAGGAGGGACTGCCATAGTAAAAGAGATGGAGTTGCCCAAGGGTGCCTCCAAAGAAAGGGGGGGAAGGGAGTCCTCCGCATCCTTAGGCCTAGGAGAGGAGTAAGCCTCCTCTCGTAAAAAAAAAGGGTTGGAGAGGCCCCTGAGAAAACACAGGGTGGGACCACCTCCTATTCTGCTGTGGAGCCTCCCCAAGTGTAGTTCCAATGATGGTAAAGGGGGAGGGGGGTAAAGGGGGTCTAAATAATCTTCATCAGTGGTCAGTGGGCATAGGGACCCTATTAACACAGGATGCAAACAGTAATCCTCCATGCAGTAGCCCACTATGCGAGGGGTGAATATGGGGTTGGTAATGCCAGTGCTGCCATTAGTGGCCACTCCTCCTACCTGGTGGCCAGGTAGCCCATCAGCATGGTGGCTCCACCTTAGGCTGGGTGTGAAATTAATAGTCCAGGAAAAGAGAGAGAGATGGTATGCAAGGCAGGTGATGGTGGGGTGAGGAAGGTCATTAAAAACCCACCCCTAAACTGGGGGTGAGGGGTGAGACCACAGCAGCCCCCACATCAGTGTCCATTTTTAACCTATCTGTGAAGAGATGACACGATGAAGTGCGAGATGTTGCATGTTCAATGAACATAGCACGTAACACACGTGGGTCAAACAGAGACTTCTGCATGTCAAAGATTTTTTTTTTTAATTTTAAGAGTTCATCTGGTGACTGCCTCCTTGAGCATAAGTCGCCATACTTACCACTGCCTAGTACTAAGCTACTTTAAAATAGTAAAATGAAAAAGGAACAAAAAAACAAAATAAAAAAAGGAAGAAGGAAAGAGGCAGGAAGCAAGCTGCAGCATCGGGGGGAGGTCCACCTTCCCCCGGTGCAGGAACGTGCAACCTAAAAAAATAACAAAAAAACAAAACAACCAGTTAAATAAAGTGGAGAAGGCCTGCCTCCCCCCCAAGGGTCGGTAAGTCCACCAGTTAATGTGCACGAACTTGTCCTGAGTACAAGGGACAGGCGGTAGCGACCCTGCCCGTCCCAGTCCCGGGAGAGGTAACGTGGGTGAAGATTGCCCAGACTGGGACAGTCAACAAGAAGGTGCCTAACACTCTGGGGGACAACGCAGTCTTCACAGTAGGGCGCAGGCGAGCGCTCCATCAAATGGCGATGCGTCCAATTCGGAGATGACATAAAGCAACCTGAAGCCGTCACGGCATTGGGGGGTAGGTCCATGGAAACAGTCGTGACACAATGGCATGCAACTTTAAGTCACTTTGAGCGTCTCCCATCTTCTTTGCAAAGCAGCCCGGAGAGCTGCCCATATTCCTGCCATGTAGTCGGTGTGAGGAAGAGTGAAACACTGGTCCGGTCACCCAAGTCTCGCAGACTCTTTGGCGCCCTCATTCCCCGCAATTCCTAGATGTCCAGATTTATTTATTTTTTTTCTTTCTTTTAAGAGCTGATCTTGGGCATTAGTCGCCGTATTAAAACTGGCCTAGTTCTAAGCTACTTTAAAATAAAATTAAAGAGAGAAAAAAAAAACAACACCCCAAAAGGGGGAAAGGAAGCAAGCTGGTGCGTCGGGGAGAGGTCCCCCCGGCGCAGGAGCGTGCAACTAAAGGAGAAAAACAAACAAAAAAACAAAACAAAAAACAAAAAAACAAATGCAAAAAAACAACAAAACAAAACAAAAAAACAAACAAACCTTGCTTAAATAATAGGGAGAAGGCCGGCCTCCCCCAAGAAGTCAACAAGTCAATGTGCACGAATCTGTCCCGAGCACAAGGGACAGGCGGTAGCGACCCCGCCCATCCCCGTACTGGGACAGGTATCGTGCGCGAAGATCACCCAGACTGGGACATTCGACAAGAATGTGCCGAACAGTCTGGGGGACGACGCAGTCGTTGCAATAGGGCGCAGGCGAGCGCTCCATCAGATAGCGATGCGTCACACGAGTGTGTCCGATTCGGAGACGACAGAAAGCAACCTGAAGCCGCCGCGGCATTGGGGGATAGGTCCATGGGAACAGTCGCGGCGCAATGGCACGCAACTTTAAGTTCCCTTCGACCGTCTCCCATCTTCTTTGCCAAGCAGTCCGAAGAGCTGCCCGTATTCCTGCCATGTAGTCGGTGTGAGGAAGAGCGAAACGCTGGTCTGGTCGCAGAGTCCTCACGGACTCTTTGGCGCGCTCATTCCCCGCAATTCCTACATGTCCAGGAACCCAGCAGAAGATAATCTCGACATCTGCCCGGCTCGCCAAAACCGTGGCGTCACGGATATCGCGAACAAGGGGATGCGGAGATTCCAATGCCCCGAGAGCACTCAGGGCGCTTTGTGAGTCGCTATAGATCACAATCCAGTCTCCGAACCGGGCACATTGCATAATCTCCCGTACTGAGTGGTGTATTGCCACCAGCTCGGCCGTGAAGACAGACGCAGCGCCTGGCCGAGCCCTGCTGACTTCAAACAGAGGGGATATGGCATGGAAGCCGACCCCCGCTTGGGACTTGAAGGCATCCGTATACACTGGCACGGTTCCAGTGTGACACGAGGTGTGCTCCAAAAAGGTCGAACGCAATACTCCCGACGCTGTACAAGTTTTGGTAGCAGAGGCATGGCAACAAATAGCCAAAGGTGATACCCTACAAGGTGGCATCCTGGGCAGAACTAGGGGCACCACTGGCCCGAGAGCTATACCTAGCTCTCAAAGGAGTTTCCTAGCCCTAAACCCAAAGGGCTTAGTCTATGATTGGCGTCTCTCGGCGACATAGGCACCGTCGAAATCAGCTGACGATGCAGTGAAAGCTGTTGGCGACTGAGGGAGGCGCCGGGCTCACGTGTACAAACAAATAATGCACTGGGCACGGCGTAGAGCAAGTGACATATCCCCAGCATCGTCAAGTAGGCTGTCAATGGGGAAAGTGCGGAAGGCACCGGTCACCGGGCGAAGGCCTTCCGCAATACACGCTCAGCTGCTGATGCATAAAACTCGCATCTGTATCGAGCTTCGAATGAACAAAGGATCGATAAAAAAGTAAGGCAGTACCCATATCAGCGCCCCAACCGATGAACGTCACGGAATGAAGAATATCCATGGAGCGGGTACAAGAGACCCTAAGGCTGCGAATATGAGCCTCCCAGGTTAGCCGTTGGTTTAATACAAGACCAAGGAAACGGTGCGATTCAGCCACTTCCAGGCGTACCCCATTAAGAAACAAGTCTGGGTCAGGGTGGAGCCGTGGATGGTGGCAGAAGTGCACCACTTAGTCTTGTCCAAGGAAAACGGAAACCTGTGCGCTTCGGCATACCGAGAGACGAGGATCAATGCCTGATGGAGTCGACGCTCTAGAGTTGGCATCTGGGCCGCGCCTAAAGAGATCGAAAGGTCGCCCACATAGAAAGTAGCGAGAACATCTTCCGGCAGCACCGAGGTGATGCCGTTGAAGCTCAAGGCAAAATATGTGACACTGAGGACACTTCCCTGTGGGAGACCATGTTCCTGCTCCATTGGGCCGGAGAGGGCTCTCCCCACTGGTACGCGGAATCGACAATCTCACAAACCGTCAGATATAAAGATTGGGAGGCGTCCCCTCACCCCCATCGTGTGGAGAGTTTCTATGATACCATAGCGCCATGCAGTATCATAGGTCTTTTCCAGATCGAAAAACACCCTGGCGTAGTGCTGTCTACGAAGGAAGCCCTTGCAGAAGGCATTTTCCAGGCAGAGCAGAGCATCCAACGTGGAGTGGATCTTATGGAAGCCGCACTGTGCAGAAGACAGATGGCCTCCGCTGTCCAGGAAAAAGGCTAATCTAACATTTACCAATTTTCCCATCAACTTGCACACGCAAGAGGTTATAGAGATTGGGCAGAAACTGGCCGGAGTAGAGTGATCTCTTCCCAGTTTGCGAAAGGCGAGCACAGTAGCGATTCGCCAGGAATCCGGGAGAAGACCCTCCACCCAGATCAATCTAAAAGAAAGGCCATGCCTTGCTCACCCAGGTGTCCAAGTATGGCGTATGGGACATCATCCAGACCATGGGCGGTGTCCGCGCACGAAGCAAGAGCAGAACACAACTCACTCCCTCAATCAAAATCAGGCTGTGCATCCAGAGAGCACAAATATAGATCGATGCAGGTAAATGAAGCAGTTCTCGGGCAGTGATGCGTAAACTCATCCACATTTAGGACACCCATTTTAAGCTCAGCAAGGACTTGACCCCGGGGATTAATAGAGTAGTCTCCCCAGAGGGAAGCAAGAGAAAGGGCCTCGGCAGCCGTGCCACGACACGGTGAACGGTGGAATGTACGCAAAATTAACAGTATACCTCCTATTAAGGTGCAGCTGCACAGCTACTGCCTGAAAGGTATCTAAAGCGAAGAGAAGAACGGAGACATCATGCCTGGTGTAAATTGCACATCCTCCCGCACAGTCCCCATCCCATGGTGGTGGGGTTGCAAAAACCTTATACCCTGGGAGAGTGGGCATGGGGCATGCGCCCAGCATGGTTTCCTGCAAAAAGATAGCTAACGGAGAACGGGACGAGACGAGCCTCCGCAGCTCCTCCCAGTTAGCCCAGAGTCTGCCGCAATTCCATTGAAGGAATATGCCCTCTAGGCCTAGCTCGGAGGAGATGCACCCCCCCTCACAGGAATGAACGTGTGCTTCCCGGAGGCAGAACTCCGGGCGCTGTTGGCTGGACAATGCACTGAAGGCGCTGTCGCCTTTGAGGGCTTATTGGGGGAGGTTGAGGTGGCCACGCGGGTCTTTTCCTCCCTCCGCCTCGAAACCTTAGGCGAGCGGGGCGGCTTCGGAGGCGGGGAGCCCTCTTTTCGAGGATCCACCGTCTCCGAGCCACCCAGCCCACCACTGGGCGTGGGTGAAGGAGCCGAAGCAACTTTGGTGCTGTCCTCCTTTCAGGGGGCAGCTTTACGAGCCCCAGAAGATGGCCGGCCACCAACTTCAGGGGTGTTGCCTCCTGTGAGTCTAACGACTCGGTGGAGGGGCGTGGCCGCTTCGCCTTACAGGAAACAGTCACACTGGGGAAATGGTGGGGGAGCCCTGGTTTTAGCCGGGGGTGGGTGTGGACCCTTTGTGCCGCCAGCTTTACCAGGAGAGCGCCCAGAGTGGGTAGAACCCGCAGAATTGTTCCGAATGGGCGTGGAAACAACCGTACTCGTAGGCCTGAAGGGGCCAGGAGCAGAGGGTATCTTTTTCAACACTGAGGCATAGGACGTCCTGGGCAGCACTGAGCGCGCCAGGACAAAGTCCTTAGCCTCTATCGATGGTGAGGAGGAAAGGAAAAGGTTTTTTTTAAACTTTTCATCATTTGGGAAGGGGACCCAATTCTTTTCATGGGATGCAGACAATAATCACCCCTCAAAATAGCCCTCTCTGCAAGGGGTGCGTACGGGGCTGACAGAGCCAGATGCCGCCATTTTAGGACATCCCTCCTGCATTGTGACCTGGCAGCCCTTCGGCATGGCGGTTCCACCTTAGGCATGGCGTAAAAAGGATAGTGTGCGAAGTGAGAAGGAAAGGAGATTTGAGGAAGGTATGGGTGGAGATGAAGCAGGTTGTTAAAAACCCACCATCCCAAACTGGAGCTCAGGGGTTAGAGAACATTGTCCCACACCCCCTCAGCCCCGATCCGGGATAGTTGGCTGAGAAGGTCAGCATCTACCCTGTGAAAATAGAGGATGACCAGAGAAAGTTGTGGGATAGGTTGTAGGGGAAGTGAGGAAGTAAAGGAGAAATACAAACTATCTGAAAGAAGGAGAAGAGGCTAAGCTGGGGCCGGACGGGGCACTGAGCCCCGTCAGCACGGCGGCCAGGAAGGCAAATCGCCGCGCTCCTTACAGGGTGACAGAAGAAGAGGCTAAGCTGGGGCCGGATGGGCGCTGAGTCCTGTCAGCACAGCGACAGGAAGGCAAATCGTTGCGCCCCTTACAGGGTGCATGTTAGAGTCATGCAAATATTTCACAAGGGGAATGTACACCAGGGGGTAGGTAGGAACGAGAAGGGCAATACTGAGCTGCATGGACCTAACAGAAAATGTGTTTGGCCCTGTGAAGTCCCAAGGGCTAATGTATGGACAGATGTGCCACCCCTCGGGGAACCCCCCCCTCCCACTGGCTAGACCTTCCACAGCACATACCTCACCAGGACTTGGACATAAAAGTATAAAAAGGAAATGAAAGATGATGGCATCAGAAAGGGAAAAGATTGGAAAGAAAAAACTCATTTTTAAAAACCACCACCCCCAACCACAACCAAGAGGGAGGGGTAAATCTCCTTTCCATCCTCAACCAGGCATGAATGGTTGGATGCTGGTTACCAACTAGCCAGAAAAAATTAGCCACCAGCCATGAAAAACTGGCGAGAAGGGGCTTGTAAAGTAGTGTGAAAAAGGGGTAAAAGTAAGATGCTTGGAATAAATAAAACCAGCTAGTTCACATCTAGTCTAAGACAACCAGGGGCACTATGGATAGGAAGGTGTGCAGCTGCTCCTGGTGTCAGTTTTACTAGTCTGCACAAGACCCCTCTTGCGGGGTTGATAAACAATAAACTCACATAATTTATATTGCAATACTCATTTATGTATACAGATGATCGAAAAAATTGCAGTGAAATAAAAAATTTAAAAACATACATTGCAGTGTCCACTTCATCAACATCCTGAACCAAAAGGTAATATTTCATGATATTTGGAGAGAACCATTTGAGAAATCTTGTTTGATTCTGATGCTGTTGCTGATGTTGATATTGAGAAAGTTTGTTGAGTTGGTCTATAGGATTATCACTCCCAGCTGATATAACCTGTAATAGGCAAAAGAATTAAGTAATAATTAAAAGTATATGTAATATCTATGAATATAATTATTAAAATTTATAGAGAAATTCTCCAAAAGATTTTGGCATTTACAGGGAAGACAGGTGCCAGCCCCTCAGGTAGTGCAGTGAGTTTAGATATACAATGAGGTGACAAGTATTTGCACACAATTTTTTAATATTTCCCAAATATTTTCTGTTTTTTCCGGTTATAAATCTAACAGGAAACTCAGAAAACATATATTTAACAGAAAAAATATGCATAAGAAAGAGTTTATTTGTATATAACAACAATTGCTAATAAACAAACTTTAACAGGTGACAAAATGATTTAACCACTTTAATAACATGCAAGGATATTGTTATTAAACAAAAGAAATCTTAAAAAAATTCAATGAAAAATGGTAAGTTTGAAGATTTAAGAAATTTCTAGAAATGAAACTGATATAAACTGCTGAATATAAGAATCCATAGAAGAAGGAAGTTTGCTTTAAGCAATGCGAAAGGTCAAAGAAATACCTTAGGCAATTTAAGAGTAAATAATTAAACTTCATTCTGATAGATTATCCTATAGGACTATTTCTGAGTGAGTTGAACTGCCTTATGTAACTAAGTTCTATAATTCAAAAATATCTCAAGTATGGAATCACCTCCAACTTGGTGAAAGCCTGTGATCCTCGCAAGATTAACAATCAGTCTTGAAGTTACATGCTTCTAAAGCTAAAGAATAATCCAATAATTACTATTAAAGATAAAGAAAGGAATCTAGAATTGTCAGGGACTAAAATGAGTAAAATAAGTATTAGTAGAGAGCTTCATCATAATGATCTGCCTTCTTTCACTCCTCTCAAAACTTCACTTCTTAATAACAAGCATGTAAGAAAGCGTTTAATTGAATAGGTAAGTGTGAATTTTGGAACAATATTATATTATCAGAAGAGGCTAAAATGGAACATTTCAGCCAAAATGATAATTGTCACATATGGAAGAGAGAAGGAACCCTCATGATCCTAAGCACACCATCCCAACCATGAAACACGGAGGAGATAGCCTTATGGTTTGGGGCTTCTTTCCTGCACATGACAGAGGAGCACTCTACATCACTGATGGGAAAATAGATGGTACCACATATAAAAAGATACTGGAGGAAAAGCTGTCCTGAGTGCAAAAAAATTCTCTGGCCAATATCAATGGATATTTCAGCTGGACACACGTCCAAATTAACTCAAGAATGGTTTAAGAAGAGAAAAATAAACTTCTTTCCATGGCCAAGTCAATCACCAGACTTCAATCTTATTGAACATTTCTAACAAATACTGAAAGCTGCAATTCAAATAGAACCCCACAGAGCCTTACCTTTTTGAGGGAGATTTGCATAGAAGAGTGGAACAAAATATAAAAAAATGATTGAAAAAGCTAATATCAACCTATGAGTATAGTTTTTGTGCTGTTATTGCAAATAAAGGTTATACCAAAAAATATTAAATGACTGAAATTATTATTGGTTGAATACTTTTGTCACCTGCTAAATTTTTCTCATTAGCAATTGTTATATACAAATAAAATCTTATATATATTTCTTCTTTGTTAAATATATGTTTACTGAGTTTCCTGTAAGGTTTATAACCAAACAAAGGCACAAAATATTTCAGAAATATTGAAATTTAAGTGAGCAAATACTTGCGTAACCTCACTGTGTGTGCAGAAAGCCAGCGCGCGACTCCTGCAAGATCACTTCCATCCTAGAGCCTGATGAAAGGGATTTCATACATTCCCCTGATGCTGAATGGGTGGCTTAATGAGAGGTGATAAAGTACTACCACTCTGTCTGATCTTTCCCTTTCATAAAGGACCAGCCTCTGATGTGTAGAGACTTGCCAGCAATATTATCATTCTGATTTTTATATTACTTTCATAATCCAGTCAGAAGACTACATCTATAATTGGAAATAGAATAGTGCAAGCATATGTTGATTGCCTCAAGGAAGTTATGAGTGAGATAAAAGCCCTTGACCAATTTTCCAGCATAGAGATCAATAGAATTTAATTGGAGAAAGGTTGGTCTACAAAGAAACCATTTATCACTAAGTAATTTGTAATTAAATTATCATTTCTTGTTATTTTTATCAAATTCTACATATAATATATTCTAAAAACATAACATATATAATTAACTCTATAAGGTAATAAATTGGTAGAAAATGGGTATAAAACACTTACAAAAATACATGCAATATAATGTTTTGTAAACTCATGATCTGATGGGTATTGAATTTGAAGAAAGATGTCTCTCCACTCTTCAAACCAGACGGTTGTGGATTGGAGATTGACTGAAATATTCATTCCACCAGTCCAACTAGTGAGGGACCTGAAGTGAAAAAAACTTTTATGACAATAGTAACAATAGAAAGTAGTTAAATAACAATGATGAAAGCTTTTATATATCTGCCATTGATGTCTGAATAACTTTAACACATTGAGTGCCAGGGTGGAAATTGGTGTCACCTCCCCGGTGGCCACAATTGTTTTGACATATAATTTGGTGCTAAATGTGTTTAGAAGTAGTGTAGTACTAATTATTCAAACTTTTCAGTTTTGATTCATGGTTCTTATACTGAGAGTTTTCTGGGGCCACACATTCCAAATTGTATCAACAATCTCATAGGATGGCTATCAGATGAGTGACTCAGCACTCAATGAAAAATAAGTTGGCATATAGATGAGTATGCCATGGCCCTCCAGGAAATTTAGCTGCCATGCACACATGCTAGCTATGACACTCAATATGTTAAAAGAATAATTACAACTGCAAATCTGAAATAATTGTAGGAAATAATAATTACTGAAGACAGATTAAGTTACAAATCAAAAGCTAACTCTCTCATTCCTACAAAGTTTGAAAGTTATGCTATGGAACAATAAAATAACTTGGTAGGGTTTTATTACTGATCTCTATTTAATATGAAGCCTTCAATTTTTCATAGGCACCCACAGTTTAATATGGAATCCAAACCATGGGTCGCTACTGCATATGGCAGCTGCCATGAAGTCAATCAAAATTGTAAATCCATATATATCCCTCTCTTTTAAGCATGTGAAGGCACACCCACTTTGTAAGTAGATCAAGAGAGAGTCTTATCTTCTATAAAGTCATTCATTTGTAGAAAATGAATCATACAAATTAATCTCTCCCCACACATTATCTCTCATTCACTTTTTATTTGCCTCTACTCACTTCTCATCCTCCACTTCCCAATCATCATACAAACCACCATCTAGAAACCAATACCCTCCCAATCCTATACACTTAAACTACAACAAGACTGAGTGGAACCTCTCCACCAAATACAATGAACAAAAATTCAAGGGTTAGGGAATTAGGAAGCAGGAAAAAACTATTAAATTCTTAAATATATTTTGCAATAGAGCAAATGGCTTAACTCATACCTTTTGATTCATGGATGAATCCAAATGTGATGGTATAAGGACTTAAATAAAGAGAAATTAGATGGTCCAAGCTCTGGTGATTATGAAGGAGGATGAAGAACTTGCTAACTAAATTAAATAATTTTTTCTTGTGCCAAGCATAACACATGTGGGTGTGTATTGTCATGAATGAGAACATGCTTTTAACTCACCAGTAAAGGAAATTTAATTCAAGAGACTCATTTGTGGAACATATATGTAAGTCTCCTGTAATTGTTTGCTTATTATTAAGGAGCTTATAATGAATAAATCCTTTCATATTCCAACAATGGCAAAGCAGAGCCTTCTGCTTTTGGAAACCACATCAAAGAGTAGGAATGGCTTTAGTTTATGAACAAACCATTGTTTTTGCAGTTAATATTGCAGTAAAAATCCACTTATTCCGCCATAACAATTCTGTCCAGAAATTGCTCAAAAGGCATTTCAAGCCAATACAAATGGAGCAATATTCACATATTGTATATGATATCTGTTAAATAATTCATGTGGCTTGCAAGCACCATTTTTTAGTTTCTTAGTATTAAATAGCAAAAAAGCCTAGGCATTTATAGTATAAAAATTACCTACACATTTCTACAGCTTAGTTAGTGGCTTAATGAGAGAGAGCAGAATTAGTAAGAATGGGATTAAATCTGAGTGGGTTGAGTACCTCAGGGGTTGGTTTGGGGGCCATTATTGTTCTTGATTTATATTAATAATTTTCACTTGAGTATAATTAGCAATCTGAGCAAGTTTGCAGATGATACTAAGTTAGATAGAATTATAAGGTCTGACTGATGGTGAGGTATTACAAGATGAATTGATTATACTAACCTAATGGGCAGAGAAATGGCAAATGGATTTCAACATAAGCAAGTGTAGTGTACTTAGTATAGGCAGGTAGAATCCACAGAATAATTATAAACTGAATGGGGGAGTTTTAGGATGGTCAGCATGCGAAAGACTTAGATGTCCTAATAAGTTCAGGTTTCTGGCCTATAAAGCAGTGCATAAGTGCTAGGAATAGAGATAATAGGGTATTGGGGCAGAGTGTAAGTGATATGAGTGCTGATGTCATACTGAAACTATATCTGACATTAGTTAGGCCTCATCTTGAGTATGCGGTGCGATTTTGGTCAATGTATTATAAGATGGATACTGGTTTGCTCAAGCCTGTGCAAAGAAGGATGACTAAGATGATTCATGGGTTGACGAGCTTACCTTATGGTGAAAAGCTTAAGACTAAATCTTAATACATTAGAGAGGAGAAAAGTCTGAGGGGACTTGAGTGAAGTCTTCAAGTGGGTAAAAGATCTCCCCTATTATAATCTTTAACCCACTTGAAGACTTCGGACAAGTCCCCTCAGACTCTTCTCCTCTCTAATCTTTAAAGGGCATGTAGCAATGGGTTTAAGCTTTAGGCTTAGAAAGAGATTCGTAGAAATTGGTTTACAAATTGAGTGGTAGATGAATAGAATAGGCTCATTCATTAATCATGTGATAGAAGAGTCCTCCCTGCGGAATTATGAATAGATGGGATAGATTTATGGATGAGGATGCTGGGTGGGACTAAACTGAGAGACAATGCAGTCATCACAATAGGGTGCAGGGGAGCACTCCATCAAATGGTGGTGCATACTGTAAATGTGCACAATTCAAAGACAATAGAAAGCGACCTGAAGCCATTGGAGCATTGAGGGGTAGGTCCATGTGACCAGTCACAGCAAAATGGCACGTAACTTTAAGTTCCATTCAACCATCTCCCATACTCTTTGCCAGCAGCCCTATTTCTTGACATGTAATTGGCGGTATGAGAAAGAGTGAAACTCTGCTCTGGTCACCCAGTCCTCATGGACTCTCCGGTGTCCCTCTAAGCATACTCATTCACATATATCCAGGAACCAAGCAGAATATAATCTGTTCAGCCCAATGTGTTATCTCTCATACTGAACAGTGTATTGCAACCTGCTCAGCCATCAAGACAACACAGCACCTGGTAGAGCCCCACTGAGTTCAAAGAGAGGGGAAGAGCATGGAAGCTGACCTCTCCCTTGGACTTATGGCCATCTGAGTACACTGGTACAGAGGTGCTCAAAAAAAGCCAAATGGAATACTCACAGTGCTGTGGAAGCTTTGGTAGTAGAGGAGTTGCGACAAATCATCAAAAGTTGTACCCACCAGGTTGCGTCCTGGGCAGAATGTGAGGGGGTGAATTCTATGACAAATCATAGGAAAAAAGAGAAAGAGAGAGAGAGATTTGACACCACACCCACATCAGTTTTGTTATAATTTGTGTATAGGATTGTTTATGTCAAGAAACCAGAGGGTTGATCTGACTATCAGCCAAAAGTTACCGACCCCACATTTTGGATACTTTTGAGGGAACCACAGAATTTCAAATTGCTATGTCTCGGCTCCTAATTAAGGAGGAATAGTGATTCAAAGTGCATTCAAAAGACAATATACCAAATGGTAAATGTGTATCGATACATAAATTGAGTTAAGAATTAATGAATAAAAAGTTATGACCACTTAAAAATGTAAAGGGATGTTATCCCCATTTAAATCAATTTTTATTATTATTATTATTATTAAATTAAAGTCCAAACCTATTTGCATAAATGACATCCAAGAAACTGTGTATTTTGGTTTAAATTGTGCATTTTGGGAATAGAATATTGATAACTTCATTGACAAAAAATGTAATTTACACTCAAACATTATTTACACTATTATTCACTTTTGCAGCAATGCATCTTATTTACACATTGTTCTCTTTAATATTGATCAAAATGCACATGTGTCACTGTATTGCTAATTATTTATGTTAGTCTGTTTTAAGTTCCTTTTCATCTTTTCAGATATTTACAGTGTGGTGGAGCGAATATGACTGTGTCTTAAGGGCCCTTCTCTCACCCCTTTTCCCAATACCCTCTCCCTCCCTCTGTAAGAATGTGTGTGTGAATGGAGAGGTTTTTATATATATATATATATATATATATATATTTGATTTCATGATTTGTTTCAAATGTATTTTTTCTCTTTCCAGGAGCCATATTCTGGACAGATTGAAGTAGTTTTGTTATATCATTATTACAAACAAAAAGCCACTCTGTTAAATATATAATGAGAATAAATATTCCTTTTGTAAAGAGTGGCTGGCATTGTACAATTTGGAATATTACAAATTGAATAAAGGAGGGCTTTAGTAGACTCGAGACGCGACTGGATCATGTATTATATGAGCGCAAATCGATTTTTGGTCACAAGAGTGACTGCCGGCATGATTTTCCTCTGGAGGACCCTAAAATCTGAAAGGCCTTTTTTTTGGTTGCTCGTTCGTTTAGTTTGTTTAGATAAAATTTTGGTTGATGATAGGACTGCTTATTTTGATTTTGTAAATATTGTAATTGTAAATTTATCTATCTCATATTTTAGGGGGTTCATGTACATAAATAGCGAGATCTCAAATATTCCAGACGTCAGTAGGGATCGGACATGTTCTCAAAAGAGCTCTCTATTCAGTGACATTTTCTTTTTGTTTTGTTTTTAGACAAAATATTATAGGAATTTTTAAATATATTTTCAATTAAATCATGAAATAGCTCCCATTTGTTTATGTTTCAGAGCGGCCTAATTTTCTTCCCTTTCCAGTTTACACTTTTCTTGATTGCTTAATTAAAGGGTTTTGAAAAGTTTTCTGAGTATGGCTGTTGCTTTGGATGAAGTGAGTATGCCTTTTGATGTAAGCATTGTGTATGTAGTTGTGATTTTTGTGGTGTTGAAAGAAGAGCAAATGCATCTGAATGCCCCTTGTGTAGTGGGACTCATGCAAATGTGGCTTTGCTAGAGGAGGTGAGTCGGTTGCGTGATGAGTGCAAGAGATTAAGTGAGTTGGTGCATGAAGTGAGAAAGGATGTGAGTGTACGCATGAAGAATGGGACTAGGAGGGTGGAAGATAAGTCTAGACTAGGGACTGGAGAGAAAGAAGTGACTGATGTGAGTGAAGATGAATAGTGGGTGAATATGGATAGAATAGATAGGTTAGGTGTGTGAGTAAGAGAGAAATGGAACCTGTTAGGTTAACTAACAGATTCGATGCCCTGAGAGAGGAAGAGGTTGAAAGTGATTTATCTGATGTGGTTGTGACAGAAAGTGGAATAAGTGGTAGTTTGAATGAGAACAGTAGGGAGGGTGAAGCTAGGCCTAGAGGGACTAGGAGGATGACTGAGTTACTTGTGATGGGTGACTCTCAGATTAGATATTTTGATAGGAAGTTAAGTGCGAGCAAATAGAAGGGAGTGAGAGTTTGTTTGCCGGGTGCTGGTGCAAATGATCTGTCTGAGAGGTATGATCGCCTGGTGTCTGAGTGTGAGAGGGATGCAGTTGTGATTACGCATGTGGGAGTAAATGATGTAAAGAAGGTGGGTTCATGTGAGTTACGAGAAAGGTACAAAAGGTTAGTTGAAAGGATGAGTGAAAGTCGAGTGAAAGGGGTTGTTTCAGGTATGCTTTTGAGATTGGCTGTGGGGGTGGAATGGTTGTTTTGTGCAATTGGACTGAATGAGTATGTGAAAGGCCTGTGTGAGGAGTCGGGATTAGTGTTTGTAGATGTTTGGAATGGGTTTATGGGAATACAGCATTGTATGCATTGGATGGACTCCATCTAAGCCGGGCTGGGGTTGACGTGTTGTGGCAGGAGTTAGATAGTGTCGTAGGATCTTTGCTGGTGGGAAACTAGTTACTGATATTGGTCAGGAAAATATAAGAGTACAGGGTGGGGCAGGGAAAGGAAAGAGATGCAGAGGAGATAGAGTGGAAGGTAAACATTCTAAAAGAGGTGCTTCGGGGATAGGAGGGCTGAGTTGTCTTTATACCAATGCTCATAGTCTTAGAAATAAGAAAGATGAGTTATTTATTTATATTATTGATGAAGATATAGATATAATATGTGCAATTGAATGATGGGTTAATGAAAATAAATTTAATGACAATCTGAGTGAATTTGAACTACAGGGTTATGATATGTACATTAGTCAAAGGAGAGATAGGACGGGTGGTGGATTAATTATTATATCAGAAATAGCATTTCTTCAAATCTAAATAATTCTAGAAAGTAAGGAGAAGTTGAGTCACTGTGGATAGATATTAGGGTCAGTAAAAATAGGATAATACACTTGGGAGCCTTTTACAGACCACCCAGAGAGACTGATTATATTGATGAGTTAATTATCAGGGAAAGAAGTAAAGGATGTGAAGTAGATACAGTTATTCTTGATGACTTTAATTTAAATTCTGTGGACTGGGAAAATATGATAGGAAGGGATTGAACAAGTTGTAAGTTTATAGAATGCTTTGAGGATAATTTTTTTTATTCAATTTGTTAATAAACCAACAAGGGGTACCAATATCTTAGATCTGGTTCTTTCAAATGATGATCACTTGGTTCAGGAATTGACTGTTGGGGAAGCATTGGGAAATAGTGATCATCAGATGGTTCGTTTTAACTTGGGAATAGTGAAAGGTAGAACATCAACAAGCTCCACAAAAACTCAAAATTTTTATAGGGGCAATTACGATAAATTATGCTGCAACTTGCTAAATCAGATTAGGTGGGATATAAAATTCAGTGGAAAGAATACTTAGGAGATGTGGAACACTTTTAAGTAGACATGTGCCAAGTACTCAGCATCAGCAAGAATCGGCAAAATTTGTGATAATCAGCATCAGACTCAGCATCGGCAAAATTTTGCCAATTCTTCGTCAAAGTTTTAGCCTTTTATACAGTTTTCGTGGATGAATTGGACCAGACAAAATACTTTGTATTACTAGTTACTACAGCTTTATTAAGTAACACCTTTATTATTTAATTCTGGTCAGATTATAGTATATGCTTTCAGGGATGCTTGATATAATTACTAAAAAGTTAAAAAAATACTCAACTATATGATTTTTCTAATAAATGTGGTTTCAATAATTAGAATTTGTCTTTTGAATTTTAAGTCCTATATAGCGGTTCACCTACTCAGGGATGTTTTATGGTGTTCCTTATCCATGGACATTGTCCATTTATCATGATATACTGCCCCTGTGTCAAAATGTATAAAGAAACTAAAAGAGATGAAAACAGTGGAAGCAAATGGCTTCAATCCGAAACGAGATAAAGCACTAACTAATAAAAAGAAAAGTGTAAATATACTAACAAAATGTTTTAAAAAATGAAGTAAAAAGTAAAAGGAAAGCTGTGAGTTGAGAAAAAATAAAAACAAAAATGCTAAAGAAAGTTAAAAGCCCCCACTAAAATAAACAAACTTTGGCCAATAGCCATATCAAATATCTTGTATATAAGAAATGTGAAAAAAAGAAATAATAATAATAATAAGAGGGCTCAAAAATTAAAATTGAAACAAATGGTGTTCGGGAGGTGCTGTTGGAAAGGTTATACTTCAACACTCAACTAAACTATAAAAAGTAAACTAACATACATAACATGCTGACACAAACATCTCTTCAGAGTGATGTACAATCAGAATTCTTGTCAATGAATATAAAAACCTTAGGTTTAGTAACAAAATAAGGATGTAAAAAGCAATATAGGTGCAGAAAAGTTCAGTGACCTTGAAAAGCGTGTCTTTAAAAATTTAAAGGGTATGTGTGTCTTTATTTATTAAAAACATTGTTGCGGGTGAGCACTATGTTTGCAAAGCCAGCAGCGAAGAATCAAAACACTAACTCCCACAGAGAGGGAAGAAGCTGAAATTGTAACTTCCAGGAAGTGGCCATAGCCCTAAATACATCGGCGAAGAAACACCTGTTTTAACCAAGAACAAAGTTAATCCCACTGCATAAGAAGTATTGACAACCCGAGATGCACAATTTGCGAATTAAAATGGGTACAGATGCTATTTTTAATTTACGTAGTTTATGTTAAGGATTTGAAGAGGCCTAAATTTCCCTTCAAGTTGTTGGTACTAAAAACCAAGTCAGCGAAAAGTTCCCCTTGAGCTAACGCCAAAGTAAAAACAAAAGGCCAGGCAAGTCATTTGTCTTCAAATAAGGTTGACCTCCACACATACACCTTGCAGCAGCGATCCCTCAATCTCCTTCCACATTAATGGCTATATATATAGAAAGGCCAAGCAAAAAGTAGGAATTCAGACCGAGTTAGCCCCAGAGAAACGTCCTGTTTTCCCACGCTCATTATAACCCAGTTACAAACCCGAAAAGATAGCCATTTTCGAAGCCGATTGTTCCCAAGAGTACGCAGAAGAGACTAGTAAAACGATAAATTCTACAAAGTTCTACCGAGCAAAGAAGACAATTTCTCATTCTTGTCAAGAGTATTATTCAACCAGAAGAGATTCCGTAATCTAAAGGAAAAGCTATCGGAAGCTGTAGATAAGTGAATTGACCGGAAACCTCAGAATTTCCACCTACGAACACGCAACTAACCAACGCCTACTTTTGGGCTGGAGAGAATCTACACCAGTCAGCTAGGATCTGCCTACCATAGGCCCTAAACCGCACCAAGATGGTGATGAATCATACAGCCAGCCAAGCCTTAAAAAAAATAGTGGTAACTCAAATATTTTTTAGTATTTTGTGGAATCTATCCACAGTTCGCATTGTTGTGCGATTACTGAATTCATTAAAATGAACGGTGGACCAAATTTATCTGGGGTAGCTTGTTGCAATATTCCTTTAGTAAGCCAGTGAATTGAAATTTTTTTCAAAGATTAACATTTGCATATTTAAGGGAGTATAGATTAATTCTTTTATGAGTCAAGCCTTATATTAATTAGAGTTAATTTTTTTTTAAATATTTTTTTGTTTTGATTGATTAGTTTGTTTTTGTTGTAAAATAAACTACTAATTTTGGTTAATGTTCCCAACTATTGCTTGAACGAAAGTTTTGGCAATATTAGTAGTCATAATTTGAGATTCTACCTTAGTTTGTGATATTAATCCCTTGAAGCGCTAATAACTGCCTTAATCGAGTACATACGAGTACATACCAGCTCTTAACCTCAGCATCAGTCAAAAATATATATAAAACTACTACATAATAAATTGGTGTCAAGTTTTAGAGGTATATAAACGCCCCCCCCCCAATAATTAGTTAGTCATTTTGCCCCTTGTTGAATAAGAACAAATTATTGGCAAATCGTTCAAGGATAGATAAACACAGTAGCAAGATAAATTCGGGTTAGAATTTTTGTGTGTGGCAAATTGAAGGTATTCAACCCGTCAGGGGGTGAAAAAGGAAGTTTTGTTTTGGTGCCGATTGCTAAGTTAGTTAATTTAAAAAGAGAGGTTAGGTTAGATTAGGCAGAGAGCTAAGTGTTTAGTGGTGGTATAAGTTCCATTCGCTTAAGTAGACCCCTATCATTAGTTGAAAATGTTACCGCGCCCCTCCCATAGGAAACATCCCCTTCATCAGCGCCTTATGCATTCCCCTCAGATCCACCAGAGTGAGTGATGAATTGCATAATAGATATGAGATCACCCCGGAAGAGTAAAATTTGAGTCTGGGGCAGTAAATGGTCACCCCTTGAAGCACTCTTACCTGGTCTAATGCCCAAAAATATTGATTGTAATTATTAAAAAGATTTCCTTGCTTATGAGAGAGATGAACGATGCTATATCAAAACGTTAGTAATGCAATTACCGATGGGACTAAAAAATTTTGCAATGCTTGACCTATGCACTCTTAATAACAGGCCCTTATCTTGCGAGTGAGTGAAGAAGAGCCTGCCCAATACCTTTTTCTGAGCCAATTTTGGAAAGGGCTATAATCCTATATTTCTTCAGTGTTTTGATGACTATGAGGTAACGGGAAAAAATAGATAAAACACTGTACTCCAAACTACTATCTGTAATGCACGCTGTCAATAAAAACGGTGTATTTTTGTCATTATCGCTACTTTAAAACAATGAAAAAAGTATATAGATTTTATAGGGATTTCAAAAATTGGCTTGTATACTTGACTTTCCCATTTTTTCAATAGTTTGATTGGTCCCCTTTTTCAATTTTACTTTTGTGAATACTTTTATGTTCTCTCCTTTTGCACAATGGATGATGGTTCCCTGTCAGGACTGTAGCCTTATTTCGCTGTGTATGATGCCATTGTCCAATGTTTTAAGAAATCTCCCATCCTGGAATATTGTGTCGTTTATCAATTCCTTGATTAGGAAATTTACCCACCTTCTGCTTAGTTTAGAGGATATTTATTGATTTTTTTACTTTATTTTATTTATTAGCCTTACCCTTTCATATACACCAATGGCCTGATATATTAAATATGAACAATATAGTGGGGAAGGGGGTTACAGTTGGGGAAAGCACTCCATGTCTAAGAATTACGGCGAGTTAGTGATGGGTTTGCCCATAAAGATTAATGTTGACTGGGTTAGGTTAGGCTAGTGGCCTTAGCTTAGAAATTCTGACCAGTAGGCTTAGCCATCAGTTAGCGACCAGTATAGCAGCGAAGGGGGAGGGCACTCCTTATTCAGGAGGGGGTGGTTTACAGGGCCGCAGCACTGTGTCAGATATTTGGTGAGCTTCTGACCGGTTCGCTCATGAAGGTTAGGTTGGGTGTGGTTAGGGCTAGGTTAGTGGCTGTAGATTAGTAGACAGTATCCATATATGAGGAGCAGTCAATAAGTTTTGCAAATCGGTAGGGCAAAACAGAGGAAGGAAGATGGCTATTTGTGGGGGTCTTAGGACAAGTTATGACAAGTCAGGCCCTGCAGCCGCACACTCCTGCCTCGTCTATTTAAGAAGCAGTAGCTGATCGCAGATCATCAGTCACAAATTTTTCAACAATGGAGAAGGTTGAGCACCGCACAGTGATCCAATTTTTGACCAAGGAAGGCAAGAATGCAAAAGAGATCCATGAACGCATGGTTGCAGTGTACACCGACACCGCCCCTTTGTATGCAACCATTGCTCTCTGGAATAGGGAGTTCCGCCATGGTCGTGAGTCCCTTTAAGATGACCCCCATCCAGGACGCCCATCAGACGTGACCAACGAGGACAATGTGGCCTGTGTGGAGAGGATGATCCTCGAAAATCGATGGGTGAAGGTCGAAGAAATCGAGCGAGAACTTGGAATATCACATGGAAGTGTTATCAACATCCTCCACGACAATTTGGCCATGACCAAGTTCTCTGCCCGTTGGGTCCCTAGAAACCTCACGTCCCATGATCGACTTCAACATCGTCAAAAGTCCACAAGGCCAGAGTTGCACAAGCTGCCCTGCGCAAGTGCGGATTCAAGGAACTCAGCTATCCCCTGTACAGTCCAGATCTGGCCCCTAGCGACTAATTTTTATTCCGCCAGCTCAAGGCTGCACTGCGTGGATGCCGGTTTGGGGACGATGAAGATGTCCAGCTCGCCGTCTAGGAGTGGATTGAAAGCAGTGGGGAGATTTCTGGTTGTCGGGAATTCGAAGCCTGAGGGAGAAGTGGCGCAAGTGCATTGAAGTCGAGGGTAGTTATATTGAAAAATAATAAAACACTTTTCCTCATATCTCGTTTCTTTATATCGGAATTGCAAAACTTATTGACCACCCCTCATAGCTGTGGCCAGTGAAATTTCATTATTAAACCAGATCACCAAAAGGTTGAGAAATTACCTTGATCACTTATCTTACTGACCTGCCCTAAAGGTGGTTTGGCTAAAGGTCTTTGGTCATAGGCTAGCCTAGGTCTATACGGAAATATTGCGATCTATGAAGAGAGTACCAGTAACCCAGGAGCAGTTGCTTTCTTTTCCCTGCACCTTCAGGAGGGAGACGCCCTCCAGAAATTAAATACACATATCAAAGTATCCTGGGTCAGGTACTTTCAGAATATATATGGTCATGGGGGCTATCTCCAAAATCGTAGGAGTTTGTTAAGAAACAGACAAACAAACACAGACAGACAGGAGCTACAACTTTATTATATATATATATATATATATATATATATATATATATATATATATATATATATATATATATATATATATATACATATATATGAATTCATTGCGTTTGTATGCCTGTGTTAGTCTCACACACACTCACACACTGTTTTCAGACAGTTAATTGTTTCCGTAATGGCTCACAAAGGACAAATCAAGTGTCATGTGGCGATTATTCGCTGTAAATGAAGATGACCAAACAAAAGTCACCTGTACAATATGTAACAAAATATTGTCACGAGGTAATAAGAATGAAAAAAAATTCTTTTACTACTACCAATATACAAAAACATTTGAGGATCCAACATCAGGACCAGCTGGAGCAAGAGGAGGAGTTACAAGCACAGGAGCAAGCTCAAACTGCACAAAAATGCACAATGAGTGATTACATCACTAGAAAGGAAAAGGACCAAAGGTGATTGCAGGCCATCAACAGCAAGAGGTTCACATTCAGAATTGCAAATAACATTAGAAGAAACCCTTGAGCTCAAGAAGATTTGGCTCATAAACAGTGATCAATCCAAAACAATTCATACTGCTATTGGTGAGATGATAGCACTAGACTCACAGCCATTTTCAGTTGTTGCAAGATATTGGATTTACAAGACTTATGAAACTGCTGAAACCCAATTATCAACTGCCCTCCAGAAAATATTTTACTACCAATATTATTCCCAGTTTGCACACCAAAGTAATGACCAAAATCCAAAGCAGGTTTAATGAAGCAAGCAACATGAGCTTCACCACAGACATCTGGACGAACAATGCTGATGCGTCATTTATCAGGTAATAATCAACAAGCTTCTAAGTTTCAAATTTTAATGGCCATCAAGATTGCTTACTCAAATAATGTACAGAGTTGTTATTTAATAACTATGTTAAGTAATGTTAAATCATGAGTAACAGATTAGGTTTTTAACTTATTTCATGCTATTAATATTAGACAGTTTAGACTAAACTAAAAAGTTAAAATCTTTGACGGAATTTCTATTTCATTCTTTTCAGCTTACTGGCAAATTGCATCGATCAAAATTTCAACCAGTCATTAGTGGTCTTACGAGTGAATCCATTCGCAGATTCACATACTACAACTAATATATGTGACACTGTTCAAGATGTAGTCGATGATTACAAAATCCCCCCTTACAAAGTCCACATGACCGTTCATGACAACGCAACAAATATGGAGAAGGGAATTTTAAGTACTGGCTTTAACAGTCTTAGCTGTTTTCTTCACACCAACCAATTAGTCATACATGATGCAATATTCGAACAGCGAATGATCAAGGACATAATTGCAAATTGCCGCCAAATAACAGGGCATTTTAATCACTCGTCGTTAGCATACACTAAGCTTGAAAAGCTTCAAATGCAGCATAATTTGCCCAAACATAAGTTGATTCAAGATGTAACCACTTGTTGGAATAGTACATATCTCATGCTTGAATGAATATTCAAACAAAAAATTGCAATTGCTAACTACTGTGCAAAAGTCCCAAATTTGCTGGTATTTGATGCCAACAAATGGGCACTAATTGGCAAATGCTCAAGCCTGCTCAAATTTTTTCATCTAACAACACAAAGGTAATATGATGATATATATATATATATATATATATATATATATATATATATATATATATATATATATATATATATATATATATATATATATATATATTGTTAAAATTTACTATATATATATATATATATATATATATATATATATATATATATATATATATATATATATATATATATATATATTGTTAAAATTTACTAGCAATCAATAAGATTCACTGGAAGATATTTTATCTCTTGAAAAGTTTTTTATTTTTATATATTTTTCTTTTTTTATTTCCGGATAGTGGTTACGAAGGGGATACACCTTCATCTTCGGCCTGGTACATGACCTGAAATTGGTAGTAAAGTAATATGGAAATAAAATAAAAAAAGTCTTTGCAAAAGAGATAAAATATCTTCCACAGAAGCTGCAGTTTTCTCTTTAATATCAAGCAAATAGATAAATGGTGGGAGGAGTTCGTTAACAATACAATTATAATTGACAGTTCAATTTTCAGTTGTTAATCTGTGACAGGTTAACTCTGTCAGATAATAACTTAATTATTTAATATTATTATTTATTTTTAATTAATTATTTATTATATTATATTATATTATAAATTAATTATTTATTACGATTATGATTTATAGTTTAATATTTTACCATGTAGCCAGTTAATAAATATCAAATAGGTAAAGTTCTTCAGCTTCTTTATCTACGGTACTGAACGCACATTTGTCTCAGATATTAATTATTTATTACTGCCTTTGTTCACAACCTGCAAATTACAAAATATCAATGCAATTCTTTTAATTTATTTTTTCAGGCTGAGTGGAAGGACAGCCAATGATTCAGAAATTATTCCACAAGTGAGAGTCTTGAAACATGCCATAACCAAAGCTATATCAGATTCAAGGTTCAGTGGATTGGGGAGCATGGTCAGGGCAATCTTAAGATCAATGGACAGTAGATTTGCTAAGTATGAAGCAAATGAAGATCTAATAGCAGCGACCATGTTGGATCCAAGATATAAAAATAGTCTTTTCAAAAGTTCTGAAGAAGGTTCAAAGACCCATTTCATTTCAATCCAGAATTATTTGACTGACACTCATAAGAAAATGCATAATGATAAAGAGAGGGGGGTTCACGCATAGCATGGTCTCCTGCAGATATAACTAATGGGGGAGGAGATGAGCTTCCACAGCTCTCCCCAATAAGCTTGGAGTCTGCAGCAATTCTATTGAACGAATATGCCCTCCAGGTCTAGCTCGGAGATGTGGGATGCCTGTTTGAAGAGAAGACCCTCTCGGGAATGGCTGTATATTTCCAGGGGCAGGGGGGCAGAACTCCAGACACTGTTGGCAGAACAAGATGCTGAAGGCACTGTTACCTTTAAGGACTTATTAGGGGTAGTTGGGGTCTCTATGAATGTCTTTTCCTCACTGTGCCTCAAAACCCTTGGCAAGAGGGTGGACTTTGGATATGGGGGGTTCCTTCTTTTGTGGATCCACCATCTCCAAGCCACCTGGTCCAGCCTTGGATGGGGGCATAAGAGCCTAAGCTCCTTTGGTACTGTCATTTTTTTGATCACCAGCTTAAATAGGGTTGCCTCTTGTGAGTCTGACTCCATGGAGGTATGCAGCCATTTCGCCTTACAGAAAATGGCCCTGGTTTTAGCTGCGGCTGTGTGTGAACCCTTTGTGCCACAAGCTCTACCAGGGAAGTGCCTGGGGTGGATAAAACTCACAGAAACGATCAAATGGAGCAGAAACAAACAATCATGCTAGTATGCCTGGAGCAGCCAAAAGCAGAGGGTGCTTTTTTTTTAATTGAGACATAAGATGTCCCAGGCAGTGCCAGGCCCAAGTCCTTAGCCTCACAAAATGAAAGACGATCTGCAACCTGAATGGCTAGGATTTCCTTCTCAAGAAGATACACACAACATAGCCTTGAAGAAGCGTGGTGTGGCTCTCTGCAAATGAAATACTTGGCCTTACACAATAGGACTTATCGTGTATAGCCTTGGAGCAAACACACAATCTTTGGGTAAGCCCAACTTAGCATGTCTACATTAGGTGTAGCATCACTAAAACAAATTTCAGTAAATCAACATGCACATTTCAGGTCTTGTACACTTGAGTACACATATTTCAAAGGTGGAAAAAGGTTTTTTGAGAAATATTTGGAACACCCCTATTTTTGAGCTCAAAATTTCATTTTTCTTAATTTTCAAGCCAGAAAGATATACACCATCAGAGTTGTTGGCTTGTTGTTATAAGTGCTTCTAAATACATTAGAGTTGAGTTTAAACTAAAGGATAATAACAAACACATAAGGAGTTCAACTTTTATTATCTACATAACTGATAGATACTATTTGTCAACTGATACATTATAATCATGCTTTGTCTCAAACGATGGCATGAAGTCACAGGATTTTAGTACCGCCTGAATGTAGCAATCTCTTGCTTCTTTTCCATTAACTTTGCCAGAAGCTTTCATCACCATTCAGACACACCACTCCACACCTTGAGAATGGCATGGAATGTCAATAGAGAGTGGCTCATCAACAATATTTTGCAGGTCCGCATTAGATAGATGCATTGTAAGTGGTGGCTCAAACCTGCACCCCTCTTCAGGGGGAAGTAGATCTGTTAGGTTCTTAGCCTTCTTATCTACAGGGTCTTGCAACTAAATTGAGATGATTTTTAAAGATGGATAAAACAGGTTATAAATACTAAAATAATGGTAGTAGATAAATATAATTTGAATGACAACTATTAGCACAATTTTTTATTTTATTTATAGAGCCCATCTGGCAACTGCCCACTTGGGCATCAGTCGCCGGAAACACGACAGCCTGGAATTAGGCTACTTTAAAATAAAAATATGAAAACACAACAATGATAAAAATGTGAAAAACTTAACAATTAGGAAGCAATCTCCGGCAGCGGGGGGAGGTCCCCTCACTCCGGTGCAGGAGCGTGCAACCTACAAAGAAAACAATAGAGGGGAGAAGCCCGGCCTCCCCAAAAAGTCAACAAGTCCACAAGTCAATGTGCACGAACTCGTCCCGAGTACAAGGGACAGGCGGTAGCGACCCCGCCCATCCCGCAACTGCCCACTTGGGCACAAGTCGCCGGAAACACGACATCCTAGAACTAGGCCACATTAAAACAAAAATATGAAAACACAACAATGATAAAAATGTGAAAAACTTAACAATTAGGAAGCAATCTCCGGCAGCGGGGGGGGGGGGGGGAGGTCTCCCCCACCCCGGTGCAGGAGTTTGCAACCTACAAAGAAAACAATAACAAACAAAGAAAAAAAATAGAACCTTCTTAAAGGGGAGAAGCCCAGCCTCCCCCCAAAATTCAACGAGTCCACCAGTCAATGGGCACGCACTCGTCCCGAGTACAAAGGGGAGGGGGCGGTAGCGACCCCGCCCGTCTCGGTACCGGGACAGGCAACGTGCGCGAAGATCACCCAGAGTGGGACATTCAACAAGAATGTGCAGAACAGTCAGGGGAACGACGCAGTCGTCGCAATAGGGCGCAAGCGAGCGCTCAGTCAAATAGCGATGCGTCACACGAGTATGTCCGATTCGGAGACGACAGAAAGCGACCTGAAGCCGTCGCGGCATTGCGGGATAGGTCCATGGCAACAGTCGCGGCGCAATGGCATGCAACTTTAAGTCACCTTTGACCGTCTCCCATCTTCTTTGCCAAGCAGTCCGAAGAGCTGCCCGTATTCCTGCCATGTAGTCGGTGTGAGGAAGAGCGAAACGCTGGTCCGGTCGCAGAATCATCGCAGACTCTTTGGCGCGCTCATTCCCCGCAATTCTTACATGTCCAGGAACCAGCAAAAGATAATCTCGACATCTGCCCGGCTCGCCAAAACCGTGGCGTCCCGGATATCGCGAACCAGGAAGTGCGGAGATTCCAATGCCCCGAGAGCACTCAGGGCGCTTTGTGAGTCGCTATAGATCACAATCCGGTCTCCGAACCAGGCACGTCGCGTAATCTCCCGTACCGAGTAGTGTATTGCCACCAGCTCAGCCGTGAAGACAGATGCAGCGCCTGGCAGAGCCCCGCTGACTTCAAACAGAGGGGATACGGCGTGGAAGCCGACCCCCTCTTGGTACTTGGAGCCATCCGTATACACTGGCACGGTTCCAGCGTGACACGAGGTGTGCTCCAGAAAGGTCGGACGCAATACTCCCAGCGCCGTACAAGCTTTGGGAGCAGAGGCGTGGTGACAAATAGCCAAATGTGGTACCCTCCAGGGTGGCGTCCTGGGCAGAACCAGGGGCGCCACCGGCCCGAGAGCTATATCTAGCTCTCGAAGGAGTTTTACTGCCCTAAACCCAAAGGGCTTAGGGTATGACTGGCGTCTCTCGGCGGCATAGGCACCATCGAGATCAGTTGCGGATGCAGTGAAAGCTGTTGGCGACTGAGGGAGGCTCCGGGCTCGTGCATACAGGCGAGTGGCATCTCCCCAGCATCGACCAACAGGCTCTCAATGGGAGAAGTGCGGAAGGCACCGGTCGCAAGGCGAAGGCCGGTGTGGTGGATCGAATCCACCTTCCGCAATAAACGCTCGGCTGCGGATGCATAAAGCTCGCATCCATAGTCGAGCTTCAAACGAACAAAGGATCGATAAAAAAGTAGGGCAGTAGCCCTATCAGCACCCCAAGCGCTGAACGTCATGGAAAGGAGAATGTCCATGGCGCGGGTACAAGAGACCCTAAGGCTGCGAATATGAGCCTCCCAAGTGAGGCATCGGTCGAATACAAGACCAAGGAAACGGTGCGATTCAACCACATCCAGGCGCACCCCATTAAGAAACAAATCTGGGTTGGGGTGAAGCCGTGGATGGTGGCAGAAACCTGTGCGCTTCGGCATAGCGAGAGACGCGGTTCAATGCCTGTTGGAGTCGACGCTCCAGAGTTGGCATCTGGGCCGCGCCAAAAGAGATCGAAAGGTCGTCCACGTAGAGCGTAGCGAGAACATCTTCCCGCAGCACCGAGGTGATGCCGTTGATGCTCAGGGCAAAGAGTGTGACACTGAGGACACTTCCCTGCGGGACACCCTCTTCCTGCTCCTTTGGGCCGGAGAGGGCTCCCCCCACCTGTACGCCGAATCGACGATCTCGCAAAAATTCAGATATATACATTGGGAGGCGTCCCCTCGCCCCCATCGTGTGGAGAGTCTCCATGATACCGTATCACCATGCGGTATCATAGGCCTTCTCCAGATCGAAAAAGACCGTGGCGTAGTGCTGTGTACAAAGGAAAGCCTCGCAGATGGCATTTTCCAGTCGGAGCAGAGCATCCGACGTGGAGTGGAACTTGAGGAAGCCGCACTGTGCAGAAGACAGATGGCCTCCGCTGTCCAGGAAAAAATAGTCTAACATTTACCAATTTCTCCATCAACTTGCACACACAAGAGGTTAGAGAGATTGGGGGGAAACCAGTCGGAGTAGAGTGATCTCTCCCCAGTTTGCGAAAGGCGAGCACAGTAGCGATTTGCCAGGAATCTGGGAGAAAACCCTCCACTCAGATCCTGTTGAACAAATCTAACAGAAAGGCCATGCCTCGCTCACCCAGGTGTCGAAGCATGGCGTACGGGACATCGCTCCGGACCATGGGCGGTGTCCGCACATGAAGCGCAACTCACGCACAGTAAACTTGTCGTTTACTGTGGCTAGAGAATGCGGAAAAAGCAGTCACTAAGGATTCCGCCACGGACGCGGGGTCCGAGATTGTGGTCCCATTCTCCTGGAGAATGGGAGGGGGGTCCTGCGAGAACTTGCCCCGAATCCTTTTGAGTCGCTTCCACACCTCTGCTAAAGGGGTCTTCCCGTTAAGTGAAGACACATATGCCCGCCAAAAGCGGCGTGCGTGCTTTGTAATATACAGGAACCAAGCCCTAGCCCGATGAAATTCAGCGACAGTGAAATCGTTCGGGCAGCACTTATGTAGGCATAACGCTTCTGTTTGAGGGCCGTCTCAAGTATTAGCACAAGAACAATAAACATTTATCACTTAATATGGCTGCCCTTTTGGGTAATTACTGCCTTCACATGAGAACAAAACTTTTTTGAAACTGCCATAACCTCCACCCTTTTGATTTTGCATATCGCCAGTGCGATGTAGGTCTTCAAACTGTTGACACTCGAGTGTGGTGAAGTACGCCCCACAAAAAGATCCTTCTGTGCATTTTAGAGAGAATTTGATGTGAAACCAGATGGGTCCATAATGACACACGGCAAACTGTGAGAACATACAAGTCATTATTAGGTTTTTCTGTTGCTACATAAAGTCAACATTCTGCTGGCAGTGGTGAGCCATCTTGCATAAGATATTGGCCATAGTTTCATATGTAGGAGATTATCGTCAATTACACCACTTCTAATAGCACTGATAATTCTCTACAGGTAAGTTTGGTCCCAACTAAGCTCATTCACATCTACATCTGGAAGAGCTCCTTTAGCAATACATGAGTCATTCGGTGATATTAGTAGAGTTTCACAGGTGGTTACAGCTTTACCAAGACTTCCTTTCCATTGAGTTCCACTTTCTGTTGGACCAATATATTTCCTGTACAGGTGCCTCAAAGGAAGCTCATTTAGATGCAAGCTGCAGATGATCCAAGGTAAAGGACGATGTAATTGACATTCCAGCCCTCTTATGGCTCCATTCTTGTAGCCAGTATTAGTTGCCATGGTGTCAGCTCCCTCTGCCTTTATCTCATCTTTAATATCATTTTCAACAAGCCATTTCATCAGTCCATTTGCAATACCTGTACCTGTTCCTCATTCAATAGTTAGATGATATAAATAGACAGTACCAGGTTCTCCTACAAGCACATAGTGATCTTGACTTTCTTTTTCTCCATACGATTTGTTCCCTTTCTTCTTTTTTAGTTAGTGCTGTTTTTCCTACCATCAATAAACAAAGCAGGAATTTTCTTAATTCCCAAACATTTAAATTTGGTGAAATTCCTCCTTAAATTCTGTCTTCGATCTTCTCTGATTTTTCTTTTTTTTAATTATTTGACTTGTTTTTACATTCACTCCTCCAATTTTCATGTGACACACACAGTTATTTGGTCAATAAGAAATTCATGCTCTCGATGTGGCACTTTCATGTTCCTTTCACACTTGCAATCCAAGAGATTAGCACACTGGCAGTCTGCTATATCAAAAGGTTGACCCAATGATGAGATAAACCTCTTACTCTTAGTGGCATTCATTCCTTGTTTCGATGCCACAGACGCTTCTTCCACCAATCAAAGCAATTTGGTTCTTGATGGGCTGAAATGGAATACTGGCTTTTTTCCAAATTTCAGTGAGGGCCTCGGATACTTCAGGAATAAGATCCTTGTTCCTCTTTTATTTATTGTCTTTTATATACTGAATATATCTTCTGACCTGTTGTTTTGTTGGCAGTTTATAATGAGAAAAATCTGGGAGTGTGGAGCCAAAGACACTGTGACTTGTTGATGTTCTAGTTCTTTTACTCACCTTAGCCCTGAAAATGAATCATAGAAAGACCGGTTAGTATAAAACAGAAATAATACATGTGATGAGTGAATCTATAACATAAATTCAAAATGGTGAAGCCATATCCTTCCATAAGAAGTAGTCTGTAAATATCTCGTAAATTTGTCATACATCGATTAATTTATAATTCCCTCTGAGTAGTTTACAAACAAGGAATTCCTCAATCTAAAATTGACTAAACCTTAGATACATAAGGAGTTAAAGTGCAAATTTCCTTCCTGTACAAAAATTACCCATTTCTACCTTCAGAGATGAGAACTATAACTGAATACAACTGGACTCCCCATACGGAAAAGATCATTTTTAAGCAAAATTTGCCCCCCCCCCCCAAAAAAAAGGGGGAGGGGGTACGATTTTTTCAGATTTTTTTGGGGGGGTGGGGGGCTTCATTTTGAAATTTTGGATGGTCTGCTCTACAAAACCTGAAATGTGCCTTAAAATTGGTTGTGATACGATGCCTTAGGCTACATGAGCGCTTTGTATGGCCAAGGTGGTAGCAGTGGTAGCATCTCCATAACAGTGGCACGAATACCTGCACACTAGGATACTAACCAGCATGCACCAACTAAGGGAAATTGTCACAGTTAAAAGTGTGGAAAAGTATATGGGTGCATAAAGTTCATGGTAGAGTATGATGTCGCACTTACTGGCAGGCAGGCCATTGAGTGCCTGAAGGGTACTAATCATGGCCAATTCAGAGGGGTCCAACACATTCACCAAAGGGCTCCCGTCCAAGAAACTGGTCACCTGTGGCTCTCTACCAATCAAACTAGCTAATGCTTTGCTCTGATGGATCATGTTGCCTTTACCCATGCTGCCTGCTACCTGTAGATTGACTAACCAGAAAGTTTTAAACCACCAGGGTAAAAAATGCCAGGTAGTCTCTGAACGAGGGGCCCCAACATAATCAAGGCTGCTAAGCCCACTGTACTAGCGAGTTTGGTCTTTGTCTGGGCCTCCACACACAAGGGCGCCTCAAGACCAGACATGCCAATCTTGGTCTGGTAGTTGCCTAAACAGCAGTGGAGCCCCCATCTCTTCTCAGAGCCACCACCGAAAGAGAGAAACCCTTAGTTCTCTTTGTCCTCCTCTTACTTCTTTTCTTTTGGAGAGAAAAGGAGTCCTTATGCCGGATGGACCAGCCTCAGCAAGATCCTTTCCCCCCCGAAATGGAGGTCTTAGTTATCAAAGGGGCACCAGCTAGGAGTGGAGGTCCATCCTCTCCTTGTGATTCCTTGCAGGCCTGAGCCATATTAAGAGAAGCTTGTATAGTGCCAGATTCAGGTTCGGTGTTTTGGCACTGATCCCAGGTTCACCCCAATCTAAGATCCTGCCATCTCTGGCTGGGTCACCTTTAGGATCATGTCCGGATCAGTGGAGGTCTCCATATGGCCATCCCACCCCCAATCAAGGACTCTTGTCTTGTTTTGGTTTAGTCTCATGGGCCAGCGAGACGACCGACTTCCATCAGTAAAGAGAAGTGGGCAGCCACTCTGACCCACTCCAAATGCATGAGTCCAGGACTAAAATGGGCACAGACTGACTGGCCCGGCTCTCCCTTACCCACCTAAGGGGGTTGATCCTACCGGGAGCAGTTGATTTGGGGCAAAATACCTGCTCTCTTGGCAGTCCCCTGTGATAGGAAAGGGTGTACTGCCACTAGTGGAGAGATTGAGTCACCTTTTGGTGCCTCCAAAGTAGGCAGTGAGGAGGAAGCCACCGGACCTGTAAATATAGGAGAAAATTATCTCTTCATTGGAAGAGGGTTGGAGAGGCCCCTGAGAAAGTACAGGGGATCACCTTTTCAGAGGTGGAGCATCAAAGGGTACCTCCACAGATGGCAAAGGGGAAACCCCTTTGGTGCATGTAGATGGTGACAGCGGAGCCCCTCCACTGGTTGAAGTTGTGCCTTGTTTTATCTCATCCTCCCCAGCACCTAGGGAGGATGAGGCTGTACTTGGAGGCAGATCTCCATGCACCTGCATTTGCCCACTATTCCCTCATGTTCTAACCATAGTAACAAATATGAAACAGAAAAAAGGACTCATGGAAAGTAGATCCTAAGGCCTCCCAATGCCTTGGGAGATTAAAAGAAAAGTCTCCATAGGATCCGAAATGTGCTAAATGTGATTATTTACACAAACTCGGCTCACAGGTTGGAGCTAAGATGGGCTTTGACAATATGACTGGCCATTCAGGCAAAATTGTCCTAAAGCTTTAACTATAAGGGATGGTGCCAGTGTAGGTACCTTATATGTGTACTGGAAGAAGATGAGCAGAGTCAATGGCCCAACACCCCCCTCCCCTAATCTTGCCTAGGCCAGTGATCTTTAGGCCCTCATGGCAGGGTTACCTAACTGCCACTTTACTAAGGACCCATAAGAGGGTGAAAGAGCGCTGGGCAACCACGACCTTTGTGCATATAAGAGAAAGTTTGGAAGGGAGTAGGTGAGCATGTAATAAAGAGAAGTAGATATAGGCGGGGTAGGTTGGGTGATCACCTATTTTTATCATATCCTGGAGCTAGGTGATCCCAGGATGGCCTGCAGTCCACCAAGGCACCATGGATACCTGACCAAACTCTGTCCCAGGTGGGAACAGTCCTCTTGGTGCAGGTAGAAAAGTTTGGTGGGGTAACCCATAATAATAAAAATAATCAATAATAATAAAATAGATAATAAGAATAGATAATAAAAAATAGCTAATAACAATAATAATGACAGGGTGTATGTCCTAACTACATCATACTTAACATTAAACAGATCAATAAGATCTGAAGATGTGGAAGACCTTGAGACTTTTATTTGTTCTGACAGCCAGTGAGGGAGTCAAGCCCGCCCACCATATGCACCAGAGAATGGTTCTGGGGAGGTGGTCAGCCCATTACATACAGGGAAGGAGTTATTGGGGTATAAAACTCCTTTTCCCATTAATCACTCCTCAAATTCACAGAACCCCTCAAGCCTGGTCTCTTGCAACCTGAGGCCCCCAAAGGGCCTTGTTCATAGGGTTGTAGAAAAAATAGGGTGCATAGTGGGGAAAAGGGAGTGAGGAAAAGGGGGTGGGGAAAAGAGTTCAATTCAATCCATTGAGCCAGGCCTTCCACAAATGTTCTCAGGGTGTGAGGTTGTGCCATTCCTCTGCTCATCTTCTAGGTTTCAGTTGTAGCAGGGGTGTTTAGCACTGGCTAAATCATCCACCATTTTGCAGGAGGGGAAAATAAAGAGGGGTTAATAGGAGTGCACCAGCTTCTCCCGCCATTGCTACAGAGTTCAAGTTAACCAGTGAGGAAGGCCTTTCCTATTTGAATTCAGGAGGATATGCTGCTCCTTCAGGTACCAGGTGTAAATTTACACAGGGCACCTCCCAGTAGGGTTGAGGGATATGCTTGGGACCTTCTGCCCAAGATTAACCCTGCCTGGAAGAGATACTACAGTACATAGCACTCAATTACTATGAAGGATCAATTTGACATGGAAAAATGATGTGATGTTGTACTTTATAGGGCATAAGAGATAGGAAGTTTTTAGTAGCGTGATGCACTCAACCACACTTGTTGAAAAACAATTGATGAAGATAACATTAAAATATTATAAATTATTACCCAAAACATTTTTCTGGTCAAATTTGGTTGTTTTATTTAATTTAAGACTAATTTTGTTTTTCTTAAAGTCAGAAAATTTTACTTTAAATTCCAGTGAGAGGAAATCAAATTGTGATTTCAAAGATAAATCAATATGCCAACTAAATTCAAAAGATACAAAGGTTCAAAAATAATTTATAATGAATAGTATTAATATTACGGATTTAAAAAGTAAAAATAATTTTTAATATTAAGCAAAAAGCCATCAGAAGAGGTAATTTAGTGAGAAGATTTTAGAACAGCTATGCAGATGACATCATTCTCACCCAATACCCAACACTGAAAACACACCCAAACAAATTGAGGTTTAAAGGAAAGGCTACAATGCAAGACTCAAATATTGGTTGGAACAAAACTTAATGACCATCTCACCTTCAAAAACCTCTTACTAATTTCACAACCCATAATCTGAACTGTGGCAAAACAACCTCACAGAATCAAACCTCTATTCACCCTAAATAGAACACAACCTTACAGTACTCAGTGTCATACTGAATACAACACAGCAAAGCTAATACAAAAAGCAAAATACACTGAACACAGAAACTACACAGGAAATTTAAAGAAATTAACATCCATCCATCTCTCACTTGCATATGCCAGTATGGTCTGGACAACCAATCACACAACCACTCACTCCACGAGACTACAAAAGGCACCAGATTCAATCTAAGCCAGAACAGAGACAAAAAATTTCATATGTAGGAAGCTAATCATCACTTATTAATGGCATATTGATGCACAGGCACAAACATCTCAATTCACGCACACACACTATCACAACACCACTATGTCCTGCTCCCTCATTTCTTTACCCATACAATGCATCACTCTTCTGTCTTGGAACCTGCCAGAAGTTTCCATATCCACACTCCCCTGATGTTGAATGGATGGCTCTCCAACTGACTGGTAGTAAAACACAGTACTACCACACTTCCTAATTATTATTACTTGTTATTAGATGAATTTCAATATTAAGGTGGAGAAAGAAGTCCATGATTAAAAAAGATTGGTGGTGAAATTAATTAAGAAAAGAGACAAAGCAATGTGTCACCATGAGATGCAGCACCCCAATTAACCACCTGAATTCAAAAGCAAAAGTATACACTATCTAAACCTCTACAGAAAAAAAATATGCACAGGGCTAACCTTGCAACTCATAGATGAACTATTCACGATGTTTGTGAGAGCATACGATTGTCATAGAGGACTATTCAATGTATTTTAGCAGACTTGTTGAACCTGAGGGCCTGAGGAAAAATTTGTGCCAAGACTGGTGAGTGACAGCCAGAAGGCACATCAAATTGATGTTTGCAGGGAGTTAAAAAATCAAATCGGAGATAAACTCAACTTCCTGTGGAAGGTCAGAACTAGTGCTGAATCTTGGGTTCATGGTTGTGGCATTGAAACAAAGAAACAGTATGAACTGCATGTCCTATGATCTACAAATATCATGGATAGGTTGCCTATGAGTTAAAAAGATGGCCTCATGAACTTTGTTTTAGGGTCAGATGCTCATCAATGGTCAACCAAAACACTCCTTGTCTTTGACAGGCATCCATCAGCTGCTACTGTGAGGATGACATCTTCTGGGTGGCCATTGAACCTGTGGGTCCTCAAGTGGCTGAGGAGGCCCAGTAACATCTGGCACTGTTTCTAGCATATCCTGTGCTGGGGGGAAGTTGTGGCTGCAGCACTGGATTGGAAGCTTTTGCATGCCTACGCTCTTATTGCTGCTGTTCGTCATCACATTAGGTGGTTTTGAACTTTTCCACTGCCCAGTGGGCTGCACATTGCCAAACAGGGCGATCCCCTGTGAAAGTCTCCCATGAGTTGACATTAATGTTGCCTTTCTTCATGTAGGACAGGAATCCATCCTTCCTTGAAAGACTTGTACCAGAAAAACATGCTGCTTTAGGACAAGAATTTTGTCACCAATGAACAAGAAAATCTTTCTTCAGCTGACTTGTTGGTCTTTAAGCAAAACTTGATGCATGTTCGTTGCTCAATGAGATCTACCATTGCAAAACTGTAGAACTACCTCTAAAACATAATACATATAAATGTAACAACAACACATCTCTCTACCCAGGCAAACAAGGGCTGATACACTGATTTACAAAAGGTGTTGCTCGCTTTTTCTAGTGGCAGAATGCCATAATGCATTCAGTATGGTCCTACTGAAATTAGGGGAACTTCATCAAAGATTCTATAAACTATGATTGCGAACCTGGGAACCAAGCAAAATATGATTCTAAAGGGGCCCATAACTTATAAGGCCAGCCCTGACAGAACCACCTATATTTCAGGCACACTGTCTCACTAACTAATTTAGATAAAAAATGGCAATGATTTAAAACAAACTTTGATGTTTCTTGATCCCATGGAGTACTTGATACAGCTTCACTGAGTATTTTCTTCCCATCTGTTGGTTGTGGAGGATGCCGATTCATATCTTCAAAATTAATTTTGAAGTTTTTAAGAGTAGCCATATTTCCAGAAGGATCTGAAATTTGAACTACAAAAAAATATATATTTAGGATCTATTTTTGAAACATTCCTTAAATTATAAGTATCCTCAAATATAAAAATATGAGATGAGATTCTATTTCAAATCATAAAAGAACTACGAATGCTATATCTCTTATTTCATTATGAGTAAAAAAATTCATAAGGGTATAGAAATCATTATTTTAACTATAATGAATCACTTATACTATTAACCCTTAATATACTCACACTCATATAATACTGAATGAAATTTATACTGTATATAGATTTTTGGTGAGTGAGAGGCATATGCATCAATTGGCAGCCAGCACACCCTAGCATTAAAAAATATACATATACTATACCGAAAAATATCCAAGACAAATTAGTGCGGTTAAGATAATGGCACAATTAGACAACTGCTCTGCTTCAGGTCCAGCAGGTGATCCTATCCTACTTGAACAGGAAGGATAGGTCAGCCCAAAAAGCTGATTTCAAAGTCACCCCTTTATGTCGTCTCGCTTACCATCACAGAAAACTGCTATTATTAATATATTAACAGCATTGACTAGCCAAAATGCTCGAAAGATGGAAAAATATCCAAGACAAATTGGTGTGATTAAGATAATGGCATAATTTGTCTTGGATATTTTTTCCATCTTTTGAGCATTTTGGCTAGTCAACAGATACCACATTCCACAGTAGCTCTCAAAATTCAGGAAGAACTTGCATCTTTCAAACCATACACATCAAACTTACTCATTTCAGGAAGCTGATGAACTGTCTTCTTCATTCTCACTGGTTATTCTACCCTCATCTTAACTTGTATACAAGGAATCCATACCTTTACTCATTTTTATTTTAAAATAAACAACTTTTGCAGCCTTCTTCTTTCCTTTCTTTCTTCATATTTCAGACCACACCTCATCATGATCATATACTCATTCAGTCACACTACCTTTCTTTTGTACATCAACATAATTAGACATATCTGGGGTCAGTCATTTTCAGTCTTCTCTCATCTATCATAGTCCTTAATTCCACTTCTGTCTAGACAAAGTTGAATACTTTTTAGAAATTTCAATAATTACACTAGAATTTTCCATCCCAATTACTTTTATCTCCTCTATCAAACTCAATTATTTGTTTTACAAGATATCTTGACCTGAAAAATATGTTAACCAATCCCTGATCCTCATTTCAAATACTTTTTCATTGCTACTTTCACTATCTGCAGTCATCTTTAGAATAAAATATATATATATATATATATATATATATAAATGTATAAATTTCTCAAAGTAGCACGAGAGAATGATGAAAATGAATCCATTAAACCACATTGAAAGAGAAAACGGAATAATTTTTTATTGCAGTAATATTTTTATTAGTGTACTAACGGCATACTTTTAACTGTAGTCAAAAGCGGTGCTCGCTGCCTCAGTGTGCCTGGTTTGAATCGCTTCCCTGCACAGATTTTTTCTAAAAAAGGTAATAAAAATATTACTGCAAGGAAAAATTATTCCGTTTTCTCTTTCAATGTGGTTTAATGGATTCATATATATATATATATATATATATATATATATATATATATATATATATATATATATATATATCACAGGTAGTAAAGGGATGAGAATGGTGGCATACTCTTCCTCCATGTCAGTTTTATGTAGATGTGCACACATTTTTGTGTTTTATCTTTAAAATATCAGGTGGGGGTGCCCAATTTTGCAAAATAGTTAACTTAGGGGGGAGGGGGGGTAACAAAATTTTATATTTTCCTTTATTTAGTTCTAACGCCAATTTTGATCAGCTCAACATAAAAAAAAAAATTCCAGCATTTGCAATCTAGAAGTTATGGATTTGAGGCTCAATGGGTGTTCAGGAGAGGTAAATGGGGGATCAGAGAAGGATGTAAAGGGAAAAGGAAATCAGAATAGGAAGAAAGAGAAGAAAAAATAGGAGCCAAGAGAAAATGGAGATAGAAGGACATAATGAGTCCTCTTGGTCGCAGGCAAGCCTTCTAACCCTACCTCACAGTCAAGAAGGTGGGAGCAATTCTGCAGCCAATACAAAAAAGATTGGATGAGAAGGAGATCTTAAATTGTGGCCATGTATAGAAAGGTGTGTTTGTCCATCAGAAAAAAGTTAAAATGCTTCAGTTATGAATTCTATTTTTGATGAGTAAAATAACATTTTTCATGGCCTTGAATATTTCTCAACAATGACACCTACAAGATTAATAAATAGTGCAATATACTGTAGCATTTTATCCAGGCAAGATTCATCCTCAAGCCACTCAGACAAAAGTAGCCACTTATCTCTGAGTCGCCCCCTTCTCTTTCAAACATTCACATAATCAATCAAATTTTTATGTGGCTTTTTCCCATGAACAACAAGAGATTCACATATACCTTTTTCACAATTTTATTCCTATTCATTCTTCTAACATGCCTATCTACTTAAAATGATTCTGGATATGATCCATCTTTTAGAGTGAAAACATCAACAAACTGCTGATTGAACAGGATGATTCTCCCAGAGTTCCAACATTATATATATCTATATTTTATGTTTACAGTAACATGCCTGTACGACCTGTACTTTCAAGACTAATAATGAATCAATGCAACTTTTCGACACAAAAGACATTGCATTTCATTGAGACACTTGTTTTAAAAGGGTAATGGCATAATTAATATCGTTTTAAGAACTAAATTGCAAGCAAACCAAGCTAACTGGTTTACCATATCTAATAGAGGCCTAACTTCTATTACATTCTTGGTGCCTAAATAGTGAGTAATAACCTAAACCTTCTTTAGGATTGGTATGAGCATAAACTAAATACTTTAAATGAGGAAGGAAAAATTGACACTGATAATGTTATAGGAAGATTGAAAGGATTGTTTCCTTGTTTTATATTAAAAATTTACAGGAAATGACAAAGATTGCCATGATCCACTAAAAATAACCACAAATTGTTACCTTCTGGAATTCTTGAGAAGGGTTGGAGTAATTCAACGAATCTTAAGTTATTTTTCAAGCATAAATTATCAGCATCTTCACTGCAAATGAGCGCTACTTGTGGGGCAAAGGCATTTTGAATGAACTCTAGCGGCGTTACTCTACTATGAGCCATAATTCATTCCTTTGATAGTGTAATCAAAATATTGATTAAATGACACTGAAAATTTAATAACACTAATGTACAGATAAGAATTTAATTTGCTGATACTTGTGTATCCTTGCAAAAAGTTCATATGAGAACAATTTTCAATGAAACTTAGAAACTAGCTTTGCATTGCATAAAAAGCTAAACATAGGAATTGTTCTTCAGCTCAGTTCATAAGTACAGCCTTTTCTTAAATGGATTATTTTCCTTAAAAAGAAATATAAAATGAATTGGAATAAATTTATCTAAATTAAACAGAGAAAATTAATAAAAAAAACAATTTTTCTGGTTACTTTTTTTGCACTTTATGAAAGGTTGGAACATATCCTAAATAGTCTGAACTACATCAAAAAGTAAGAAATTAACCCACCATCCCCATATAATCATCCAATCTGCGCTTGAAAACATTCAAGTTTGGGCTGTCTACAGTCTCAGGTGGCAAACTATTCCAATAATCTACCACTCTGTTAGTGAAAAAATATTTTCTAACATCCAGTCTGCACCTCTGTTTTTTAATCTTTAAATGGTGGCCTCTAGTTCTATTACTACCTTCTAACTCAAATAACTTGCTGAAATCCAATTTACCCATCCCAGAAAAGATTTTAAAAAGCTCAATCATATCTCCCCTCACACACCTTTCAAATGAAAACATACTTAATACCCTCAGTCTATCTTCATATTCATAAGAACATAAGAAAAAAAGGAGACTGCAAAAGACCATTCATGGCCTACACTTGGCAGCTCCTGTTCCAGTCAACACACAAAAGATTTCTTACCAGAGAAAAGTCATCAACATTGTCACCCTTTAAGGAGTTCGTCAGATCTAATCTACAATATACATAAAATGCATCCAGAGGATTATGTCCATTCATGCAACCGCAAAATATAATCTCAGTCCCATCTAGCAGCTTCATCCATATATTTATCTAATCTATTCTTAAAACTACCCAGAGAGGAGGCTTCTATCACATGTCTAGTGAGCCTATTCCATTCATCTACCACACGATTTGTAAACCAATTCCTCCCAATCTCCTTCCTAAACCTATACTTATCAAGCTTAAACCCATTGCTACGTGTCCTGTCATGTTCACTAAGTATAAGAACCTTACCCAGATCCCCTTTATTATATCCTTTTACCCATTTGAAGACTTCAATCAATTCGTCTCTGACTCTTCTCCTTTCCAATGTATATAGATTTAGTTTTCTGAGCCTTTCACCATAAGGTAAGTTCCTTAGCCCACCAATCATCTTTGTCATCCTTCTCTGCACAGACTCAAGCAAATCAATATCCTTCCTATAATATGGTTACCAAAATTGTACTGCATAGTCTAGATGAGGCCTAACTAGCGCCAGATACAGTTTTAGAATGACTTCAGCACTCTTATTGCTTACACTCCTCCTAATGAATCCCAATATCCTATTAGCTTTATTCTTAGCATTTAGGCATTGCTTTCTAGGATGAAGGTCTGAACTTACCAAAATACCCAAGTCCCTCTCACAATCGGTCCTCCCTAAAATTCTCCCATTTAATTTATAACTATTCAGTGGATTATTTCTACCTATACTAAGTACACTACATTTGTCTATGTTAAACTTCATTTCTTATTTCTCGGCCCAATTGGACAGAATGGTCAATTCCTCCTGCATTACAACAGCATCAGAATCAGCCCTAATGGCCCTACTTAGCTTAGTATCATCAGCAAATTTACTCAGGTCACTACTTATACCTATGTCAAGATCATTAATATAAATTAAGAATAGCAAGGGACCTAAAAGAGATCCTTGCGGAACTCCACTGCTAACACACCCCCACTCAGATTTAACTCCATCTATACTAACTCTTTGCTGTCTGACACCAAGCCATGACTGAATCCACCTAAATATACTGCCATCGATCCTGTGTGTTTTAAGAACATAAGAAAAGAAGGAGACTGCAAAAGACCATTCATGGCCTACACTTGACAGCTCCTGTTCCATTCAACACACAAAAGATTTCTTACCAGAGAAAAGTCATCAACATTGACACCCTTTACAGGAGTTCGTCAGATCTAATCTACAATATACATAAAATGCATCCAGAGGATTATGTCCATTCATGCAACCGCAAAATATAATCTCCCCACTCCTTAGAAAAATATATACATATGTACATAAAAAAAAGTCAGTCCCATCTAGCAGCTTCATCCATATATTTATCTAATCTATTCTTAAAACTACCCAGAGAGGAGGCTTCTATCACATGTCTAGTGAGCCTATTCCATTCATCTACCACACAATTTGTAAACCAATTCCTTCCAATCTCCTTCCTAGACCTATACTTATCAAGCTTAAACCCATTGCTACGTGTTCTGTCATGTTCACTAAGTATAAGAACCTTACCCAGATCCCCTTTATTATATCCTTTTACCCATTTGAAGACTTCAATCAATTCCCCTCTGACTCTTCTCCTTTCCAATGTATGTAGATTGTGGGTGACTGTTTATTCCATATTTACTTCCAACATGACAAGAACCAGCTTCATTTCCTTTGATAGTTCAGGTGTGGAATTGTTTGCCTAAGATCGTTCTCTCTACTCCGAGTCTAAGAACCGGTTTGTAATTCAATTTGGGATTATTATTTGAGTTTGATGTGATAGTCTATTATTTACTATTTGGGAGTCATATTAGCCAGTCATTGTTTTGTACCATAATATTATCAAAAAATGTTAAAATTCCTGACTTTAGAATAGCAAATTATAATGGGCTAAGGACTTACCTGGAGGCAGTTGTACAGAAACCAGGCAATGAAATCAATTCAGGAATAGATTCAATGATATCAGTTCGTGGAGACAATAATCACCAGGAGGACGAGATTACAATTGAAGAGGAGTATGAAAGAATAATTGAGCAATTAATTACAGGTCAGATGATTAACATTCCATATAAGGAGATTAGGACTAAAAATAATGACTCAAAATGGATGACAGATAAAATTAAGCATTATATTGGCATTAAAAAGGGCATTTATAGGAAAATAAAAAATGGAGAGGATCACTTAAGGCAGAGATATAATGAACTAGCAAGAGATGTTAAAAAGTTAGTTAGAGTAGCAAGGAGAAATTATGAAATTAAAGTGGCAAATAGAGCAAAGGAAGATCCTAAAAGTTTTTATCAATTATACAAAACTAAGGTTAGAGATAAAATAGGCCCACTTATAGATTCCAATGGAGAATTAGTGAGTGATAGGGACTCAATGGCTGGAATGCTAAATGACTTTTTTCTCTCAGTATTTACACAGGAGGATACTCTAAATATACCCGAGGTGTCAATGATCTTTCGGGGTAATGATGAAGAGAAATTAAAGGATATCTTGATCACAAAGGAGATAGTGACAAAGGAAATTGATAAAATCAAAAGTAGTAAAGCACCCGGTCCTGATGAGGTCTTTCCTAGAATTTTGAAAGAATGTAAGGATGTGTTAAGTGAGCCCCTAGCATGCATCTTTAGAAAATCATTGGAGAGTGGCATTGTGCCAGTGGCATGGAAGAAAGCCAATGTGATACCTATATTTAAAAAAGGGGATAAAACAAAATGTCTAATGACAGACCAGTAAGTTTGACATCAGTGGTAGGGAAAATGATGGAATCTATTATAGCAAGGAATATTAGAGATCACTTGGATAAGCATAAGTTGATAAAAGAATCACAGCATGGCTTTAGTAAGGGTAAATCCTGTCTGACTAATTTGCTGTCTTTTTATAGTAAGGTGTATGAAGCAGCAGATAATGATGAAAACTATGATATTTTATACTTGGACTTTAGTAAGGCATTTGATCGAGTGCCACACTTACGGTTTCTGAGCAAAGTTAAAGCACACTGGATCGATGGCAGTATATTTAGGTGGATTCAGTCATGGCTTGGTGACAGACAGCAAAGAGTTAGTATAGATGGAGTTAAATCTGAGTGGGGGTGTGTTAGCAGTGGAGTTCCGCAAGGATCTGTTTTGGGTCCCTTGCTATTCTTAATTTATATTAATGATCTTGACATAGGTATAAGTAGTGACCTGAGTAAATTTGCTGATGATACTAAGCTAAGTAGGGCCATTAGGGCTGATTCTGATGCTGTTGTAATGCAGGAGGAATTGACCATTCTGTCTAATTGGGCCGAGAAATAATCCACTGAATAGTTATAAATTAAATGGGAGAATTTTAGGGAGGACCGATTGTGAGAGGGACTTGGGTATTTTGGTAAGTTCAGACCTTCGTCCTAGAAAGCAATGCCTAAATGCTAAGAATAAAGCTAATAGGATATTGGGATTCATTAGGAGGAGTGTAAGCAATAAAAGTGCTGAAGTCATTCTAAAACTGTATCTGGCGCTAGTTAGGCCTCATCTAGACTATGCAGTACAATTTTGGTCACCATATTATAGGAAGGATATTGATTTGCTTGAGTCTGTGCAGAGAAGGATGACAAAGATGATTGGTGGGCTAAGGAACTTAAGAACATAAGAAAAGAAGGAGACTGCAAAAGACCATTCATGGCCTACACTTGGCAGCTCCTGTTCCAGTCAACACACAAAAGATTTCTTACCAGAGAAAAGTCATCAACATTGTCACCCTTATGGTGAAAGGCTCAGAAAACTAAATCTACATACATTGGAAAGGAGAAGAGTCAGAGGGGAATTGATTGAAGTCTTCAAATGTGTAAAAGGATATAATAAAGGGGATCTGGGTAAGGTTCTTATACTTAGTGAACATGACAGGACATGTAGCAATGGGTTTAAGCTTGATAAGTATAGGTTTAGGAAGGAGATTGGAAGGAATTGGTTTACAAATCGTGTGGTAGATGAATTAACATTAACATACATAATTACACGGATGACAAAAGCCACAAGGGCCTATCAAAGGTCATCCGACTCCGTCAAAACCCACCCACAAAAAGCACCATCACCAGGGGAAGACAAAATCAAAGTCCCCCACAATATAATATAACGGATGACAAAAGCCACAAGGGCTCATCATAGGTCATCCGAGTCAAGCGGCCTCTTTTTCAAGGCACCCGAACTCCCAGGAAAACTACATCCAGAGGATTGCATCCAGAAACAAGGGTATCACCAATCAAGGCTTGTCAAGAACTAAATCATGCAGCTATAGATATATACAAACAATATTAATATATACAAAACTTAGGAACCATTACAACCTTCCCTTCCCATAAACTCATCCAACCTACTCTTAAATACATTTAGATTTGGACTACCTACTACCCTCTGCGGCAATTTGTTCCAAAAGTCTACCACTCTATTGGTGAAAAAATATTTTCTTAAATCCAACCTACACCCTTGCTTTTTAATTTTCAAGTGGTGACCTCTAGTCCGATTTCCATCATCTAACTCAAAAAACTTGCTAACATCCAATTTATCTATCCCGGAAAAAATTTTAAACAGCTCAATCATATCCCCTCTCACACACCTCCTTTCGAACGAGAACATATTTAATACCCTCAGTCTATCTTCATATTCAAGGTGCCTCAGGGAAGGAATAATCTTTGTTGCCCTCCGTTGCACTGACTCAAGAAGGTTAATATCGTGTCTAAAATGTGGGGACCATGCCTGTATACAGTACTCTAGATGTGGCCTAACATAAGAGTTATAGAGTTTAAGAATAACCTCCTTACTTTTGTAACTGACATTTCTCTTAATAAAACCCAGCACTCTATTTGCCCTATTTCTTGCTTCAATACACTGCTTAGAAAACCTTAATGACTTATCTATTACTACTCCTAGATCTTTCTCATCCTCTACTGAGCTCAGCCAATGTCCATCCATTTCATAGTTAAATTCTCTATTATCTTTTCCCATGTTAATAACTTTGCACTTATCAAGGTTGAAAGTCATTTGCCACTTATGTGCCCAGGATAACAATTTATTTAAGTCCCCCTGCACTTTAAAATTATCATCAATATCTTTAACTACAGCTGCTAATTTGGTATCATCCGCAAAAATTGACACTTTATTATTAACTGCCTCCCCAAGATCGTTTATATAGATGACAAATAATAATGGACCGAGAACTGATCCCTGAGGAACCCCACTGATAACATCCCTCCACTCTGACTTTACACCATTTAGCACTACCCTTTGCTTCCTGTCTTTCAGCCACTCAGCTATCCAATTTGAAACACCCCCACATATCCCAATCATTTTTAATTTATGAACTAGTCTCCTATGTGGTACCTTATCAAATGCTTTACTAAAATCTAAGTAAATTATATCTACATTCTCTCCCTTATCTACTTGATCTGTTACAAACTCCAGAAAGTCTAGTAAGTTAGTCAAACATGATCTACCTGATCTAAACCCATGCTGAGCATCGCTGATTAACCCCTCCCTCTCTAGATGTTGGCAAATCCCTTTTTTAACTATTTTCTCAAGAATTTTACAGACTACAGGAGTTAGGCTAACCGGTCTAAAGTTATTTGGATCCTCTTTACTACCCTTCTTGAAAATGGGGACTACATTTGCTCTCTTCCAATCATCGGGTATTTCTCCATATTCCAATGACCTAGTATATAACTTGTCAAGAGCTATTGAGATACTTTCTACCCCTTCTTTAAGTATCCTAGAATGAATATTATCAGGGCCGGAGGCCTTGGTAGTATCTAAATCACCTATTAGTCCTTTTATCATCCTCCGATCCACACAAATGTTAGTAAACACCTCTTTTCCTGACCTATGAGTACTATACATAGGACTATTTAGTTTCTCTTTTGTAAATACTGATGCAAAATGACCATTTAGTACCTCAACTATTTCCTCATCAGTTTCTCTCACAAACCCTTCATATTTGATAGGTCCTATTTTAACTCTGCCAGACTTGTTATTAATTTTATAGTAACTAAAGAACTTTCTCGGATCTTTGTTTCTATCCTGAGCTAATTTAATTTCTGACACCCTTTTGTTCTTCTTTATAATCTTATTTAACTCATTCCTAGCCATTCTATAATCACTTAAATTTTGAATATTATTTTGTACCTGTAATTTTTTATATGCCCTTTTCTTCTCTGAAATTTTTCTAGCTATCTCCTGATTCCACCATAATGGTTTCCTACTTTTGTTCCTAATGGTCTTCATTGGGATACATTGTTCTTGGACTACATTTATTATATGCTTGAAAGTATCCCACATCCCATAAGCATTTTTACCTCTGAATTCTATATCCCAGTCTACCAAATTTAGCAAGCTTCGAAGTTTTACATAATCTCCCTTATGAAAATTTGGAACTTTTTCAGCATTCTCAGTTATTTTACCCTTCTCAATTCCCAAGTTAAAACGAACTATCTGATGGTCACTATTTCCCAATGCTTCCCCAACAGTCAATTCTTGAACTAAATGATCACTGTTAGAAAGTACTAAATCTAATATATTGTCCCCCCTCGTTGGCTCATTAACAAATTGATTCAAAAAATTATCCTCAAAGCATTCTATGAACCTGCCACTTGTTCTATCCCTACCTATCATATTTTCCCAGTCCACAGAGTTTAAGTTGAAGTCCCCAATAATAACTGCATCTGTTTCACATCCCTTACTTATTTCCCTTATCATTAGTTCATCTATATCATCAGTCTGCCCAGGTGGCCTGTAAAAAGCTCCCAAATGCACCATTCTATTTTTACTGAACCTAATATCTATCCAAAGTGACTCAACTCCATCCTGCTTTATTGAAGTATTTAAACTTGAAACAATGTTGTTTTTTATATAGATAATTATTCCTCCACCAATCCTACCTGTCCTTTGACTAATGTACATATTATAGCCCTGTAAATCAAATTCACTTATAGTGTCACTAAATTCTATTTCATTAACCCATGATTCAGTAACGCATAATATATCTATATCCTCATTGCTAATATAACTAAATAGCTCATCCTTCTTGTTTCTAAGACTACGAGCATTTGTATAGAAACAATTTAACCCCCCTATCCCTGAAGCACCTCTTGAAACTTGAATGACCTCACCTCTATCGCCTTGGAACCTATTTCTGTTATCTGCCAAGTCCATTCTACTTTCAGTACTATAATGTCCTCTCATAATTCCCTGACCACTATTAGTATCTAGTTTCCCGCCCGCAAAGACCTAATAACACGATCATACTCCTCCCACAACACATCTACCCCCCTCCTACTCAAATGCAGTCCATCCATCGCATACATTTCTTTCATTCCAACAAACCTATCCCACACATCCACAAACATGACACCTTCCATCTCACACATCCTCCTCACATAATCATTCAGCCCAATCGCACGAGACATCCATTCTACCCCAACATCCATTCTTGGAAGCACACCTGTCACAACACCTTTCATTCTACTTTCTTTCACCTTTTCAATCAACCTCTTGTACCTCTCACGTAACTCACATGCACCCACTTTCTTCACATCATTCACTCCTACATGTGTAATCACAACCGCATCCCTTGCACAGCCAGACACCAGCTCCTCATACCTATCAGACAGATCTCTCACTCCAGCACCCGGCAAACACACCCTCAAACCATTCAATCTACTTGCATTCAACTTCCTATCTAAATATCTAACTCGCGAATCACCCATCACAAGCACTTCAGTCAGACTCCTATTCCTAACCCCCACAGACCTAACTCCATCCCCACTCCTATTCTCATTCAAACTACCAGTCACTCTTCCTCCACCCCCACCCCCATCAGTCATATCACTTCCAGTTACTTCCTCTCTTAGGGCACTGAATCTATTAGTCAAGCTAATAGGTTCTGTGTCCCTCTGACTCACAGAACAGGCTCACTAGACATGTGATAGAAGCCTCCTCTCTGGGTAGTTTTAAGAATAGATTAGATAAATATATGGATGAAGCTGCTAGATGGGACTGACTTTTTTTTATGTACATATGTATATATTTTTCTAAGGAGTGGGGAGATTATATTTTGCGGTTGCATGAATGGACATAATCCTCTGGATGCATTTTATGTATATTGTAGATTAGATCTGACGAACTCCTTAAAGGGTGACAATGTTGATGACTTTTCTCTGGTAAGAAATCTTTTGTGTGTTGACTGGAACAGGAGCTGCCAAGTGTAGGCCATGAATGGTCTTTTGCAGTCTCCTTCTTTTCTTATGTTCTTATGTAGGCATAACGCTTCTGTTTGAGGGCCGTCTTATACTCGTCCGACTATCACAGGAGTGGTCGGTGTGCAAAATGGCCAGACATTCTGGGAATAGTAGTCAGGCCCACGACGATAAGTTTTCCAGAGAAGAACTCAACATCCTCATCTACCAAGCTTGGTTATTTTCAGGCATTTTTGTTTAAAAAATGGCCTAAGTATACAGCATTTTCCGTTTGTTTACTTTAAGGCATTTTTTTCTAACAAAAATGGTGCCAGTTATATTTCAAAAAGGACTCAGACGCGCATGAATATTCCGACACGGGTGAACAAAAATATTTACACAAAAACATTTGTGTAAACATGTATTGAGCGGCCCGGCCGGAAAAAATTATTTTGTGTAAATATCATTCACCGGTGTCATTTCTGACATCATACCCCACCCCCAACCCCTATTATAATTTGCAAAACGATTAAAGGTGCTGACATGATGTAGTTAAAGCATTCACCTCTGTAAACGTCAGAACATTATAAAAATTAGGATTATATACTAGGGGGCTATGCCCCTCAGACCCCTTCAAAATTTAATGAAACTCAGGACCATCGTAGTGCGGTCCACGCATCGTGTTTACCTCTCCACGAGCCGTCCCCTATAAATATACTCCAAAAATGTGAAACATTTTGGAACACGGACAAAATAGACATCTTATAGGCCGGGCCACTCGTCTACATATTTATCAACATTTTTTCTGGCCAGGTCACTAATCTACATATTTACCCACTTTCTTCATCCAAACTCTGGATCTTTTTCCCAAATCTCATCTTGGACTTTCCTATCCTCTCTGCATACGAGCTCCATCCTAACTCTCCACGGAAGCTTCCAATGCAATTTCTCTATTTATACCTTAACTTATCAACCCAAGGTTATTCTGTATTTTCTCCAATTCTCTAATGTCTTCTTTTCTATATTCTATAAGCTTTGCCCCATATAAGCTACTGGGCACTCCCACTCCCTTCCACAGGCATCTGCTAGTTTCATATTTGTTGGCTTTTCTGCCCAACCCATTCCATACCCTGCCCATTGTTTGCCTCACTTTACCTTCATTGATCTTTCTCTATTTAGCTCCACCAACTCCATCTTTACATAATTTATCTTGTCCACTATTTCTAGCAGCCCATTGCCAAATTACCATACATTTCCCCTCCCTTCTACATTAATGTCCATCATTTTGCACTTGCTAATGCTGAATTTCATATCCTACTATATCCCTCTGCCTCCCTTAACATTTTTTTCCATATCTCCTCTTGATTCTGCTAGCACCACATGATATGCGTATGCTAGCACTCCTAGCCTATCCCCTCTACCTGTACTCCTCTGCCGGCTCTCCTCAATCGTTTATCAGCTCTTCTATGTATAAGCTAAATATTGTAGGGAACATCACGGAGCTGGGGGATAGCGTATATTATCTTTTGATATTTCCTTTCTATGTATAGGGATAGGATTTTGAGATCAGGGGGAGCGTGTGGTTGGTTCAACCTACTCACTCCCACTGCAGAGAAGGCAAAGTGGGGGCTATGATTTAAGGTTTGACACTTTTTTTCTCGCTGACCTCATAGGCGATAGGTTGCATATACATCGTTGTCCTTAACATAACGTTATTTTATGTATGACAAAAGCCACAAGGGCCTAGCAAAGGTCATCCGCATCTGTCAAAACCCACCCACAAAATGCATCTATAGGATTGTGTCAGATCATCCTTCTTGTCAGGTAGCCAGCTATTTTTGTTTGCTAATTCCGTTGGTCTGGTTATGATTGCGGTTGGTTCGATCTAAAGTTGAAACTCAGGGAAAAATTATTCATACTGTCAAGCAGGGGTAAGTGGGCTCATCTAAGTTTTTGTATTTAACCACAGGAGACTCCAAGCCCTGAACAAAAATGAGAAATCCTGCAGAGACAGGCGAAATTACAATAAAAAACAGAAACAAGAAGCACGGTCAGAACCAGGGCAAGAGAAAACAATAAACGCCAGGCAGAGAAAAGAAAAACTAAGTATTAAAAAGAGTAATCTACAAGAAGCAAAATGTATGACGGAAAACTTGGAACCCTACAAATTTCCACAAATGGATGGACAGAAAAACGCATAGAATATAGAAATATATTCAGAAAAATTGATGCCGATATAATCCTAATATCAGGACATAGCATCAATACAGAAAATGATTAGATTAAAATTTCGAAATACCAAGTTTTAGCAACCACCATATCAGAGAAAGATGGAATGGGGCGGCAATTGTCATCAAAAGAAATATAAAATACAAAAAAAAATACACAGATTAGTAGAATCGTATCTGGCAGCGAAAATAGCCATGGAATTTGGGAAACTAACAATCGTTACCGCATATCAGCCGCCGAGACGGGACTTTGTCCCCATCCCCAACTTGTTTAGTGGAAGAAGTCCCACTATCTTCGTCGGGGATATTAACACTCGGTGTGGGGAAACAGACTAAAGATCTGTGGGGCTAGAACCACATTATAGAATCGCATCTGACTCAAAACCACCTCTAATATGAGCATTTTGAAGTCTTATAAAGTTATATAATTGGTTCACAGTAAAGCGGTGCTCACAGTTCTTTACCGAACGAAGGCGTTTTTCGGACTTTTCTAAACCGTTACCTCCTTTACTGGGTAGGGAGATGTAAATAGCAAATGTATTTCGTCCAAGAAATCCCGGTTAAAATTAATGAAAAGCTTTTTTACTCTTGCTTTTGATGAAAGTGATGAAATGTATGGTAGGTTTTCATAGGTGTGAAGTTGTTTGAGGTCCATCCCGCAATGCTCACGCGAGGAACGTCTCCATAAACCAACGACTGGGAGATCTTTGTACGGCGGAAGGAGTCTTTTTTTATAGACCTCTACCGCACCTTTTACGGGAGAAATGACCTGTTCAAAAAGGACGGAGTGCATCTTTCCTTTAAAGGGAAAGCTGTACTCGCGAACATGATCCAGGATGTTGTGGAGCGGACCCAAAGAAGTGTCAGACCCCGAGTAAAGGAGGACGTACGCCAGTGCACCCGTGTTACTCCATGATCAACCTTTTCTGTAGTCACAAAGAGGGGAGTGACCCCGCCACAGAGAAGGAAAGCGGGAAACGGAAGAGCGTAGTGAGTCCTACAGTCGGGGACTCCCTCAAAGTTCTTCTGACTAATGCGAGGTCTATCAGAAACAAGTTTCTAGAACTTCGTGGTCTCGTAGCAACAGAAGAACCTGAGATGGTGGCCATAACGGAGTCGTGGATAAAAACCTCAAGCCGAGAATTTGAAGGTGAATTCACGATTCCCGGCTACCAGCTCTTCCAGAAAGATAGGCCAGACAGAGAGGGTGGCGGTGTGATGTTGTATGTCAAGGATAATCTCAACTCGACGGTTTGCAACATCGTATCCGACCATGAACTACTAGGTGTTGACCTAGAGATAGGTCCTGCCAAATACAGGACCCTGGTGCTTTATAGACCTCCTGCCTAACTCGTTGAAAAGGACAGAGATCTGTACCAGCTACTAGGAGAACTTTTCGAAGACAGAGTGTGTATCGTCATAGGGGATTTCAACACACAAGTTGACTGGGAAACCAGAGAACCCTGTGGCGAGAACGCACTACTCCTGGAGTTCGCGAACAACGAGTTCCTGACTCAGTGGGTGAGAGAGCCAACGAGAGGAGACAATATCCTCGACTTGGTTTTCACCTTTGAGGATGACATCGTTGAGGACCTCTCTGTTGGCGAAGAGCTCGGTGGCAGTGACCACCGACTAATTAGATTTGTAGTCAAAGTCCCAAAGGCAGGGCCTGCAACTAATAAATCGAGGAAACTCGATTTGAAAAGAGCAGACTTTGCAGGTCTTCGTGCTGGACTGACTGACGCGAGGCTAGAAGTGTGCGATGTTGTTGAAGACTCGTGGAACAGTTTCAAAACCACATTCATGAGTCTTCAATGGCGTTTCATCCCTCTGAAATGTCCACGTCACTCTTTTGTTCAACCAAAGTGGATTAATCAAGAAATCGGCCAACTGCTTAGGGACAAGAGAACTGTGTACTGGCAATTGAAGATCTCGGTGACTTTGACGAATACCGGAGGCTAGCCAGAAGAGTGAAGTCCAGCGTAAGGGTGGCTAAGCGGTCTGAAGAACTCCCGAGTGGCGAGGCTCTGTAAAGAGAATCCCAAGGTTTTTTTTTTAGATATGTGAACAGCCGTAAACCAATCCATCGAACGATTGGCCCTTTGAAAAATGAGGAGGGGGCATTAAAGCACTTAGATGCAGAAAATGCTAACCTCCTCAGCGCCTACTTCTCTTCAGTGTTTACTGAAGAGTGTGGTCCCATCCCCCAGCCAATCGATTCCTACTCGGGGGAAAGGCTGGAGGCAATGGACTTAACCGAAGGGGAAATAAAAAAGAAGATCACTGACCTAATGACGAATAAGTCAACTGGCCCGGATGGGTTTATACCTAAAGTGTTAAGCGAAGTGCGCGATCAAGTGTCACGACACCTAAGCGCAATCTTCAAAATGTCAATCCGGACCGAATGCGTTCCTAGAGCCTGCCGTGAAGCGGAGGTGACTCCTATCTTCAAGAAAGGAGACCGTAGCCAACCGTCAAACTACCGTCCTATCAGTGTGACTTCGATAGTCGGTAAACTCATGGAAAGCATGATTGTGGACAAAATGACGTCGTATTTATAGTCAAACCTGCTACTGAGGAGTTCCCAGCACGGCTTCCGAAGGCAACGGTAATGCCTGACGAACTTTGTGGAATTCTTCCGCTTCGTCTTCAGTGAGCACGAGCGGGACAAGGCGGTGGATATGATCTACTTAGACTTTCAAAAAGCCTTTGATAAGGTACCACACCGCCGCCTTCTCCGGAAAGTGCGAGCCCTGGGCATAGACGGAAAAGTAGCCGGCTGGATCGAGAACTGGCTAAGTGGCAGACGGCAACGGGTGGTGGTGAATGGAGAGGCTTCTGATTGGGTGCCCGTTACTAGCGGGGTGCCTCAAGGTTCTGTCCAGGGACCACTACTATTCATCATCTACGTCAACGACATGGACGGTGACATGGTTGCCAAGATTTCCAAATTTGCCGACGATACCAAGATGGGTATGAACGTTGCAAAGGATGGAAATACTGCCCGCCTGCAGGAAGATCCTGGGAAGATTGGGGAGTGGTCGGACACGTGGCAAATGCCTTTTAACGTGAACAAATGCAAAGTTATGCATATCGGCCACAGAAACCCCCAATCTCAGTATATCCTTAAGGGCACTGCTATTGAATCCACCGACACTGAGAAGGACTTGGGTGTAACAATCACTAGTGACCTCAAGTTCTCGAAGCAGTGCATTGAGGCGGAGAAAAAGGCCCAAACGATGCTAGGCTATATAAAGCGCCAGTTTGGATATTGGAACAAGGAGATTGTACTGTGTTTGTACAACTCACTTGTCCGACCGCACCTGGAGTATGCCGTACAATTTTGGAGTCCTTCATTTCGAAAGGACATCGCGAGATTGGAACGCGTGCAAGCCAGGGCAACCAAACTGATTCCCTCTATCAGACATAAAAGTTATGAAGATAGATTAAGGGAATTAGATCTGTTCTCGTTGAAAACCCGTAGACTGCGTGGTCAGCGCATCAAAGTTTTCAAAATACTTAGAGGGTTCGACATTGTTGACTACGGGGATATTTTCACACTTGTTAAGAGTAGAACAAGAAATCACGGCTTTAAACTTGAACTGAAGCGTCACAACCGCGATCTGTGTGGAAAGTTTTTCACGTACAGTATCTGCGGTAGTTGGAACGCACTTCCATTGGAAGTTGTCAACAGTGAATCTGTTGACCAGTTCAAGTCAAGACTAGACAGGGTCTTGAAAAATGGCCGTCAAAGGACGTAAAGCATTTGAGCAGAGATGTGCCCGCTCGACTGCTAGTCCAAAGGTACCCTCATTGAATGGACCGTAAGGTCTTCTAGGGTACCTTCTTTCCTTGTTGTTACTTCTTGTTATTATTACCCTGATGTTGAGGGCATCACTAGCATTATTCTCTCTTTTATTTTTAATTTTTTGTGTCTCTTCCTTTTGTAGTATTGATGACCGACCAAGACGGCAATGTTCTTCCATATGTTGAAATATTTGAATAATTCTTAAGTAGGTTCCTGCGTCCTGGCTTTCAAGCTTTTCAAGTCATATTTTGCTAACTGGTTAGCTCTTCTTTTATTTTTATTAGTTATTTCATCATTGGGCATTTCGCCTTTGTTATTTAACTTACTATATTTGTTCTTTCTTTATTCTTTATCTTAGTTTAAATTTTAATTTGGGCACTTTTCCTCTTTTAATTTTAGTTGTTTGTTATTTATATTATTTAATGTTGGGAATTTTGCCTCTTTTATTAAAGTTTTTAGGTTTGATGTTTGATTGTTCCTTTTCTTATTTTAGTTAAAAATTTAAAATTAAATCTGGGCTCTTCTCCTCTTTTTTATCTATGCTTTTAACTTTTGTTGTTTATTTTTATTTTATTTGCAAACTCAAGTAGTGAGATTGGCCTGTAATTGACCACTTAATCAGGGGGTATACCTCACCTACGAATAAAGATTATTTTAGCAATCTTTAAGTCGTCTGGGAAGTAATCCGTATTTATGGAAGCATTGAAGATGTTTGTGGTTCCCCGAATGATCTGCTGTGGGGCATAGGGTAAGATGCATTTAGCAATGCCCGTCCAGCCTGGCGACCTTTGTTCACAGGACTTTACAGTGACAATGACCTTCTCAGGTGTTATGGGGAGGCCCTGGTCCGCCATATCCCTGCTTTCGTTTACTCAATGTTGTGGGTGCGTTCGATTTATGATCTGATTTAGGTCTCCGATCAGTTCGCCTTCGAACTTATTGTCTTCTAGGGTGATACTGAAGACATTATTCCAATAAATTCTAAATCTTTCATCTAGAACCACCGGGTCCTCGATATAATTCCTTTTCTCTTTTATTCGTCCTTAGTTTTACGGTTAGTCCTTTTAGTTTATTAATTTAACGCAGGAATTTAGACGGGTTCAGCTCACTATCGATTTTGGCCTTTAGGTTGTTCCAAATTTCCTCCAGTTGGGGATTAATAGCCTCTTTTAGCTGGGTGCTTAGGCGCCGAAGAAGCCTGCTTCTTTCCCGATTAGGATCTTCCCGTTTCTACCTCCTCGTACACTTCCCTCTGAACAAGAGCGATCTCTCTCATCTCCTCTGTCAATCTGGACCGAGGAGGGGTTTTGTACCCGGTCTTAGGTACGCACTCGCCGTCTGCTTCTAGAATAGACCTAATTATCCTCTCCAGTTCTTCGTCTATTTCCTCCAATATTGCGTCACTTAGGTCACCTGGGGCGTTGACTGAGTTGTCTCTTGTAACGTTCCCAGTTGGCCGAGGAGTAGTTTTTCCGGAAAGAGACTGGAAGCTGGATCGGTGCGAGTGATATTGTGGTGAGGATCGCTATGTGATCACTGGGGGCTGTTGGGCCCGGTGAGCTATGGTAGTTGAAGGGGAAGCCTTCACTCGTTAAGATTACATCTGGTTTCGTGGCTGATATGGAAATTATATAGGTCGGGAAATCCGGCCCGATTCTCTGGATGTTTTTCTTCCCATAATCATTTTACGTTTCGGCCTCTTTCGTTGGTTCTACCATAGTCCACCGCACGACTTCTAGCATTGAGGTCGCCCCCTAAGAATGCCATTCTGCAGTGCCCAAACCGCGTGTAGAAGTTATATATGGGCAGGTAGGCTCGACGAAGGGGTTGACAGGATGCGGCTATCACGAGAATTTCTACCAATTTATGGACTTCGACCGCCACAAAGGATTTATCCAGTTCTGGTAGACGTTTAAACGAGATGTTATCATTGACAGCTATCGCAGCACCATCAAATCTTTCCTGTGAATGATTCTTCATGACCACTATGTAGCCTGGTATTTTAATTTGACCAGATGTAGTGTCTCTACTGTGCTCTGTTAAGAGTATGATGTCGGGGTAAAGCACCCGGAATATGTTTCCATATACCGTTGCTTTCCCCTCCTATTCGTCTACGTTGTGTGTCAAGATCCTTATTATGCTGCTTACTCTTTCCATATTGTCTTTTTAGTGTTTCTGGGATATGTTTTTCTTCCTCCCGTTTCTCTTCTTCCTGAATTCAGCGTTAGAAACTTGCTCGAAAGTGTTGTGATGTAGAACTACGTTTTGGCGGTGCAAGGCTTGTTCTACTGTTTCCGTATCCATTTCGGCATTGAAACCCCATTTAAAGACTTTTGATTTAATGCCATGGAATATTTCTCTGGGATCCATATCTTCGAAGAAAGGAAATTGTTCGCATGTGTATATTGAGAGATTGATATTATCCGCACGCAACCTTTTCTTCTTCCCCTTGGTCTTCTCTGATTGAGGAAGGGCTTCTGAGTCCGATGAGTGTGAGGACTCCGAGGAATTAGTAGTAGCCGACCCATAATTTTCCCTCTCTTCGTTGTCTACTTGCCTTTGTTTAGGGGCAGGAATTTTCATTTCAGCTGCTTCTTTTGATTTCTCTTTCTTAGCTTTATTTCCAATTTTGGGGTTGTCTTTTTTAGTGCCATCCTGTACCCTCTGTCTAATGGTTTAGAACCATCTGCAATTGTAGGATATCTCTGGAGGGTTGGTGTCCGGGAACCACATTTGGTCCATTTCGTTTTTCGCGAGCATTTGATTTAGCTATTTAGCGAATGTTCCTGGTCGCGTAAGATTCATGACGTGTGCGTGAAGTATGCACGTCAGAATCTTAGTCGAGTTTTCGTTCTGTAGATTGAGGTAGGTCTTCTTCGTATCTTCTTCTGAGAGGGCCGCTTTTGCTGCTTGAACATAGGTTTTATTGGCTCTACGCGTTTCCTCTTGCTTCTGTAACTCATGCTTCTTTTAATTTACTTCTTTTTTTGAAGGGACAGTCCATGGCCATTGATCTGTGTCCCTGCCCGCAGTTTAAGCACTTTTCGAAGTTATTTTTGCACGTTTTCTAATGATGGACCTTTTCGCTGCATTTGGAACAAGTCTACTGTGGCTCCTTACATTCTATGGTTGCGTGCTGCTCCATTTTAAAGCACTTAATGCAGAATTGAACCAGAGTAAATTCCCCTTTTTCAATTTGATCTCCGCTGACTTTGGCATTGAACATGAGTAGACCATGTTCTTTTGCCTTGGGGGGGGGGGGCATTGTGGTTTCTATGAAGACTACTTTAAAAACTTGTGTGTAGTCGTTGTTTTCTCTCCTGTTGTTAAACTTGATTACTTCGACTACCTTGGCCCAGGTTTCTCGAAGCTGGATCTCCTCCTTGATTTCCTCTTTAGAGTGTTGCCCGATCCATGGGTCCAGTCGCCGGCATAACACGCTCCTGTGGGCCAAAATCTGAGGTGGTATGACAGGCGGTAGACAAATTCCCCGAAGGACTTCAACGTCCTCTTCTTTGGTGCTGACCTCTGTGTCCTTCTCCTTTTCACAAATTGCGACATATCCTGAGGCCACCTCCAGCAGTTTTACCATGGCAATGCTTAGTTTGCCATAAACAACTTCGAATACTTTTTCGCAGCTGGGCTTGGGTTGTCCGTCGATTGCCCGCAAGAATATTCTGGTCGTGTTAACCTGGGCCATCTCTTCGAGAGAGTGTCCCCTCGGGGCTATATTCTTCTCGTGCTCTCTAATCGTTGGTTGTGGTATCTTGGATCGAGAGGAAATAGTTCGTGGTCCCTTTCTTTTTGCGGTGTTACTTTGTGCTTGTTTGGGGTGACTCCCTGTTCTTCGTGACTCAACATCCATGAACGTGAAAAGCCAAATTGGGTGGATGAATGATGATGGGTGAACCCAGGGAGGCCCTCACGAGGTATGATTGTATGACGGACTTTCTGTTGGTAAGCGCAGAATCAACGATCGCTAACCAGGGGTGCCGCCCCTCGATGGTTTGGGTATCAGAACTGCAGCCGGCATACATAGAGACGGGTGTTGCTTCCTTCTATGGTCCTGGCTGGACTCCCGGGGTGGAGGAGTAGGGGCGTGTTCGCACCTCCTTCTCCGGAAGTTGCAGTTCTACCTCTTGTCAGGGTGCCACTGACACCGAGTTCCACTGTGGGCTAATCCTCAAACCAGCTTTCCATGGCGCCTCCAATTATGTCTATCACAAAGAACGTCATAGTTGGGACGAAACAAGATGACAGGCAGTCCAGTTAATTCCTGCTTCATTACTCCGTCGAGGGAGTGGTGGGGGAGGAGGAAGTGGCCTAGGAACAGCTTTTAAATATCTCTCTGTTAAAAATCCCAGTAGGGAAAGTGAAGAAAAATTCCACGTTTTTTAGCTGGCTTTCATTTTCTTTGCCTCCTTTATCGAGAACTAGATGCGAGTTAGCGTTGTTTATTCCATGATTTCTTCTATCCGTCATAAATGAAAATTGGACATTGGACATAACAAGTTAGAATGTATAGATTAGTATAGCAAAAGTGAGAGTATAGTGGGAAAAGGTTTTTGAAAAAGATAATAAAGATAAGTTTAGTATAAATTCGAAAGGGTTTTGTTCCCTGGTGGAAAGGGTATCTTCGGCAAGAGTAGACAGTATAGTAAAAATAGTACAGTGAGAGCAGGGATATAAAGATATCGTGTTTGTTTGTTTTTTGTCATAGATTGGTAGGCATTCAAGACTTTGTAGCAACTAGAAAAACTCGTTACTACGGTAAGTCATATTTCAGTGAAATGTTGTCGTGATTGGGGTGTAATAGTCAGTAAGAGTGTTACATGTTAGGGTTGATATTTCCGTTCGGGTAAGGTCATCTTCAATGTTACGGCTAGCTTTTGATACTACGCTCGCAGTGTAGCGTAGGTGTTATGGCGAAGAGTGTTTTATTCTCGGTCCACTTTTGTTCCTTGGGGAAAGACGGAGGTAGTCTTTCCCTTGCCGGATCTCTTCTTACGGAACTCTGTGTCCATGAGAACAACATAAGTGTCTGTTGAGAATTTTACAAGGTCACGAAAGAGGGCCTGCTTTACCAGATCTTCAGGTACGTCAGCCTCGTAGTCCCATTTGCATTGTCCGGCCCTAAGGCCATCGACATTATCTTCTTGGCCTGCGTCTTCAGAAACTGGTTTCATTCGACAGTATATACTCTGAGGTTCAACATCATCGAGTAGTACATGTACCTGGGAGCCCGATTCTTAGAAGACGAGAGCCTACTCGGTCGACGTGACTGCGAGGCATTTTGGGGGCGGGGCGAATGCTCCACCTTCTTAGGCCTCACAGCAGCGGCTTCCATCCGCTCGACTTGTGCTTCTGCTGGGATATTTGTATGTGTATGTGAGTCAGTTTGTGCCTTCTGCCGGGCAGCCATAGCTTGGACTCGAGGATCCTGCGAAAGAGCATTTCTCATGCCCAGAGCTTTTTGGTCGCTCTTCTCGCTCTGAGGCTGTAGATTTAGTCGAAGTACTCGTACCTCGTTTGACCGAGGGTTTTCTAGGGAAGCACTTTTTTTCCATGCCATTATTCACGAGTATGGTGTTTAGTTCTTTCGCGAAAGTGCCAGGCTTGGTCAATTTAGCAATATGGGAATTTTAAATGAAGCATATTATTTTTGTCAACTTTTCGTGTTGTTGCGACCGTGGCCTTGGCAACCTTCGCGTAGGTGACGTTAGCCTTCTTTTCCTCCTCTTTTCTGCCTTTGTCCTTTGTTTTTGTTCCTTCTTAACCGGGCACGTCATCGCCATTGGTATGTGTGGAGCACCACAATTGAGGCATTTCTGGAATGAACTTTTACATTCGCGCCAGGAATGGGCATGGCCGGCATACACAGAGCATACTGTGACTGTAGAGTTTGGGCACAAGTGGCTGTGGTGTGTTCGTTGTACCTGTAGCACTCGAAGAACATTTACAGGTCAACAAACTCTTCATGTTCAATCTGCTCGGGGCAGATGCAGGCATTAAAGAGGAGAAGGCCGTTCTCTTTCGCTTTAATCGCCATTGTAGTCTCTGTGAATACAACTTTTAAAACGCGGGTGTAGTCCTTGAATTTTCTTACTTCGGCTACTTTTGCCCTCTTGGATTCCGAAGAATCTCATCCGTGATCTGGTCAATCGAGTGTCCTCCAACCCCGGGGTTCGAGGCGTCGGCAAATAACACTTCTATGTGTGCGTATTTGTGGCGGTGTCTGTGGTGTGAAATCTATTTTCTCAACGGTGTTTGCGGCACGTGGGGAGGAGAGGGCTTCGATGTTCGCCTCCCTCGCAAGGATAGCTGCGTAGCCATTTTGCAAGTCAATTAGCCGTACGAGGGCAATATTAAGCTCGCTGTAAATTCTTTCGAAGAGCTTGCTCCTGGCCGTTTTTTTCTGGCCTGGCAAGGAACCTAGGGCACTACGCCGCGTCTCCCTCATTTCTCCGTCATTGCACCCAAGGGCGTAATTTGGGAAGAAATCTGGGGGGATCCGAGTCTGTATGTGTGTGTGTAACTGTGCGTGTATGTAGTTTAGGAAACCGCTGTGAAAAATAAGGAAGAATGGTATGTGAAGAAGGTGGAGAAAAAGATGTCCAATGGACAAATGGCCACTTTACCTTAAGGCGGCGGAGAACAATCCTTCTTCCTTTCCACTAACTGGCCTCCAACAGCGCCAGTCAAAGAGAAAATAGCCACTTCTGAACGTTTCAGTGCTTGTATAAAATCTGGTCACGCACAGTAAAGCGGAATCCAATCAACCTATTTCGAAATGAAAATGCAGTACAAATTAAAAAAATCGACTATACCGCTTTAACGAGTAAGAGCAATGAATATCCAATCGACTAGAGCAGTCCTGAATGAAAACTTGGACTAGGACTTAGACTTTAAAAGTTGGGGAAAAATATATATATCTATATATCTATATATATATATATATATATATATATATATATATATATATATATATATATATATATATATATATATATATATATAGAGAGAGAGAGAGAGAGAGAGAGAGAGAGAGAGAGAGAGAGAGAGTGTGTTACAAGGAGTTACAAGGAAAGAAAGTATCCTAGGAGACCTTACGGTCCATTCAATGAGGGTACCTTTGGACTAGAAATTGAGTAGGCACATGGCTGCTCAATTGTTTTGAGTCCCTAAACGGCCACTTTTCAAGACTTTGTCTAGTCTTGACTTGAACTGGTCAACAGATTCACTGTTGACAACTTCCACTGGAAGTGCGTTCCACTTACCGCAAATACTGTAGGTGAAAAAATGTCCACACAGATTGTAGTTGTAACACTTCAGTTCAAGTTTGAAGCCGTGATTGTGCGTTCTGTTCTCACTTAGTGTGAAAATATCCCGGTAGTTAACATTGTCGAACCCTCGAAGTATTTTGAAAACTTCGATGAGCTGACCACTCAGTCTACGGGTTTCCAGCGAGAACAGATCTAATTCCGTTAGTCTATCCTCATAACTTTTATGTCGGATAGAGGAAATCAGCTTGGTTGCCCTAGCTTGTACGCGTTCCAACCTTGCGATGTCCTTTCGAAACGAAGGACTCCAAAATTGTACGGCATACTCCAGGTGCGGCCGAACAAGGGAGTTGTACAGACAAAGTACTATCTCCTTGTTACGGTATCCAAACTTGCGCTTTATGTAGCCTAACATCCTTTGGGCTTTCTTCTCTGCCTCGATGCACTGTTTCGAGAACTTGAGGTCGCTAGTGATAGTAACACCCAAGTCCTTCTCAGTGTCACTCGATTCAAGGAAGTACTGAGATTTGGGGTTTCGGTGGCCGATATGCATTACTTTGCATTTTTTCACGTTGAAAGGGATTTGCCACGTGTCCGACAACTCCCTAATCCTTTGAAGGTCCTCTTGGGGGCTGGCAGTGTTCCCCTCCTTTGCCACATTGATACCAAGTTTGGTGTCATCGGCAAATTTGGAGATTTTGGCAACCATGTCGTTGACATAAATAATAAACAGTAGTGGTCCCAGGACGGAACCTTGAGGGACACCGCTAGATACGGGCGCCCATTTAGAGGCCCGACCATTCACCACTACGCGTTGCCGTCTGTCACTTAGCCAGCTCTCTATCCAACCTGCTACCTTGCCGCCTATGCCCTGCGCACGCACTTTCCGGAGAAGGCGGCGGTGTGGTACCTTGTCAAAGGCCTTTTGAAAGTCAAGGTACACAACATCCACCACCTTGTCTCGATCATGCTCACTGAACACGAAGTGGAAGAATTGTACAAGGTTCGTCAGGCATGACCGTTGCCTTCGGAAGCCGTGCTGGGAACTCTTCAGTAGCAGGTTTGACTCTAAATAAGACGTTATCTTGTCCACTATCATGCTTTCCATGAGTTTACCGACTATCGAAGTCAGACTGATGGGTCGGTAGTTTGACGGATGGTTGGGGTCTCCTTTCTTGAAGATCGGAGTCACCTCCGCCTCACGCCAGTCTCTAGGAACGCATCCGTTCCGAATTGACATGTTAAAGATAGCGCACAGATGTCGTGATACTTCCTCGCACACTTCCTTCAACACCTTGGATAGAAACCCGTCCGCTCCAGGGGATTCATTCGTCTTTAGGTCAGCGATCTTTTTCTTTATTTCACCTTCGGTGAAATCCATTACCTCCAGCTTTTCCCCCGAGTAGGAATCCGTGGGCTGTGGGATGGGACCACACTCTTTAGTAAACACTGAAGAGAAGTAGTCATTGAGCAGGTTAGCATTTTCTGCATCTGACTGAGTTAATGCACCCTCCTCGTCCACTAAGGGCCCAATCCTACGATGAATTGGTTTACGGCTATTTACATAGCCGAAGAACTCCTTGGGATTATCCTTGCAGAGTCTCGCCACTCGGAGTTCCTCAGACCGCTTAGCCACCCTTATGCTGGACTTCACTCTTTTGGCTAGCCTCCGGTAGTCGTCAAAGGCACCCGAGATCTTTGATCGCCGGTACGCATTTCTCTTCTCCATAAGCAGTTGGCCGATTTCTCGATTAAACCACTTTGGTTGAACAGAAGACCGACGGAGGCATTTCAGAGGGATGCAACTTGATTAAAGACTCATGAACTTATTTTTGAAATTGTTCCACGAATCCTCAACATCTTAGCATACCGCTAGCCTTACAGCAGTCAACCCAGCACTAAGGCTCGCAAAGTCTGCTCTTCTCATTTCAAGTTTCCTTGATTGACTGGCAACAGACCTTACCTTCGGGATCTTGATGGTAAATCTAATTAGCTGGTGATCACTGCCACCGAGCTCTTCGCCTACAGAAAAATCCTCAACGATATCATCTTCAGAGGTGAAGATCAAGTCGAGGATATTGTCTCCTCTCGTCGGTTCTCTGACCCATTGAGTGGGGAAATCGTTGTTGGCGAACTCCAGGAGTAGCGCGCTCTCGCCACAGACTGCTCTGGTTTCCCAGTCAACTTGTCTGTTGAAGTCGCCCACAACGAATCACGCTCTGCCTTGAACAAGCTCATCCAGCAGCTGGTACAGTTCCCTGTCCTTCTCAACGGGTTGGGAAGGAGGTCTGTAAAGCACCAGGGTCCTGTATCTGACAGAACCTATCTCTAGGTCAACGCCTAGAAGCTCGTGATCGGATATAATGTTGGAGTTCGTAGATTTGATTGTATCCTTGACATACAACATTACACTGCCACCCTCTCTGCCTGGCCTATCTTTGTGGAAGAGTTAGTAGCCAGGAACCGTGAATTCGCCTTCAAAGTCTCGGTTTGAGGTTTTTAACCACGATTCTGTTATGGCTACCATTTCGGGTTCTTCCGTCGATACGAGGCCACGGAGCTCAGGAAACTTGTTCCTGATGGACCTCGCATTGAACAGAAGAACTTTCAGGGAGTCCCCTAATATAGGACCCCCTATACTCTTCCGTTTCCCGGCTTCTTGGTTGTCGCGGTGGCACCATTTTTGACAACCTCCGAGAAGGTTGTTTGGGGAGTGACTCGGGCGTACTGGCGTACGTCCGCATTCCCAATGGGCCGGACACTCCTTTGGGTGCGTTCCACGACATCCTGGATGAGGTTGGCTAGGAAAGACTTGCCCTTAAAGGAGAGGTGCATCCCTCCCTTTGGTAGAGGTCTTTTCTACCATAGAATACGGCGTACGGGTCGACAAAAAAGACACCCTCCACCGTACAGAGGTCTGCAAGACGCCGGTTTAGCGACATGTTCCTCACGTGGGCAATCCGGCTTGGACCCCACCTCGGGAGCATCCCCACCACGACGCGTCTGCGGGTTTTCAATCCACAGTCGTCGAAAGCGCCCATAACCGTCTTCATAATCTCGCCTGTAGGGCCTACTCTACCTCCTCTGAGGTAGAGGTCGTTGCCACTTACCATAAGGGAAACGACTGAACTCTCAGAAATCGGAGACTTCTCGGCCTCAGCTCTTATCTGCTTATTCCCACAGCCTGGGAGGCAGCTCACCTTAACGCTTGTGCGGAGGCGGGCCGCTAGCAGGGGCTGCAGGCCCCGTGCTTAGGAATCACCTACAAGGCTGACCCTGGCACATTTGCCTGCTGAGCTCGGATTCTTTATTTTCGGAGGCAAGCTCTTCGATTCCTCTCTCTTCTCCGTCATCGTCTTTTCAGTCTTTTTTTCCCTTCTTCTTCTTCTTCTTCTTCTTCTTCTTCTTCTTCTTCTTCTTCTTCTTCTTCTTCTTCTTCTTCTCTATCATCTTTTCCCCCTTGTCATCCTTTTCAATAACTTCTACCTTTTGTTCTTCTATTTCTCTCTCTTCCTCTTTCTTCTTTCCCTTTTTCGTCTTTCTTTTCTTTTTATTTTTTCCTTTAAGCGTTTCTGCCACATTCGGGCCCGGCCTTTCTGTAGAGGTGGTGTTTGCCACAGGACTCGAGAGCTCGTTTAACTTCTTTTCGAGCCTGCGGATCTGGTGGAAGTGCTCCTCCTTGAGCCTCTCGATTTTCTTTTCGAGGTCTGTCGTCCTTTCCTTGTAGTAGGCCACTACTTCTTCAACTTCCTTCTTTAATATGCAGGTGGTGCATACACTGCCTGGGTGGCATTTCGCATAGCAGCCCTCCGGGAAGTCAACGCACCACTTGTCCTTCTTACATGTGGCACACGTAAATTTTAGCGCTGCTGGACCTTTCTTGCCTGCCATTTTGAACACACTATATTTCTTATGATTGTGACCAATCAATATGTAAAAAGGGGGGTTTGGTGAGTTTTCCCCGCGTGAGTCGCTCCCGCCTATTGATCGGAGTCGTTTCGGAGTCTTCCAGAAGGCACGCTCCATGTGCTGCTGTTCGTCCGACCGAGTCGTCAAGCCTCGGCTTGCCGTGGCTCCCAACCAAGCAGCACAGACGGTCCCCGAAGGGGCCATCGATTTGTCACCAGGTGAACAACAACGAAGCAAGCCCCTTACTAAACTCCTACTAGTTCCCTTCACAACGGCCAGGATCTCGGAATAGCGTTCAATGGATATCCCGCCATACCAAGGAACTCAACCCAAGGCTTTTTATTGGCCTGGCAACCAACATGGGAACAAAGGGCCGTCACATCGGACCAATGCTACCAGAAGCACCCGTCAACGGGCACTGGGAACGGTCAATAATTACGCGCCAGAGAAGGGGTTACCGGGGCACTACCTTCATCCCATTTATCGTACCCCAACGCCTAGGACACCTCTAGTCCTAGTCTCTTGCAACCAGTGAGCGTTGATTGGCGTTGTTTATAGAGGTTCCCAAGCGTCTCTTCTGACGCGTGGGGTAGCTGCCAGGTCCTTATATGTAGATAGAGGCGAAAAAGGGAAAGAGTGGCATGATAGGAGTAGGCCTTTTTTTGTTTTTTTCTTTTTGTATAAGTGGGATATAGGATAAAAGTAAAAAAAAATAGAAGGATAGAGTAGAAAAGGGAGAGTAACGCACTTAGTCTGGAACCTCGTTTCCGACCAAATCGACAAGGGTTGCCCTACCAGGGGTACCCGGATGAGGTAACCCCGCCGACATAGCTCGAAAAGTCAAAGGTACACACAAGCTCTCTTCCCGCGACAAGGGGGAGTCACCTCTTCATCTACTTTCTTTAAAAGAGAGAGAGAGAGAGAGAGAGAGAGAGAGAGAGAGAGTAAAATGGTGAAATTGGATGAGGTTAAAGAATAGAGGTAGTGTAGGAGACAGAATAGATAGCTCCCTGGTGAAAGGGTATCTCTGTTTTGGAAGTTTTGATTAAGTTTTTTGTTTTGTTTTTTGTTTTTATAAACTATAAAATTTATAGCTTATAATAATTAAATTAAACATGTTAATTTAATTAGGCTAGATTTAATTTGGTTTGATTGGCATTTATGCCTTTATTTGTGGCGGGGCTTTTGTTCCCGCTGTGGGTTTTGGAAAAAGGTTTTTAAGTGAATTTCAACTTTTGAATTTACTATTTCGAAAAAATTGATAATCTTAGTGTTGTGATTAATACTAAAGAAAAAACTGAACATTACATTAGTCATTTGTGGTATTTGGTCGACTTTGTCATGTGTACTTTGGAGTCACGTTGCCGTCTGTCAAAGCCTTGCTGCTTTTAAAAAGGTCTTTTTCTTGTCGAGTGACCTCGATGTCCAAATGTGTACGAGAGAACTCAGGGGAGAGGCGGGTGCCAATGGCTTGCCAGATCCTCTTTGATCTCTCGTGGAGCGCCATGTTGATCGGAGGTAATCCAACCAAGGCGTGGAGTTCCCTTTGTCTTTTGTGTTCACTTCTTCGGCTATTTGTGATAATAAGCACCGCTTTGTTCTGGATTTTTGAAGTTTCGCAATATGGGTCTCGGCGCTCGCGTTCAGTGACACAGGGGGTGGGGGTACAGGAGTCTCGAGCTGATGCACGCATTGAATATCCTGAGTTTTTTTTTAGATATTTAAGGTACGGAACCTATAGAATTCCCTCAATTTTTTCTTGGTATTCGCGACTGTACGCTCCATATGACTCGTGTAACCCCTTGTGCTGATCTTGAGCACCAGAACCGTCCTTTCTGTGCAATAAGGGATTCGCTCCCCGTCCACACATATATCGTTAAAGGTCTTGCGAAACGCGCGAATTAATTTGAATTTGGGGTCATTAGTGAATATCTTCCACCTCTTCTCGAAGGAGTTGATGTTAGCTATCTCCCTAGCCGTGTTTCTTGCCATGAATTCCCTATGAACATAAGCGGCGATACAAATTTGTGATATATTGTCAGCGAATTGAACGTATACCGAACCCTCGGAGAGTAGTTGTGGTAGGTCACGTGTATAAATGTTGTATAAAAGGGGACTGAGACAGCCCCATTGAGGGACCCCTGCTTCGAGTTCGAATTCGGGGCCTTTATGTTCTCTGTTTGTATGTGTGCTCTCCTCTCCATTATGTAGTCTCACAAAATCTTTTCAAGAATGGGGTTGATGCCTACTTAAAGGAACTTATATTGTAGGCCTCTCTTCCAAACCTTGCCAAAAGCTTTTTTGACATCGCGGAGCACCAGGTCGGCATGCCTTTTTTTCTGCCTTGATCTTTGCGAGCTTTTCTGTGACAACGGCTAGTGCCGTGTCGGTCCGTCTGAATCCGTGTTGCTTCTCATTATTCAAGTTGGCTTCATCCAGCAAGGTCAAGGTCTTCTTAAGGAGCTTTCCGGAAAACTCTAAGATAGATATTGGGCGAAAACTGGCAGGGCAGTCCATGGGTTTTCCCGCTTTTGGGATGAAAATCATCTTGGCCAATTTCCACTGGTCGGGAAAATAGCCCGTGTTGAGAGCAGCGTTCATGATATTTAGTAGCCGGTTCAATATTGTAGTTGTAGGGGAACCTGATACTAGAAAATACTATATCCGGTTTTGTGGCGCTTGTTCCAGTTATGTACGTCGGGAAAAGGGGGCCATCATTGTCATGTACTGTCTGTCGAGTAGTAATTCGATGTTTCTACCTGCATTGTTGTAGGATGCATAATCTTCAGCTGCACATCTTTCGTTTAAATCTCCGGCGAAGAGAACATTTCTCCGGTGGCTGAATATCTGCAAGAGGTTGTGCATGGGCACATAGCCGCGTCTTGGGGGTTGGTACTCCATGGCAACGACCAGTCCCCCTCAGGCCCTACCCACTTTAATGGCTAGGTAGGATTCATCTACGTCTTCCAGAGTCATGTATTTAAATCCTTTTTTGAGAAATATTGCACATCCGTCATACCGTTCCTGACTGTGATTTTGACTGATGACATCGTATTGAAAAAAATTTAAATGTTGTTACGCGGTCAGTCCGTGTTCGGAAATAAGTATTACGTCAGGGTCACTCTGTCGCATAATATTGTCATATGCCGTGGTATTGTTGTTGTTGCTTTATTATTCTTTTTTTTCAAAGAATTTACCTGTTCAATGACTTTAGAGCGCCAGTCTGACCCTATTACTTATGAAAGACAACAATACTTCTATATTGGCTGAGTGGACATTTTAATTACCTTATTATTGAGAGAGTGTCACAGCGTTTAATCCATTTTAAGGAGAGAGCCCGTTAAACACGTAAAGGATCCATTGAAACACCAGAATTATCCAAAAATAAATATATATTTTAAATTTATCAATTAACTACAAAAAGTAAAATATTTACAATCACCTAATAAGTTTAACGGATATACCCATAGTTGAAACCGGGACTATTTCAGAAGCTATTCATGTCCAAATCGAAATAGGCTCCAAGTAAACAAACCAATTGCCGATTAGTTATTTTATAGTGACCCTTTTAGATTAGCATTAAACTCCAATTTAAGTTTCACTCTCCTGACTGTAAATATGACAGGGTTCACTAACAATTGTCTCTACTTCAGTTAATTTGAATACCGTAATAAACTCATACTAAAGCAATACAAATATAAATGGTCATTCTGACTTACATGAAAGAAAGGATCAGGGGTTGCCGGATGTCACTAGATAGCTTTTATCGCGCTTCGTTGTGTTGAAGCGGCCGATTGTAGATTTTCCACTAGATGGGAAGGGGGTAGCGGACACGATGTCACTTCTTCGGATTTACGTTAAAAAGCGGAGGGAAGAGTTGCACTCTCTGGCTCAAGGAGTGCTCTTGTGGGTGCTCTTGAAGCCTTTTGTATCTTAGTCTTTTTCGAGAGGTTGCCCACTGGATTTTGGGGTATACGTGGAGATTTTGAATGTTCTTGAAAAAATGGATCTTCCTCGGGTATTGTTTCTTCTTCTCTCTTCGCTATTAAGCTCCTGTTTGGCACTAGGAATGTTGGTCCATCCAAGATTCTTACTAAGCCTGTTCAGGAAGGATACTTCGGTCTAGCACGGATACAAAACGTAACGTTTCTCAGTTATTTCGTAATTGTGCGAAGGACCGATCTTCTTGAACTGGTCCTCTATCGTCTCTCACCGAATAATAATCCTTTCTCTTTCATCATGGGGCTTATTTATAGCCTGGCAACCACCCCATCTAAGGAAGAAGGGGCGAGGCCGCAGAAGGGAGAGCGAGGGGTGGTGGGAGGGTGGCACCGTGGTGCCCAAGTCGGCTTCCTAATTGGAGGCACCGCTAACTGTCACCATCCTTGGTGTTCCTTTTGACTGGCACCGCTTTTTGTGACGATTTAACTACGGGCCTCCGGATCTCGTAGGTAATTGGATCCTTTGAGCACTGCGTAATGGCCTTTAGGGGGCACCTTGGCACAGCATTTCGCTCCCGACTACCTATGCGGTGGGGAGATCAAAAGGGTAGGCCGTTTGGCAGTTAGTCAGCCGGCTAAAGTTCTCACGCCTCTCCTCATGTGGCTCGATTCTCTCGCTTTCTGCGCAGTGGGACCTTAACGTATATGTCCGCCTGGCCCTCCGTGTGACTTTATGTTGTAATTCCTCTACACCATAGATGGAACATTTTCCGTTTCACCCATTGACATTCATATGTATTATTGTAAGTCTGTCTGCCATTTGGTGTAACTTAGGTTCTTTAGTGTATAGGATTAAAGTAGACGCTTATTTGCACTCTACTTTAGCCACGTGGGGTGTACTGGGTGGGGTGCGCTCCCTGCCCTTTCTTTTTTTTCCTATATTCAGTGTCGGTGATCGTGTGGAAGCAGTCTGGGTCAGTTTAAACATTTGTCGAATGAGGGCCTCTTCAACCTCCCGTTCGGGAACCTCGCCCGAGCATTCCCACTTGTACCTTCCAGTCCTAAGACCTTCAGCTACTTCGTGGGAATTCAGTTACCCTTGGAAGGGGGCAGACTCGGGGGCAAAGATTTTGAGATTGAATCCTCTCACGTGATATTTGAGCTGGTGCTCTCTACCTTGCGAAGAGGAAGAGGTTGATTTTGTGCGGCGGGTTTTTGAGGTTTTCCTCGATCGTGGGGACCTGGTCTCTTTGGGTCGCACGGCTTCCGTGTTGAATTTGCGTTTGTGTGTCGTTGGATTCGGTGTTATTTTTTCCTGGGTGTTAAGGGCACTTGTTGTGGTGTTTGTGTATTTGTATGTTCGTTAAGTCTCGGGTCTCGTTCACTGGCTGTGTTTTTTGGAGGGGGAGGAACCTTCTTGCACGAATCTTCGCACTGAAGGGCTATGTTGATTTGCATAACTTACTCTGAAGGTGGGTTCTCTGGGAACCGCATCTCTTGCATCCCGTTTTTGACGAGAATGCGGTTAATTTCCGTGGCAAAGGTACCGGGACGTGTTATGTTTGCAATGTGTGCATAATATATGCAACACATTATTTTGTCGATTGCTCATTTTCAATGTGAAGATATGTCCTTTGACTGTTCATTTCAGCGATAGCGGCTTTGGCTACTTTCTCGTATGTCGTAATGGCCTTCTTCTCTTCGCTCTCTCTTTTTGTTTGCATCTGCTGTTTTGCCACCGGGCATGCCATAAACATAGTCCGGTGATTGCCATCGAAATTGAGGCATTTTTTGTGTACTGCTTTTGCAGTCACGTCAAAAATTCTTATCCGGGCAGTTTTTACCCGGTGTGCTTGTCGTACTTGTAGCAGCGAAAGCATATCTTAACGTCAACAAATTCTTCGCGTTCCATCTGACCTGGACAGACTCTTACGCTGAAGAGTAGGAGGCCGTTCTTTTAGCTTTTTGTGCCATGGCCTTATCTTCGAAAACAATCTTAAATACGTGAGTGTAGTTCTTAAACTTTATTAATTCCCATACCTTAGCTCAGGAGTGGTTCCGTTCAATTTCTGTATGAATATCATCTGCTGAATGACTCCTGAACCTGGAGTCAAGTCACCTGCAGATCACACTTCTGTGTGATCTAATTTGGGGAGATACTCGTATATTGGGTTTTAGATTAATTGTTCTAAGGCATTCAACAGTCTTGCTTGAGGTCCTGGCTTCGCAGTAGGCCTCCATTGCGCAAATGGCTGAGTAACCATTATTGATGACTATGAGTCTTACAAGGGCAACGTTTAGGTACCCAAATACTTTTTCAAAAAACTTACCTCTGTCTGGTTTGGAGCCCTCCGAGAGGGCCTGAAGATTTATTTGGAACGGCCTCTCTCATTTTCCGTGAATACTATCGTAGGACAGCCGGGGGTGAAAGGAGAGAGGGGGCTCCTGGTGGTGGTGTGTTGGGGAAATTTGAATGAAGTAGTCCGGTGCGTAAAAATAAGTTCGAATCATTCATGCTACCTAGTCGTGTAGAGCTCGATGATAGGATTAGTTCTGCGATGAAATTATCGTAGGTGGAATTCGATCGATGGTGTCGGACGGCAAAGTAGCACAAATCCGTGGCTGCTTAGGTGAAGACGAGAGGCTGCTGAGGATGGAATTCGCTACAGCTTATCGGTAAGGCAGCCAAAAATCCAAGATTTTCGCCATCCCGTAACGGCTGCTTCTTTGTATACAAGAGGTTCGATAGAGTGGTATTACGCCAGCTAGTTAAAGCTAGAAACTTGTTGCATGCTCTGTGAATCCATTTTGTCGGCGTAGGAGTGTCACCAGTTATAGGGGGGGACCCTCTTTAATCGGGGAATGCGCGGTGTGTCTTCAGAGTAAAGTACAAAATTGCTAACTCTGACTTTAACTGCCCTCAGCTAATTGTTAATTGTTTAAGTGTGTAGTTATGTGCAAGGGACAAAAGGGTGTGTGGATACAGAGGGAAAATAGGCAAGTGTTGAAAAGAGAAAGTAGTGTGGAATATTTGCAAATTCATGCTAGAGTCTGGTGATCAGGCCTATGGCTTTCAAATTGTTTATTTTGTTATATTTTTCCTCTGTTGTTATCATTAGAGTTTATATTATTATGGCGTCCAAGCTATTTGTCTTCTATGTATATAATTAATATTTTTTGGTATGTAGTGTGAATTTGCTGTTGTTTAAATATATTACTTTTACTTTAAGTGTTGTGCTTAGTTCTTTGTTATTATATTTTTGTAGTGCGTGTATTTCCATGATCTTTGTTTCTTCTTTTTTCTGAAGTCTTGATCGTGGTTAATAAGTCTCTCTCGGTGATTTAATGGTCAATAATCGGTGTTTTCCTTATTCTGGGTATCATACTCAGTATCGGTTTGGCTTTGTCGTAATTTCTTGGGAAAAATCCTTTTCAAGTCTAAAACGGCACTTCGTTTCCGCCAGCTAATTGTCTAGCGGAAATCGGAAATCTGGCACAACTTGGAGCTCTTTTTTTAAGCTTAATCATTTGAATGTTTTCGTCATTCAATTCCTGACTAACCAGCTCCTGTATATTCCTTGTCCATTCTCCCATGACAATGCTAATGGGACTTAGTCCCGCCTCCTTGTGTAGTTCTGCTTGGCGTCTTCTTTCCCGCCTACGTATACCCGTGACTAGGAACACGCATTTCTTCTGCTCCTGTTTTAGTTTCCTCTTTTGTGTCTTTGAGACACAAGAGAGGGCGGAAGCGGAGTACAGCAACATAGATCTTACAAGCGCATTGTAGATCTTTCTCTTGTTGCTTTCACGGAGTTTTCTGAACATATACAGAGTTCAGATTGCGGCTGAGGCCTTGAAGATTCTATCTTTGAGATGCTTCCGGTACCCAGTTAAGGTAATCCTCATTCCGAGTACATTGCACTCCGTGGTGTATGGGTAGAGTGTATTCCACACCGTGACATCTGCTAGTAGCCTCCTATTGATGGAGACTACTTTGAACTTTTAGCAGTTCGTTCGAATTTTCCATTGTGCCTCGTAGATGTTTAGTCTTTCATTTCCTGCTGCTGTCATACGAGCTTGCATCAATGCGTTCCTCCATGAAGAAGTGATTATCTGGCTGAAATCATCGTTGAATTGAACGTTTAGGCAAGAGGGGTTTACAGGGACTGGGACATCTGCGGTGTAAACCGAGTAGAGTGGGAGACAGACCCCCCCCCCCCGCCTGTAGGAGGACCACAGTGAGCAGAAACCTCGGTCCGTCCGTACACCTTATACTGACGTATGCCGTTCTCTCCATGACATAGTCACAGAGAATTCTTTCTAAGTTTTCACTTAGGCCCAGATGTAGGATCTTATACTACATTGCCCTTTGCCACCTCTTAGCAAACGCCTGACACATCCCGACAAACAATGTCCACGTAACTCTTTTCCCGTTTGGCTAGGGTTAGCTTTTCCATTATGACATTTATTGCCATCTCTGTACTTCGCTTTTTTCTAAACCTGAATTGGTATGGGTTGTGGGGGAGTTTTCTATCAGGTGGGAAACCAGCCTTCGGTTGAGGATCTTCTCGAAAAGCTTCCCGTTAAATTTCAGGAGTTAAATTTGACAGTAGCTCTCCTTAACCTTGGGTCCTTCCCATGCTTCGGCAAGATCATTTTTTCCGTCTTGTAAGCATCTGGGAAGTATCCCGTGTTCAGACAGACGTTGAATAATTTTCTTATTCCTTCGATGATATTGGCTGGTGCCTTTTCGAAGTTCAATTATGTCAGCCCCGATTGTCCTGGGTCTTTCTGTTAGGATGAGCGAAGCGCACGGAGAAGTTTTTCTTCAGTAATCTTGGCGTCTCCGTCGTGCTGTCTGTCCACCTGGTGGTGAGGGTGCCTTATATGAATTTGTTCGTTAAGCTCGTATATTATGTTGCTTTCGAACGAAAAAATGCTGCTCTATATATTCTTTTACTACTAAAACTTAAGTTATACAAAACGAACCAATTAGCTTTAAGCAGATTTTTAATAAAAAATTTATGCTTAAGTTATTCACTCACACATAGTGTAAAAAAAATTACCACTCATCTTTTATGACAAATTGTACGTTATAATCTTAAGCGCTACAAAAATTGACCAATCAGCGTTAACATCGATTTTGAGGAACAATTTACGTTCAAACACTTTCACTAAGCGTTAGCGAAATTCAGATTTCGGGTTATGCCCCCCCCCCCCCATTTCAGGAAAATCTTATACAGTTACCTGACTAGTAAGAGAGCGGTGATAGCATTCGAGAACCACTTCGAACCACCATTTGACCTGCTATCTGGAGTCCCCCAAGGAGGGTGTCTGACTCCCACCCTCTTTACGATCTACACTAAGGACATTCCGAAACCTCTACGTCCCCGAACCCTCAACGTACAGTACGCGGAGGACATCACCCAGATTTTGACTCGCCCTACCTGATCTGGAAGAGTGATGTCGAGGGCGACTGCAGCCGAAACCCAGATAATCTCCCGGTACGAAGAAAACTGGAACATCCAGACGAACCAGAACAAATCCACTGCAGTCGCGATGGGAAGACGGAGATCATCCGACTGGAGAACTCAACAATAAATTATTTACCAAGCGCGAGTATCTTAGGCTTTAAGATCTCCAAACGCGGCATAGGAAGACACATCAACTTGAGGGTTCAAGTTGCGAAACTTGAACTCAGCAAACTCCACCGATTTCGCAATCTTAGTATACAAAACAAAAAGAAATTATATACATCCCTACGAAGATGGTGTACCCAGCAGTCCGACTCAACACAACTTCAAGGACCAGGATGATTCAAATGCCGAGGCTACAAAATCGGGCCCTATGCTTCATACTAAACGTGAAATGGGATGATTTCGTCACGCCGAGGGAGCTTCATCGCAGAACCGGGTTGGAGACGGTGAATGCTTTCCTGCATTCACGCAGCACCGCCATCTGAGACAGCTTTGAGATTACTCTCCCACCAGGCAGTATAGACGATATGTCCAGGCTACAGAACTGGGAGAGATACAAGTCGCACATGCCTTCCGCCAAAAGGGGAGCCACACCAGACATCTACAGGTGACCCCACGTCCAACTCGCATACTGACTATAAACTGATTTCTCTAAGTGAAGCATCATAATCGTGAATCAAAATCTAACCGAAAGTGCCTAATGTACCTATATAGCGTATCGAAAACCATTACCATAAATTTGTTGGATGAAAGTTAGTCGTCTGCTAGTTTTTAGGCCTACGACTAAAGTGAAATAAATTTTGAGTTTAGATGTAAATTCTGAACTAGGTTTTAAGAAAAACAATTAAACAAATATAAATATATTCACAGAATCAACGAATGCACAATGAAATAAATTGGATTAGGTATACAATGTAAGATATGGTAAATATGATTTAAAGTAACAAGATGAGAAGTGAAATGAAGCAAGTGAAATAAATATGAAATAAAAGATGACTACGATGGACTGTGAATTGGGGTCTGCAATGCGAGAAGTAAATAGAATTAGGACCTACTCTCGCATGACAGTTTGCAGAGAATTGTGAGAGGATGTGGAATTAAACTAAGTATGATTTGTTTGGAGGTAAATGACTAATTGTAGAAGGAATGATTTGAATTTTATACATAATAATTGATGATATATATATTTAAGTTTCCCAGGAGGTTTTTATTATAAGAATGCCCATAGGGCATTGCTATATACCAATTAAACTTTGTTTTAAAATTTCTGACTCTCTGTGTCACCATGGATGACAGGCTGTCATGGGACCCGCACGTCAATACCATTGTGTCCTCGGCCTCCTTCAGGCTGTATATGCTGCGCCACCTCAAGTCACTGGGAGTCTCATCATCCGAGCTCTCGAGCATATACAGGACTTTCATACTGCTGAGGGTTACGTATGCATATCCAACCTGGTCCTCCAGCCTCAACGCGGCACAACGAGAGAGGTTGGAAAGAGTTCAAAGAAGAGCCTTGAAGATCGTGCTTGGCCCCTCCTACAACGGCTATGATAATGCATTAATAACCCTGGGACTCTCTCCCCTCGCTACAGTTTACCAAAAAAGCAATAATCCAATTCGGCAAACAACTGCTCAACAACCCTCGTAACCGTCACCTCCTGCCGCCCCTGGCTCCTCCTCCTCCTCGCTTCGCCACTCGCTCCCACAACCTCATCCTCCCCATCAGATCACGTACTAACAGGCACCAGAAAAGCCCAATCCCAACAATTGTGAGATATATAAATGAGAAGAATAAACGTAATTGAATATATGTATTGTACATAAGCATACTGTCTGCAAATTATCTGTAAAAACTATCATTACGCTACCCTTGTTAATTCTTTTCTCATTCGCTGTATAAAACCTTTTAAATATTGTATTTTGTCAGTCGAAATGAGTGTTTGTATACTAAATAAACCGTTTTTTTATTGTTTTTGAAATTTAACTACCATTAACCTTTATTATTGTGACTAAACCGGATGTGCCGTTCTATTCTAGTTGTATATAATCCTTTACTTTTTTGCGCCCTATATTTTTGTATAGAAATATCACAAGTATTTTTCCTTCTAGCTTCAAATGTTAATTTGTAGTAAAGTGTAAATTGTTAACGAAAAACTTCCTACCTCCTCTTGCATTTAAATTTCGTCACTTTTTCTCTCTTCCCTTGTCTGCCAATCCACGTACGTTAGTGTAGAGGTGGTCCCTCATTTTTTTCACCAGCTTTCTACATGAATAAATACAAATTAAATTTTTTTCATCATCAGTCATATTTTTATTTATCTGTATAAACGCAGAAAAGAAAAGGGAAATTTAAGGCGGCAAAGTTAACGGGAAGTGAGGCAAAGGCATGCTCCTTTCGCGTTACTACCAGTGAGTTTCATACGTTTCGACATTTATTCTTTGTTTACGCGCTTCGAGAATTTAGTGGTCGATAAAGGCGGCGAAGCCAAGTGTGAATTACATTGCCAATCGTGAAGATTTTCGAAGCAAAATTCTCTGAATTTCTAAGGTGCAATAGGGAAGAGTTTGTTTAAAAAGTTATCGAAGTGAAGAATACCAGTGCCTTAACTATATACATTGAAGTGCCAAAGACCAGGAAGGACACAATTTAGGTAGTGTGAAGGTTCTAATTTTTATTTTTCCCACTTTATATACTTCACCCAACATTTTAACATTTTGTATTGAGACACCAGGATGGATAGGGGAAGGTGGAAAGGGCTGCTCTTACGGGTTGTAAGGGGTGGGACTAAGCACCCAAGAGAGAAAGTGACTGAGATAATAAATGGTAAATAAATATTGCCCTGATCAGATTGATAGAGTCGTACTCCAGGTACTTGGTAATGTGCTACCAAGAAGCGGATAGAGAAAGACTAACAGGGGAAGAAGCTAAGAAGGTGCGGGAAAGATTGCCTGGAGCCAGTGATCCCAGTGAGATCATGGCTCAAAGAGCAGTCATCTGCAGACAGATTAACCAACAAATAAGGGAAAATACAGCGGACGAGATCAAACGTGAAGTGGAGGCTAACCAATCGTGGGCTAAGTTGTCAGAAGTAGTTAAATTAGAGAGATTTAACAATCTTTTAAAACTAACATTCGTAGATGTAGAGACTGCTAGAAAAGTTAAACAACAAAGCTTACTAGCATTCAATGTGCGGATCACTCCCTCGCAGATAGATAAAGAGGAATTTGTACAGGTTATGATATGCTCTAACTGCCTGGCAATCGAGGATCATGAAACAAAGGATTGCAAGTCCGACAAGAAATGCTCGGAATGCAATCAAGTGGGTCCCGGGTTCAAAAAATGTAGGATAGAGATAAAGAAATGCCCAAATTGCCAGAGTTCTTACGGGAAACTGGAGATCCTTGAGGGGGGGGTTCCAATGAGACGAGAGGAATATCAAGAAGTCATTCGGGGATAAAACGATTCGAGGCTTGCTCTGAACAGAGTGAGCTTCACAAAAGAGCTGGATCTGCCTGGTGAGATACAACCTCGATGGCATACGCGAATACCAGGCTATTTATATGACAGCCATTTTTATAGTGCTTGATCGCTGGAAGGCAGAGACATCTGTGAGAAAGCTTCCGGCGCCTAACATAACATAACATATGATAATTTCACGGATGGCAAAAGACACAAGGGCCTATCAAAGGTCATCCGCTTCCGTCAAAACCCACCCACAAAAAGCACCACCACCAGGGCAAAACAAAATCAAAGTCCCCCACAATATAATATAACAGATAACAAAAGCCACAATGGCTCATCATAGGTCATCCGAGTCAAACGGCCTCTTTTTTAAGGCACCCAAACTCCCAAGAAAACTACATCCAGAGGATTGCGTCAAGAAACAAGGGTATCACCAATCAAGGCTTGTCAAGAACTAAATCATGCAGCTATAGATATATACAAACAATATTAATATATACAAAACTTAGGAACCATCACAACCTTCCCTCCCCATAAACTCATCCAACCTACTCTTAAATACATTTAGATTTGGACTACCTACTACCCTCGGCGGCAATTTGTTCCAGAGGTCTACCACTCTATTGGTGAAAAAATATTTTCTTAAATCCAACCTACACCCTTGCTTTTTAATTTTCAAGTGGTGACCTCTAGTCCGATTTCCATCATCTAACTCAATAAACTTACTAACATCCAATTTATCTATCCCGGAAAAAATTTTAAAGAGCTCAATCATATCCCCTCTCACACACCTCCTTTCGAACGAGAACATATTTAATACCCTCAGTCTATCTTCATATTCAAGGTGCCTCAGGGAAGGAATAATCTTTGTTGCCCTCCGTTGCACTGACTCGAGAAGGTTAATATCATGTCTAAAATCTGGGGACCATGCCCGTATACAGTACTGGAGATGTGGACTAACATAAGAGTTATAGAGTTTAAGAATAACCTCCTTACTTTTGTAACTGACATTTCTCTTAATGAAAGCCAGCACTCTATTTGCCCTATTTCTTGCTTCAATACACTGCTTAGAAAACCTTAATGACTTATCTATTACTACTCCTAGATCTTTCTCATCCTCTACTGAGCTCAGCAAATGCCCATCCATTTCATAGTTAAATTCTCTATTATCTTTTCCCATGTTAATAACTTTGCACTTATCAAGGTTGAAAGTCATTTGCCACTTGTGTGCCCAGGATAATAATTTATTTAAATCCCCCTGCACTTTAAAATTATCATCAATATCTTTAACTACAGCTGCTAATTTGGTATCATCCGCAAAAATTGACACTTTATTATTAACTGCCTCCCCAAGATCGTTTATATAGATGACAAATAATAATGGACCGAGAACTGATCCCTGAGGAACCCCACTGATAACATCCCTCCACTCTGACTTTACACCATTTAGCACTACCCTTTGCTTCCTGTCATTCAGCCACTCAGCTATCCCAATCATTTTTAATTTATGAACTAGTCTCCTATGTGGTACCTTATCAAATGCTTTACTAAAATCTAAGTAAATTATATCTACATTCTCTTCCTTATCTACTTGATCTGTTACAAACTCCAGAAAGTCTAGTAAGTTAGTCAAACATGATCTACCTGATCTAAACCCATGCTGAGCATCGCTGATTAACCCCTCCCTCTTTAGATGTTGGCAAATCCCTTTTTTAACTATTTTCTCAAGAATTTTACAGACTACAGGAGTTAGGCTAACCGGTCTAAAGTTATTTGGATCTTCTTTACTACCCTTCTTGAAAATGGGGACTACATTCGCTCTCTTCCAATCATCGGGTATTTCTCCATATTCCAGTGACCTAGTATACAACTTGTCCAGAGCTATTGAGATACTTTCTACCCCTTCTTTAAGTATCCTAGAATGAATATTATCAGGGCCGGAGGCCTTGGTAGTATCTAACTCACCTATTAGTCCTTTTATCGTCCTCCGATCCACACTAATGTTAGTAAACACCTCTTTCCCTGACCCATGAATACTATACATAAGACTATTTAGTTTCTCCTTTGTAAATACTGATGCAAAATGACCATTTAGTACCTCAACTATTTCCTCATCAGTTTCTCTCACAACCCCTTCATATTTGATAGGTCCTATTTTAACTCTGCTAGACTTGTTATTAATTTTATAGTAACTAAAGAACTTTCTAGGATCTTTGTCCTATCCTGAGCTAATTTAATTTCTGACGCCCTTTTGTTCTTCTTTATAATCTTATTTAACTCATTCCTAGCCATTCTATAATCACTTAAATTTTGAATATTATTTTGTACCTTTAATTTTTTGTATGCCCTTTTCTTCTCTGAAATTTTTCTAGCTATCTCCTGATTCCACCACAATGGTTTCGTACTTTTGTTCCTAATGGCCTTCATTGGGATACATTGTTCTTGGACTACATTTATTATATGCTTGAAAGTATCCCACATCCCATAAGCATTTTTACCTCTGAATTCTACATCCCAGTCTAGCAAATTTAGCAAGCTTCGAAGTTTTACATAATCTCCTCTTATGAAAATTTGGAACTTTTTCTGCATTTTCGGTTAATTTAACCTTCTACATTCCCAAGTTAAAACGAACTATCTGATGGTCACTATTTCCCAATGCTTCCCCAACAGTCAATTCTTGAACTAAATGATCACTGTTAGAAAGTACTAAATCTAATATATTGTCCGCCCTCGTTGGCTCATTAACAAATTGATTAAAAAAAATTATCCTCAAAGCATTCTATGAACCTGCCACTTGTTCTATCCCTACCTATTATATTTTCCCAGTCCACAGAGTTTAAGTTGAAGTCCCCAATAATAACTGCATCTGTTTCACATCCCTTACTTATTTCCCTTATCATTAGTTCATCCATATCATCAGTCTGCCCAGGTGGCCTGTAAAAAGCTCCCAAATGCACCATTCTATTTTTACTGAACCTAATATCTATCCAAAGTGACTCAACTCCATCCTGCTTTATTGAAGTATTTAAACTTGAAACAATGTTGTTTTTTATATAGATAATTATTCCTCCACCAATCCTACCTGTCCTATGACTAATGTACATATTATAGCCCTGTAAATCAAATTCACTTATAGTGTCACTAAATTCTATTTCATTAATCCATGATTCAGTAACACATAATATATCTATATCTTCATCGCTAATATAACTAAATAGCTCATCCTTCTTGTTTCTAAGACTACGAGCATTTGTATAGAAACAATTTAACCCCCCTATCCCTAAAGCACCTCTTGAAACTTGAATGACCTCACCTCTATTGCCTTGGAACCTATTTCTGTTCTCTGCCAAGTCCATTCTACTTTCAGTACTATAATGTCCTCTCGTAATTTCCTGACCACTATTAGTATCTAGTTTCCCTCCCGCAAAGACCTAATAACACGATCATACTCCTCCCATAACACATCTAACACCCTCCTACTCAAATGCAGTCCATCCATCGCACACATTTCTTTCAATCCAACAAACCTATCCCACACATTCAAAAACATGACACCTTCCATCTCAGACATCCTCGTCACATAATCATTCAGCCCAATCGTACGAGACATCCATTCTACCCCAACATCCATTCTTGGAAGCACACCTGTCACAACACCTTTCATTCTACTTTCTTTCACCTTTTCAATCAACCTCTTGTACCTCTCACGTAACTCACATGATCCCACTTTCTTCACATCATTCACTCCTACATGTGTAATCATAACCGCATCCCTTGCACAGCCAGACACCAGCTCCTCATACTTATAAGACAGATCTCTCACTCCAGCACCCGGCAAACACACCCTCAAATCATTCAATGTACTTGCATTCAACTTCCTATCTAAATATCTAACTCGCGAATCATCCATCACAAGCACTTCAGTCAGACTCCTATTCCTAACCCCCACAGACCTAACTCCATCCCCACTCCTATTCTCATTCAAACTACTAGTCACTCTACCTCCACCCCCACCCCCATCAGTCATATCACTTCCAGCTACTTCTTCTCTTAGGGCACTGAATCTATTAGTCAAGCTAATAGGTTCTGTGTCCTTCTGACTCACACACCTATTCTCCCGCTGGCTAACCACCTCAACAGAGCCAACCCTATTATCCCAAAGAACAGAAGAAGCCTCCCTAGCTACACGTTTCCTGCCCACTCTCCACTGTCCCCCATCCTCACTACGCCTATTTCTAACTAATCTAAGGGGGCTAACTTCACTATCCCTAGAACTATCATATCCTACCACCTCCACCAGCCCTCTACCTTCACCTGAAACATCTAACTGGCCTACCTCACCACCTAACCTATTCCCAGCCCTAGGCCTAACACTAAGTACCTTCCTGAGCTCAGCAACTAACCCCTCCAGCCTACATATCCTGTCTAAATCCTGCATTCACATCCCCTCTAAATCTCCAACTCATTCACGCAGCCCACATACAACACATGTATAACCCTCACCAACTATACCACAACCAATGTATACATTCCGACACTCATGCTCACTTTCACCCCCGAACTCCATCGCTTATTCAAACAAAGAAAGAACTTAAGTAGTAATAGGAAGAAAAAGAGCAACTTAGCTTTCACTGATTCTGTGGTGAAAAAACAACAACAAAAAGCTGTAGAAAAATCCGAAAAATAAATCAACAGACCGAAACGAGATTTAAGGCACAACACAGTCCAAATTAGTCGCTAATTAAACCGTCAACCTAGAAACCAGGTTTCAAAACTCTAATTTAATTTAGCTACTACGTACTTTCCCGCGCAAAATAAGGTAAACAAAAGAACCTGGCCGAAAAATTAACAATGCTAAACAACTTCGTTATATTAACCAAATATACGATCTAATAACTTAATATTTATGTTTACTATGTCACTAGACTATACGTAATACTAGTTTGCGTAAAAACTTTTATCAAACACCAAAGTATAGCAAATAATCAAAATATTCCGAGAGCTCTACGAAACACGTGCTATGTGTTCGAAGGTCACCAGGCGTCTTTTTGGCGTCCCTTTCTCTTACATGCCTCTCTTCCAAAGATGGAGTTTTTCTCGACACGAAAGGGAAGGAAAAGGGGCATCTCGACCAAAACCCATCGATATTAAAAATTTCAGCCGACACTGAGGCCATCAAGGTACAGACAGGATTTCCTCCGTTTAATCCCAGACGACGGATAAAACTTACACATGCATTGAGGCTAATGGGTAATTAATTACATAATATATATATATATATATATATATATATATATATATATATATATATATATATATATATATATATATATATATATATATATATATTCATGTAAAAGCAATACCACAATTTTGAATAAGGAATCAATCAAACGGGGGGACAATCCAGGGAATAATAGTAAAAAAATCAATATCACGAACTCCTGACATATCAGATACGTTTTAAATTTCTGGACACCAAAAACTATTGCCAGAGCCTAATATTTTATTACTGCATAGTTTTTTTTCACGCGGCAACAGCTTCTGGCTTGCATAAGCGATAGGATAGCTATTCCCATCTTTTTCGTACTGCAGCAACACGCAACCGACGCCATCGTTTTTGTCATCCGTACGGATTCCCATCAATTTGTTCGGGTTCGGGAGCCGAAATATGGGGGCAGATATTAGCCTATCCTTCATCTGCTAGAAATGGGAAATTGCTTTGGGGCTCCCAATCGACCCACTTTCCGACAGATAAATATTCCCTCTGTATAACTGATTTATAGCATCCCATTTAAAAGCTGATTAACGAGTAATTGACCTTACCCGATTGCCACTTAATCTATATTCTGTCAGAAGTGTTCTTATTTACATTACCTATATTTCCCGTATATATATATATATATATATATATATATATATATATATATATATATATATATATATATATATATATATTATAGAATGTTTTATTAAAAACTACCGCTACAACCGAAACAAAGGATCCTCGAAAATCGAGGGGTGAGGGACTAAGAAATCGAGCGAGAACTTGGAATATCAAATAGAAGTGTTATCAACATCATCCACGACAATTTGGACATGTTCAAGGTCTTTTCCGGTTGGGTCCCTAGAAACCTCACGAAACCTCACTCCCTCTGATCGACTTCAACGTCGTTAAAGTCCACAAGGCCAGAGTTGCACAAGCTGCCCTGCGCGAGTGCGGATTCGAGGAGCGCTTTGGTGAATAATGAGGTGAATAATGAAGTGCCCATTGATGACCTATTGGACTTCCTAGCCTCTATTCTAAATGCTTATGACCTCCCTTTACCAACCAATACGTTCATTGAGCTTATTTTGTTTATGTATTAAAAAAATGTAAATTTAGTTTCAACGGCAAATTCTATGAACAAGTGTTTGGTATGGCTATGGGTAATCCGTTATCTCCCTTATGGTCAAATTTATATATGGAATTTTTCAAAACTAGGGCCATCTTCCCTTTTTGGTCTACTCAAATTGATTTGTTCCGGTATGTTGACGACATCCTGGCAATTTTAAACAACAGTTTTGACATCGATAGTTTTCTTTTAATTATTAACCCATTGGTTCCGTCAATTAAATTTCACCGTAGAAAAGGAAGTAAATAAGAGCCTTCCATTTTTGTATGTCCTAATAATTAGAGAACCACAAAGATTAAAATTTTCTTTTCATAGGAAACCGACAAATAATTTATCTTATGTCCATTTTTATTCAAGTCATGCCCAAAATATAAAATCTGCTGTTTTTTCCTCCATGTATCTTAGGGCTCTTCGAATATGTAGTTCCGACTATATAGATAAAAAATTCACAAAAATTGAAGATATTTCTACCAATTTATGCTACCCAAAGGAACTTCTATAAAAATGTATGAATATACCCCCCCCCAAAAAAATTTTATAATTGTAAATTAGAGACAATAGAACCTCGTAAAACCTATTAATTTTACCCTATCATGATAATTTTATGTCTGTAGTGCCCATTCTAAAACAACTTAATATTAAGGTAGCCTTTAAATACAATCATACATTAAAAAAAAATCTCTTAATAAAGCATAGCCTCCAATAATGATAATAATGTAATTTACCGAATTCCCTGTTTAGATTGTAATTTATTCTATGTAGGCCAAACTTCCAAAAATGTTTCCATAAGGACCCAACAACACAAGAATGCAGTAATTAGGGATATCTAAATAATGCATTAGCTGTCCACAATTCCAAGATGGGACACGGAATTAACTGGTCAAAAACTGATACAATAATCCATAGTAATGATTTTATAAAGAGAAATATCCTGGAATCGTTTTTAATCTCCCACACAAAGGAGAGTAATTTCAACATTATATTGTATATGGTGGTTTATGGGATTTATTTTCTGTTAATAAATCAGCCTAAATAGCGTTTCGAAAACCATAACCATAAATTTGTTTGATCAAAGTTGTCGCCTGCTAGTTTTTAGGCCTAAGACGAAAGCGAAATAAATTTTGAAATAATGAACTGTGTTTTAAGAAAAAACAATTAAACAAATATAAATATATTCATACAATCAACGGATTTACAATGAGATAAGTTGGATTAGGTATACAATGTAAGATATGGTAAAATATGATTTACAATAACGACATGTGAAGAGAAATGAAGTACGTAAAATAAATATGAAATAATATGGTGACTATGATATGGTGAAATAATATGGTGACTATGATGGACTGAATTGGGGGCTACAAATACGAGAAGTAAATAGAATTAGGACCTACTCTCGTATGGTCGTTTGCAGAGAATTGTGAGAGGGTGTGGAATTAAACTAATTATGATTTGTTTGGAGATAAATGATTAATTGTAGAAGGAATGATTACCGACCTTTATGCAGAGAATGGCGAGAGTCTAATGTGAAAGAATAGTGTGCTTGGTCGAGCTGCAAGCGTGTGTTTGTTTGTTTGTGTGTGAAATCTTAAGAGATGTTGTTTGAAACAGTAGTATGTTAAATGAATTGACAAGTTAAGCAAAATAATGAATTAATTAATTATTAAGATGTACATAAAATATTATTTAATTTACAAAATTTAAGTAAAATAATTGAACGATTTAATTGACAAAAGTAAAAGAACTGCATGATATGAATTCGAAATAATATATATATATATATATATATATATATATATATATATATATATATATATATATATATATATATATATATATATATATATATATATATTTAAGTTTCCCAGGAGGTTTTTATTATAGAAATGCCCAGAGGGTATTGCTATATTTAGAAAAACCTGAGTGACTTTTATTGCTGATTTATTGGCTTCCAAATTTTTAGAAAGTTGTACTGAACTTTTAAGCTCTAATAGTTCAGTTGCAGCGTGGAAGATATTCAGCCTCGTCAACGTAAACAAACCTTTCCAAAAACATAACTCTACTGCTTCCCCGACACCTTGATCAACCTTGGAGGAAATCAGGACTTCATAACCAACCTCAAGATCTGCCACAATGATACAACCTCACGACCAACACGCTTTTCGCTGACTGCCGGTGAACCTGCCTGGTTTCTTTCTTCTCAGCTGAGTGAGACAGCTCATTCTATCGTGGTCAAACCTCAACATTCTGTTTTGTGCTTCCATATAACTACAGTATTACAACATTTGCAAAAACTGTCAGCTATACTATTTTATTTATTTCTAACCAATCTTTAATTTGCACATATTCAAACAATTCTTCTTTGAATGATTATGTATACCACTTTTTTCCTTCGTAGCTGATTTCTTTTTACCACTCATTGTTATGTGCTAAAGATTACCTAAATAAAGCAACAAGATAAAAAAATATTAAAAGAAAATCAAATTTACATTCTTATGATTAAATAAAAATGCTTAATCGAGAACACACTAAGTATAAACTAAGAAATAAGACACACTGATAAATAAACGATCAGTTACAACTAGATGACTTTAGTCCCCACACTTTAACAAAAATTCCAAAACTAAATCTGTAATTCTCTTATGAATAACTAATAATATTAAGTATATTCCAGTCTGATTTACTAGTTTCTGATATCTACCTCAACACTGTTTTCGCATACATGAAAAAACACACAATTTTTCTTTACAAAAGATAATTAACTTCAGTGAACAACCTTGGGACTAAAACCGCACTAAAACACTCTCAGTCTTTTACCAATCACCCACGCTGCAGCTTGCAAGACTGCAACGACACAATGGCGTTGGAACGTGTTCTGTACAGGTAATGAACAAGATCGCAACTCTACTCAAAGGCATTTATATGAACAATAGACTATTCAAGCAGTTCTTTCCACTAACTCTATAATTTAAGAAGGGGACTTATTTTTAGTATTCAAATAATAATTTCATCTTAGCATGGTTATGACTTATGTTTTTTTTTTATCAAAGTTCAGAAATAAATATAAGTATCGAAATGTTGTGAATTTTTTAAAACCCAAAGAATTACAAATGGTGAAGTTCAGAAAATTTATTTTTATATATCTTCTTCTATAACTAAATTTTAGCACCGTGATATTTTGAAAGGGGGTAAATTTAGTTTAGAGTTCCTTTTTGAAATTATTATAATTGGCGAAGTTCAGAAAATTTATAAAAATTTAACCATGGCTGCATTTTTTTCTAAATTTTAAATTTTAATCTTAGTAATGAAGCACTAGCATCTCCCAGTGGCGAAACCATTGCCTGGTATTCGTAAATTGATGTTATAGGTGATATTATGATATTAAACAAATAGTGAATAATTCTGATTGTCTTACTTATTGTAAGTATAGGTTTTGTTACTTATTGACCTATTATTTATTGGTTTCCATTTTACCGGGGTTATTTAGTTAGCTGTTAGTGGTCATGAGACGGTTGGCTAGATGTTCAACGGTAGAAGTAGACTTGGCGGTTTCCCATCCAAGTACTAACAAGGCCCAATGCTGCTTAACTTCGACGTAGCGCTATTTGGGTACTCGGTTACCGGGCGCTGACCTTGGACTGACTCCAATTTTGGGGGAGATTTTCCTCTCGCTTGATTTTAGCGATGTATGCTGGAAAATAGGACCGGTTGGATTACCCGCAGGAAAAGGAATCTCGGAAGACGGATTCAATGACTTTATTGGGCGGAGAACTCAGTAGTCTGAGGCGCAATGAATTTGATTGAACGTATATCGTGTATTTTAGGCAGTCCTACTAATGTTTGAGTCTATTTCAATTGTTATTTACTGACTGGCCCTTGGGGGCTACTCAGGACGACGTATAATGTATCTTTTTTGTCTTCACCTAGATGTCAATGTTTGCACCTGCTTCGACGTTTGTTTGTACAGCTGCTCGTTTCCCAGAATTTTTGCGACCTAAAAAATGGTCCGACAGATACTGCAGCAACCGCCTTTCTGTGTGTGACCGCGTATGCGCGTGTAAATGTGTAGATAGCTTAAAGTAGGAAAGAAGGCAAAGAAAAATAAAGAAAGAAAAGTATCCAAACGAGTTTCGAACGCGCTTCCCGCGTCGCTGGATAGCCATTAGCGAGAGTCTTAAACCACTCGGCCATCCTGAGTCCCCAAAAAGACTCATTCAAGCAAAGCATTTAAGACCCTCGCCTGAATTACTGCACGCCACGCAGGCCCCATCCTAGAAGTGGAGCGTAAATCGAGGGTTTGAGGAGAACGGCGTCTGGAGATGTTATTCGAGGACTAACGCTCTCCCTCCCCGGCCTCCCGGGTCTGCAGCACCATTGTAGATAGCTTAGAGTAGGAAAGGGGTCAAAGAAAAATAAATAAAGAAAAGTAGCAAAACGAGTCTCGCACGGGCTTCCCGCGTCGCTGGACAGCCGTTAGCGAGTGTCTTAAACTACTCGGCCATCCTGAGCCCCCCCAAAAGACTCATTCAAGCAAAGCATTTAAGACGCTCGCCTAAACTTCTCGACGCTACAAATGTATATGCGTGTGAGTGTGTAAGCGTGTGAAAGACTCCCGAATTCGGTTTGCCTATTACCTTTTACAAGAACATATATATATTATTATTTATATGACCGGATGTTACATGTTTTTATTTACATATTCTTTACATGTCTAAATGCTATATATTATTATTTACGTTAAAAATGTTATTTATTTTTAGTTTAATTGCATGTGCATAACTATGTGCGTGCCGCTTTCAAGCCTTCATAGGATTTGTGACACTCATATGTGAGGCTTCATTGTCAATCCTATTTCACCTTGCAATGTGGCACTACAAAAGTACGAGAAAAAACAAACAAATTATACTCCATTGCCAAAAAAATTAAACAGCAATCCAGATATAACCCATTAAACCCAGTTGTGGGTGGAACAAAACAGCAGTGGCATCTATGCTAGTGGGCAAGCTGAAAAACTCTAAGAAAATAACAAAAATCGCTGGCAAAATCGTGCGCCACTAATCACCATCATCATCATCATTATCATCACTTCACACTAACTCTATAATTTTAGAAGGGGATTATTTTGAGTTTACTTACTTTGTTTACTTTGTAGAATTTCACCCTCGGTGGGTGCAGCTAAAGAGGACTCCGCTGTAGCCAGGCAGCTCTGATTCTTTGATGTTTAGGATAATTAACAGAGAGTTGCTAGTGGTGCTGGTGTATGGCGCTGTTTAGGGCTCATCGGGAATTGCAGCCAGCCATCTGTCTAAGTAGCGCTTGAATGTGCCAGTCGTGACCCCTGTTAGCTTCTTAACTGCTTTTGGTGTTGCAATGAAGAGCCGAGCTCCTTTCCTTGTGAAACAGTTATGAATGACTGTTGCCGCTCTCTGGGATGTGGCCTCTGTTCTCCGGATGAAGCAGTCTTCCTTTTCTTATGTGGTTGTTGACTTTAAGCCCTACATTTGGTACCAACCCCTCACGGGTCTTCCACACATAAATCACCACGTAACGCTCGCGTCTCCTTTGTAGAGAGTACAGGTCAGTGCTTTTAGTCGGCCTTAGTAGTTCAGGTTTTGGAGGCCGCAGATCTTGCTTGTGAATGTTCTTTGTAGGGCTTCCAGATTGGTGATGTTCCCTGTCTTGTGTGGAGCCCAGAGCTGGGAGCAGTATTCTAACAGAGTCAGTATACAGGTTCTCTCTCTTGTTTGAAAGGTTCTGAGGATCCACCCGGCCATCTACTAGCTGTTTTGGTAATGCAATTTATATGCTCAGAGAACGTACCGTCTGCACTCATGGTAATTCCCAGGTCCCGCACATGGTCTTTAGCTTCTATGAGAGTTTGGCGTGCCTGGTAGCTAGTGCCCAGTTTGATGTCCTTGCTATTCATTTTCATGTTGTTAGTGTCTGCCCAGTCTAGGATGCGATTCAGGTCATTCTGTAGCAGGGTCACATCATCCTCAGTATCTATCCTCTTCTTCACCCTCGTGTCGTCGGCGAACGATATGGCCCGAGAGTGCTGAAGCTCCCTGTCTATGTCCCCGATCATGATCAGAAACACTAGGGGTCCCAGCACCGACCCCTGGGGAACTCCGCTCTTTAATGGCACTTGGGTCTGAGAGGTGTCCCTGAACAGAAACTCTCTGTTTCCTGTCTGTCAGGTAGCTGTACATCCATTTACCGAGGTTTCACCTTATGCCGAGGTCTCTCAGGTTATAAAGCACTAGGCCATGGTCCACTTTATCAAACGCCTTAGCAAAATCTAGGTAGATCACGTCTGCATTCTTTCCTTTGTTGATGTCCTCCAGTAGGATTTCTTTTTAGGGAAGGAGATGCGACAAGCAGGATCGGCCCTTTCTTAATCCATGTTGGCCCTCGTTGAATGCTTCAATGTCCTCCAAATGCGCAGCGAGTCTTTTTCTGATGATCCGCTCAATTATTTTTGTTATATGCGAGGTTAGGGTCACCGACCGGTAATTTTTGGCCAGTCCTTTATTACCTTCTTTGTGTATTGGAGTCAATATTCCTTCCTTCAAAGATGTGGGGACGATGCCAGTAGTCAGAGACTTAGTTGCTATTAGTTACAGTGGTAGTGCCAGTTCATTCTTACACTTTTTCAGTAATTGGGCACTAAAACCATCTGGGTCTGCCGCAGATTCAAAGTCAATAGCATTGATGGCTTGAATTATGTCATCGGTTTTTAGATCTATCTCCGACAAGATTAGCGTATGTGTTGCGGTTTCATGTACATTAAAGAATACTTGGTTTAGTTATGACTTATGTTTTTTATCAAAGTTATTTCTAATAATTCTTTTATAATATCAAAAAATAAAATGGTTGTGGTGATCTAAGCTTCATGTAACCTTATATGTATAATTGCCTAATGGGTTACACTACATTATTTTGTTTATTTATAACTAATTGTGCTTGTTAACCTGATTAGAATGGGTATGTTTACTTATACTGTTTCTCTTTTATTTTTAGGCTGTATTGATGTTTTGTTAGTTGAATATAGCCTAGAGAAAGGTATTGACGCTTTATTATGATCACAACAATTTATTCAACTAACAAGCCCGCCAGTGCCAAGCCAAAGGCTATACTGGTGCTTTAAATAAATAGTGGGAGCCCTATCATAGCTTCATGAAAATAAAGACAAGCTGCGTCTGATCTAAAGATGAATAAATTCCTGAGACCTGAACGCCTGGATGTATCCCCTAACTCGCCTACTGCTGCACAAGAATGGAATCACTGAATCGTACTTTCTCTGCATTCCTGGAATCCATCGCAAGCCTTTATCCTAACAAGCTGGATACATTGATCAATTTTGTCTTTCCAACCGTATATGGTTACTTTGCAGAGTGTACTACCTATGATTCAGCTATAGATCTTCTCAAAGATCTCTATATCAAGCCCCAAAAGGAAGTGTTCACGAGACACTTATTGCCTACTCGTAGGCAGCATGAAGGGGAGACAATAGATGAGTATCTACTAGAGCTTCAGGTGCTCAGCTACTGCTTCACAAAATCGAGATTATTACATACGGAATTCTTTCGTCAGTAGCTTGCTCTCTCATATAATCAGGCAACGATTGCTTGAAAAGAAAACTTTGGACCTAAGTACGGCTGTTGATCAAGCCAGGGCACTCGATGTTGCTCAGAAGACCTCAGAGTCTTATTCTCGTTATACTGTCTCTGGTGTAAGTGCTGCTGCGACATCCGAGTCTGCTCGCACTGGTGATAGGACCTGTGCTGCTGCAACACCTGAAACTGCTTATTCTGCTGAAAGGACCCGTGATGCTACCAGTTTAAAGTCCCGATGCTATCTCTGTGGTGGTCCCCGTCACAATCGTCGACAGTGCCCTGCAAGAAACGTCACTTGTCATAAATGTAATAAGCAGGGGCACTTTGTTAAGGTGTGCTAGTGTACTACATTTTCTACTTCTGCATCCACTCAGTCTTATGCACTGGCCATAATCTCTGTTTCTTCCCCGGGACTACTACGGTGAGCTACTGTGTATGTTTTGGTTCATAATAATAAAGCGACCGCTCTTATCGACACAGGGAGCTCTGAATCTTTCCTCTCACATAGCTATGCCAAGATGCACAAGTTGATGGTTGTTCCAGCGACTGGAAGCATATCTATGGCCTCTTCACCCCTTGACGTCTCCTGTGAATGGACGCTGCACGGTTAACATCAATTCGATGTGTGAGTGCTACTACAATACAAGGCTTTCTGTGCTGTCAGACTTGTGCTGCGATGTGATTCTTGGTCAAAACTTTATGAGCCAGCATTATAGTGTTACTGTGGACTTTAGCTGATCCAATACAGATCTAAATATCTCCAACCCTGCCGCTTGCAGTGTACTGTCTGCTTTGGTGGATACACCTCGTCTCTTTTCAAGTCTTGCTCCTCATTGTAAACCCGTTGTAACAAAATCTCTGAGGTTTGGGGATGATGATAAGAAGATTATAAGGTCTGAAATTAACAAGATGCTACATGATAGTGTTATTGAGGAGAGCACATCTTAATGGAGGGCGCAAGTTCTTGTTTTGTCGAATGAGCGCCAACAAAAAAGATTAGTTGTTAACTATGGACAGACCATTAATATATTGACTCGTTTGGATGCGTACCATCTTCCAAGAAGAGACGACCTTGTCACGAAACTGTCTCATTACAAGTACTATAGTTCACCGGACCTGAAAATTGTTTATCACCAGAAACCCATACCTATACGGGAAGAGGACAAGCCATATACTGTTTTTGAAGCGAATGGCAAGCTATATCAATTTCTTAGAGTGCCATTCGGGGTTACGAACAGCGTTGCTTGCTTCCGAAGGACTATTGACAACATCATCAAGCAACACGATCTGCATGGAACTTATACTTATGTGGACAATATTCTCATGACAGGGAAAACCCAGCTGGAGCACGATGATAACTTGCGCAAATTTCAAGAGGCTGCCTGGTTCCACAACCTTACCTTCAACGAGACTAAGTCTGTCATTTATAAATAATCAATAGATTTTCTTGGTTACACAATAATCCACAGCTCTCTCAAACCAGATTATGAACGTTTACGTCCATTAAAGGAATTATCAATCCCTAAAGACCGTAATTCCTTACGCCGTGTTATTTGTATTTTTTCCTATTATTCGCAGTGGGTTTCCCCGAGTCTCTGACAAGATCAGACCTCTTGTTGCCACTGACACTTTTCCTCTGAGTCCAGAGGCCCTGAAAGCCATCGATGATCTCAAAAAAGAGATTGGGAAAGCTGTTATGCACTCGATTGGTAAAACTATTCATTTGGTAGTTGAGACTGATGCATCCGATACAGCCATTGCTGCTACTCTGAATTAGGCAGGCCGTTCAGTTGCCTTTTTCTCTCGCACCCTCACACCTACTGAACACAAACACTCTGCAGTAGAAAAGGAGGCATATGCAATTGTGAAGTCTGTAAAGAGGTGGTCTCACTACTTGACAGGACCACGTTTCACTTTAGTTACGGATCAACAGGCTGTCAGCTTTATGTTCCGTACGAATCGACTTGGAAAAATCAAGAATGGTAAAATTCAACGATGGAGGATCGAGTTGGGGTGCTACAATTATGAAATCGTGTACCGTACTGGTAAATCCAACATTCCTGCAACACTCTCACATGTCACTGTGGAGCTACTGTCAATAACGAGAAATTATCTGAGGTCCACGCTCGACTTTGCCATCTTGATATAACAAGACTTGCTCATTTTGTCAGAGTGAGAAATCTTCCTTATTCCATGGAGGATGTGCGGAGGGTGTACTCTAAATGCCCTCAGTGTGCCCAATTGAAACCTCAGTTCTACAAACTGCATCAAACTTCCCTTATCAAAGCCACGCAGTCCTTTGAACGTCTTAGTTTGGACTTCAAGGGGCCTCTACCCTCGAACTCCAGAAACCGCTATATGCTCACGGTGGTGGATGAGTATTCTCGTTTTCTGTTTACATTTGACTCTCAGAACATGCCTACTAGTACTATAATTTATTGTCTAAATCAGATTTTTGCGATATTTAGTATGCCTCTCTATCTGCATTCTGATCGCGGATTCTCGTTTATGGCCAAGGATCTAAGTGAATTCTTGCACAATCTAGGCATCGCCACTAGTCGAACGACACCTTATAATCCTCGAGGGAATGGGTAGTGTGAGAGGTATAATGCTCTAATCTGCAAGCACATAACCCTTGCTCTGGCATCCAAGAACCTTCGAGAATGTCAATGGGAAACAGTGCTGCCTGACGCCCTTCAGTCTATTAGATCTCTGCTTTGCACAGCCCCCAATGCTACGCCACATGAGAGGCTCTTCTCGTACCAGCGTCGATCTCCCAGTGGCCGTTCGTTGCCAATTTGGTTATCTTTTCCTAGACCCGTCTTACTACGACGTCACGTTCGCGCCAGTAAATATGAATCCCTCATTGATTAGGTTCAGTTGTTAGAGGCAAACCCACAATACGCTCATGTAAGATTTGCCGATGGACACGGTCGAAGGGAACTTAAAGTTGCGTGCCATTGCGCCGCGACTGTTCCCATGGACCTATCCCCTAAGGCCGCGACGGCTTCAGGTCGCTTTCTGTCGTCTCCGAATCGGACACACTCGTGTGACGCATCGCTATTTGATAGAGCGCTTGCCTGCGCCCTATTGCGACGACTGCGTCGTTCACCAGACTGTTCCGCACATTATTGTGGAATGTCCCAGTCTGGGTGATCTTCGCGCACGTTACCTGTCCCGGTACCGAGATGGGCGGGTTCGCTACCGCCTGTCCTTTGTACTCGGGACGAGTGCGTGCACATTGACTGGTGGACTTGTTGAATTTTTAGGGGAGGCCGGGCTTCTCCCCTTTATTTAAGAAGGTTCTATTTTTTTCCTTGTTTGTTATTGTTTTCTTTGTAGATTGCACGCTCCTGCACCGGGGTAAGGGAAACCTTCCCCCGCTGCCGGAGATTGCTTCCTAATTGTTAAGTTTTTCACATTTTTATCATTGTTATGTTTTCATATTTTTATTTGAAAGTAGCCTAGTTCTAGGCTGTCGTGTTTCCGGCGACTGATGCCCAAGTGGGCAGTTGCCAGATGGGCTCTATAAATAAAAAAAAGCCGATGGATACGAATCAACGTTATTAGTATATGACTTGGCTTCGACTGGTAACGTATCGCTATATGACAGGCAAGAGGATCTCAACGTCGATCCTTCTACAAACACTGGTTTGGTGGAGATTCTTCGGGTACCTACTGTCGATTCACCTGAGTTGAATTTTTCCAATGCTGCCAGTGATCAGAGTATCTTCATCAAGAAAGAAGATATGAAGGTGAATTCTTTTCCGGCCTGGGTATCTGGTGCTCCAGGTAATCTCCAACGTAGGGATGAATCCTCCACCCCTGCGCATGCTGGCCCGGAACAACTGCGCCGATCTACGCGGGAACGCCACGAGCCTCTTCGCTATATAGAACAATGATTATTCATGGGAGGGGAGAATGTGGTGGTCTAAGCTTCGTGTAACCTTATATGTATAATTGCCTAATGGGTTACACTACATTATTTTGTTTACTTATAGCTAATTGTGCTTGTTAACCTGATTAGAACGGGTATGTTTATGTCGTGGTATAGGAAGGACCGAGTGATGGATGTAGTTCGTACGTATAGGTTGTTTACGTACGTCAAAACTCCTGGATTACGTCTTATCTCTAAGAGTGCTTTATATTTGATGGTTATTGATTATTATTATCGGATTATTTCCTCTTTAATCTTTGAGGGTTTCTAGTACCTTGTCTAGCGTTTCGAAGATTGTATAAAATTTGTTTATAAAAACTAAAACTTTAATTAAAAAACATGAGCCAACGAAATTTGACACACTAAATACCTAGAAATGAATTCTCCAAATTAAAGTGAGGCTTTCTAAAATGACATACTTGAAATTATAGTGATGGTTGACCCATAGATCACTTTAATATAAAAAAAATTTAAACGGACTTTACTGAAACGGATACCTGGGTTGAAATACCTTTGTAAATTACTACTAGAATCAGGTTTGAGTCTGACCTTGAACTCAATGGTTACATCACCTCAGGAATGTTGTTTCTGGGATGACGCGTGACGCTTGTCCAGATGTGTTCGTACGGGAGAAATAGCTTTAATGCTACAGAGGCTTTTGTCGCGTGTCGCAGAAGGAGAGACACACGCCTTCGGTAGGAAATGATCTCACACGGAGCAGGGAAAGAATGTTTCTTTCTTTTCTTCGGATTACTCTGGGGAATAATTCGCACTGGCTAGCGATGAGCCAATGCGGGAATCCTTTGCCTCAGGGGAGTGCTGGAGGGAGTTCACTTGGGGTGTTCAAAGGCGAGGACTATCTCTGTGTTGTGGAATACACCAAGATAGGGGGGTTTCTCTGACGAGAGTAAGTTGAACTTGCTTCTAAAATCAAGTTAACTTAAAGTTCGGTGTAACCACCAGGAACTGGCTCGAGGATGAGTTTCTTCTTAGTTCCGGTATTTCTCAAGGGCGAGGACTATCTCGGTGCTTTGACTTTGGGATACATCAGGCTAAGGAAGGGGTTTCTCTGACGAGATTTAGTTAAATTTGCTTCTTAAATCAAGTTAACTTAAAGTTATGTGTGACCACCAGAAATTGGCTCGAGGATGAGCTTCTTCTTAGTTCCTTCTCTTCGTAGCCCGGCCTCTTGCCGGGGTCTTCGTCGCCTTGATGACTAACGTAATCTACCTCGTTTTGCCAAAGATATTTGCTTTTATACGTCGCCACCCCCACTGGGGTAGGGGTAGGGTGGGGCGGGATTTGTGGACAGGCCGCATGAAGGTTCCTCCTCCAACGGTTTTTCTTAGAGCGTCGTACAGCTGGCCTTGAGGGACCTTCTGGCTTTAGGGCGACGCTCCTCTGATTTCGCATATGCGGTGAAATTGAATACCATCTCTTAGCGGAAATCTTGCTGTTTTAACCGATGTTATTACAGTATGTGTTCGGGGACATCAGTTCAGCTTCTTCTCGAGATGAGGGGCGAGAAGGAAGGAGGCTAAGTGGTCGGGCTGCACCGCCTCCACTGACAGTACGTTATGGTAAACGACCAACGGGTTACTTGTTAGGGGTGGGGGAGGGGGTATCGATTCCCTTACAGTTTACTTATATTGTTTCTCTTTTATTTTCAGATTTTATTGATGTTTTGTTAGTTGAATAAAGCCTGGAGAAATGTATTCACGCTTTATTATGATCACCAAAATGGTGAAATTCAGAAATAAATATAAATATCAGCATTTTGTGAATTTTTTCAAACCCAAAGAATTACAAATGGTGAAGTTCAGAAAATTTATTTTTATATATCTTCTTCTATAACTATATTTTAGAAACGTGATATTTTGAAATGGCGGAAATTTAGTTTAAAGTTCCTTTTGAAATTATTATAATTGGCGAAATACAGAAAATTTATAAAAATTTAACCATGTGTTTTTTTTTAGATTTTAAATTTTAATCTAATTTTAGTAGCGAAGCGCAAGCTCTAGGGGGAAATGGCAAAGCCATTGTCTGGTCTTAACTATTTTGTCCTTTTGTATGTTTTGAGAAAATGTGTTCAAACTTTAAAAAATATTGTTTTCTAAATTTTGAGAAAAGATTGCTAAAAATTCAAAACAACAGTTTAACCATCTGAAAAATTTACTCAATCGTTAAAAAAAAAAATTAAAAAAAGAGACGTGCTGACTGCTGATGCAAACCCAATACCTTCTAGATTAACTGAAGTGACTAGCCGTTTGAATTTGACGCGCCTGATGCCAACTATAACATTTTTTGGTCTGTAACATAAAATATTGTTTTCTAAATTTTGAGAAAAGATTGCTAAAAATTCAAAACAACAGCCACAAGGGCCTATCAAAGGTCATCTGCATCTGTCAAAACCCACCCACAAAATGCATCTATAGGATTGTGTCATAATGCTTCTACAATATAAACAATCTCGAGGATTGTGTCAGATCATGCATCAACACTATGTGACCTAATATGGAACTTATTCCAATCATCAATCGATTCTGGAGTTGTGCCAGCTGACTGGAAGAGGGCAAATATATCATCAATACACAAGAAGAACAGCAAAATAGAGCACCAACTATAGTCCAGTATCACACCCCTTTGTTGTCCAAACTGATGGTATTGTACAGCAAACAATAGTAAAACACCTAGCAGCAATCAGATCATCGTTGAGGAGCAGCATGGGTTCATGGGAAAGAGGAGTTGCCTCACCAACATGCTATACTACCTGGATGACCTGGTCAATGCGGTGGATGAGGGGCTGTGTGTTGACATCAATTAACCTAAATTGTGAAAAGGCTTTCGGCAGGGTACCACATTGCAGACTCCTCACCAAGCTAGAGGCAGTAGGCATTAACATAACATAACATAACATAATTTAACGGATGACAAAAGCCACAAGGGCCTATCAAAGGTCATCCGTATCCATCAAATCCCACCCATATAATGCATCCATAGGATTTTGTCAGATCATGCAGCTACAATATACAATTTAACAATCCATAGGAATGTCCAATGTTGGTATGGATCAGGAACTTCTCCAAAATATCCACCAAAGCCAACAGTCATCTGAGGATCATCAAAAGGAACTTCACAGTGCTCAGCAGGGATGTCCTGGTGCCTTTTTACCTCTCCCTTGTCCGACCGATCCTGGACTATGGTGCCCAAGCCTGGTCTCCCTACTTAAGAACATAAGAAAAGAAGGAGACTGCAAAAGACCATTCATGGCCTACACTTGGCAGCTTCAGGACATCAGGGCATTGGAGAAGGTCCGGAGATGAGCGACCAAATTAGTTCCAGAACTGTCCCATTTACCCTATGAAGTGAGGTGCAACAGTCTTGGTCTGCAGACACTGGAGCAATGGAGAGTGAGAAGGGACATGATTGAGACATTCAAGTTATTACATGGATATGAGGGCATCCCCTACACCACATTCTTCCAGCTGAATGACAACTTAAGAGGGCACTTCCTAAAGCTGGCCAAGCCTAATCACTGAAGAACTTCAACGGAAGGGAACTGGTTCACCATCAGGGTAATAGACCCCTGGAATGCACTGCCTGAGAGTGTGGTAACTGCCCCAACAATAGCCACATTTAAAACACGTTATGATAGATACCTGGGATTAACTGCATAAGATATTGGCTAACTAGTCTAAGAGGTGAGGGACAACACAATATAACATAATTTCATGGATGACAAAAGCCACAAGGGCCTATCAAAGGTCATCCGCCTCCGTCAAAACCCACCCACAAAAAGCACCATCACCAGGGGAAGACAAAATCAAAGTCCCCCACAATATAATATAACAGATGACAAAAGCCACAAGGGCTCATCATAGGTCATCCGAGTCAAACGGCCTCTTTTTTAAGGCACCCACACTCCCAGGAAAACTACATCCAGAGGATTGCTTTTTGTGGGTGGGTTTTGACGGAGGTGGATGACCTTTGATAGGCCCTTGTGGCTTTTGTCATCCGTGTAATTATGTTATGTTATGTTATGTTAAGGCTTGTCAAGAACTAAATCATGCAGCTATAGATATATACAAACAATATTAATATATACAAAACTTAGGAACCATCACAACCTTCCCTTTCCATAAACTCATCCAACCTACTCTTAAATACATTTAGATTTGGACTACCTACTACACTGTGCGGCAATTTGTTCCAGAAGTCTACCACTCTATTGGTGAAAAGATATTTTCTTAAATCCAACCTACACCCTTGCTTTTTAATTTTCAAGTGGTGACCTCTAGTCCAATTTCCATCATCTAACTCAAAAAACTTGCTAACATCCATAACATAACATAATTACACGGATGACAAAAGCTACAAGGGCCTATCAAAGGTCATCCGCCTCCGTCAAAACCCACCCACAAAAAGCACCATCACCAGGGGAAGACAAAATCAAAGTCCCCCACAATATAATATAACGGATGACAAAAGCCACAAGGGCTCATCATAGGTCATCCGAGTCAAGCGGCCTCTTTTTCAAGGCACCCAAACTCCCAGGAAAACTACATCCAGAGGATTGCATCCAGAAACAAGGGTTCACAAATCAAGGCTGGTCAAGAACTAAATCATGCAGCTATAGATATATACAAACAATATTAATATATACAAAACTTAGGAACCATCACAACCTTCCCTTCCCATAAACTCATCCAACCTACTCTTAAATACATTTAGATTTGGACTACCTACTACCCTCTGCGGCAATTTGTTCCAGAAGTCTACCACTCTATTGGTGAAAAAATATTTTCTTAAATCCAACCTACACCCTTGCTTTTTAATTTTCAAGTGGTGACCTCTAGTCCGATTTCCATCATCTAACTCAAAAAACTTGCTAACATCCAATTTATCTATCCCGGAAAAAATTTTAAACAGCTCAATCATATCCCCTCTCACACACCTCCTTTCGAACGAGAACATATTTAATACCCTCAGTCTATCTTCATATTCAAGGTGCCTCAGGGAAGGAATAATCTTTGTTGCCCTCCGTTGCACTGACTCAAGAAGGTTAATATCGTGTCTAAAATGTGGGGACCATGCCTGTATACAGTACTCTAGATGTGGCCTAACATAAGAGTTATAGAGTTTAAGAATAACCTCCTTACTTTTGTAACTGACATTTCTCTTAATAAAAGCCAGCACTCTATTTGCCGTATTTCTTGCTTCAATACACTGCTTAGAAAACCTTAATGACTTATCTATTACTACTCCTAGATCTTTCTCATCCTCTACTGAGCTCAGCCAATGCCCATCCATTTCATAGTTAAATTCTCTATTATCTTTTCCCATGTTAATAACTTTGCACTTATCAAGGTTGAAAGTCATTTGCCACTTATGTGCCCAGGATAACAATTTATTTAAGTCCCCCTGCACTTTAAAATTATCATCAATATCTTTAACTACAGCTGCTAATTTGGTATCATCCGCAAAAATTGACACTTTATTATTAACTGCCTCCCCAAGATCGTTTATATAGATGACAAATAATAATGGACCGAGAACTGATCCCTGAGGAACCCCACTGATAACATCCCTCCACTCTGACTTTACACCATTTAGCACTACCCTTTGCTTCCTGTCTTTCAGCCACTCAGCTATCCAATTTGAAACACCCCCACATATCCCAATCATTTTTAATTTATGAACTAGTCTCCTGTGTGGTACCTTATCAAATGCTTTACTAAAATCTAAGTAAATTATATCTACATTCTCTCCCTTATCTACTTGATCTGTTACAAACTCCAGAAAGTCTAGTAAGTTAGTCAAACATGATCTACCTGATCTAAACCCATGCTGAGCATCGCTGATTAACCCCTCCCTCTCTAGATGTTGGCAAATCCCTTTTTTAACTATTTTCTCAAGAATTTTACAGACTACAGGAGTTAGGCTAACCGGTCTAAAGTTATTTGAATCCTCTTTACTACCCTTCTTGAAAATGGGGACTACATTCGCTCTCTTCCAATCATCGGGTATTTCTCCATATTCCAATGACCTAGTATATAACTTGTCCAGAGCTATTGAGATACTTTCTACCCCTTCTTTAAGTATCCTAGAATGAATATTATCAGGGCCGGAGGCCTTGGTAGTATCTAAATCACCTATTAGTCCTTTTATCATCCTCCGATCCACACAAATGTTAGTAAACACCTCTTTTCCTGACCTATGAGTACTATACATAGGACTATTTAGTTTCTCTTTTGTAAATACTGATGCAAAATGACCATTTAGTACCTCAACTATTTCCTCATCAGTTTCTCTCACAAACCCTTCATATTTGATAGGTCCTATTTTAACTCTGCCACACTTGTTATTAATTTTATAGTAACTAAAGAACTTTCTAGGATCTTTGTTGCTATCCTGAGCTAATTTAATTTCTGACACCCTTTTGTTCTTCTTTATAATCTTATTTAACTCATTCCTAGCCATTCTATAATCACTTAAATTTTGAATATTATTTTCTACCTGTAATTTTTTATATGCCCTTTTCTTCTCTGAAATTTTTCTAGCTATCTCCTGATTCCACCATAATGGTTTCCTACTTTTGTTCCTAATGGCCTTCATTGGGATACATTGTTCTTGGACTACATTTATTATATGCTTGAAAGTATCCCACATCCCATAAGCATTTTTACCTCTGAATTCTATATCCCAGTCTACCAAATTTAGCAAGCTTCGAAGTTTTACATAATCTCCCTTATGAAAATTTGGAACTTTTTCAGCATTCTCAGTTATTTTACCCTTCTCAATTCCCAAGTTAAAACGAACTATCTGATGGTCACTATTTCCCAATGCTTCCCCAACAGTCAATTCTTGAACTAAATGATCACTGTTAGAAAGTACTAAATCTAATATATTGTCCCCCCTCGTTGAATCGTTAACAAATTGATTCAAAAAATTATCCTCAAAGCATTCTATGAACCTGCCACTTGTTCTATCCCTACCTATCATATTTTCCCAGTCCACAGAGTTTAAGTTGAAGTCCCCAATAATAACTGCATCTGTTTCACATCCCTTACTTATTTCCCTTATCATTAGTTCATCTATATCATCAGTCTGCCCAGGTGGCCTATAAAAAGCTCCCAAATGCACCATTCTATTTTTACTGAACCTAATATCTATCCAAAGTGACTCAACTCCATCCTGCTTTATTGAAGTATTTAAACTTGAAACAATGTTGTTTTTTATATAGATAATTATTCCTCCACCAATCCTACCTGTCCTTTGACTAATGTACATATTATAGCCCTGAAAATCAAATTCACTTATAGTGTCACTAAATTCTATTTCATTAACCCATGATTCAGTAACGCATAATATATCTATATCCTCATTGCTAATATAACTAAATAGCTCATCCTTCTTGTTTCTAAGACTACGAGCATTTGTATAGAAACAATTTAACCCCCCTATCCCTGAAGCACCTCTTGAAACTTGAATGACCTCACCTCTATCGCCTTGGAACCTATTTCTGTTATCTGCCAAGTCCATTCTACTTTCAGTACTATAATGTCCTCTCATAATTCCCTGACCACTATTAGTATCTAGTTTCCCGCCCACAAAGACCTAATAACACGATCATCCTCCTCCCACAACACATCTACCCCCCTCCTACTCAAATGCAGTCCATCCATCGCATACATTTCTTTCATTCCAACAAACCTATCCCACACATCCACAAACATGACACCTTCCATCTCACACATCCTCCTCACATAATCATTCAGCCCAATTGCACGAGACATCCATTCTACCCCAACATCCATTCTTGGAAGCACACCTGTTACAACACCTTTCATTCTACTTTCTTTCACCTTTTCAATCAACCTCTTGTACCTCTCACGTAACTCACATGCACCCACTTTCTTCACATCATTCACTCCTACATGTGTAATCACAACCGCATCCCTTGCACAGCCAGACACCAGTTCCTCATACCTATCAGACAGATCTCTCACTCCAGCACCCGGCAAACACACCCTCAAACCATTCATTCTACTTGCATTCAACTTCCTATCTAAATATCTAACTCGCGAATCACCCATCACAAGCACTTCAGTCAGACTCCTATTCCTAACCCCCACAGACCTAACTCCATCCCCACTCCTATTCTCATTCAAACTACCAGTCACTCGAACTCCACCCCCACCCCCATCAGTCATATCACTTCCAGTTACTTCCTCTCTTAGGGCACTGAATCTATTAGTCAAGCTAATAGGATCTGTGTCCCTCTGACTCACACACCTATTCTCCCCCTGGCTAACCACCTCAAAAGAGGCAACCCTATTCTCACAAAGAACAGGAGAAGCCTCCCTAGCTTCATGTTTCCTAACCACTCTCCACTGTCCCCCATCCTCACTAGGCCTATTTCTAACTAATCTAAGGGGGCTAACTTCACTATCACTAGAACTATCACATCCTACCTCCTCCACTGGCCCTCTACCTTCACCTGAAACATCTAACTGGCCTACCTCACCACCTAACCTATTCCCAGCTCTAGGCCTAACACTAAGTTCCCTCCTGAGCTCAGCAACTAACCCCTCCAGCCTACATATCCTGTCTAAATCCTGCCTTCTCATCCCCTCTAAATCTACAATGCATTCACGCAGCCCACATACAACACATGTATACCCCTCACCTAATACACCACAACCAATGCATACATTCCGACACTCATGCTCACTTTCATCCCCAAACTCCATCACTTATTCAAACAAAGAAAGAATTTAAGTAGCAATAAGAAATAAAAAAAGAAGAGCAACTTAGCTTTCGCTGATTGTGGTGAGAAAAAAAACAAAAAAACAAACAAACTATAGAAAAATCCGAAAAATAGATCAACAGACTGAGAGCTCTATAAAACACGTGCTACCTGTTCGAAGGTCATCCGAATTATCTATCCCGGAAAATTTTTTAAAGAGCTCAATCATATCCCCTCTCACACACTTTTTGAACGAGAACATATTTAATACCCTCAGTCTATTATTATTAACTGCCTCCCCAAGATCGTTTATATAGATGACAAATAATAATGGACCGAGAACTGATCCCTGAGGAACCCCACTGATAACATCCCTCCACTCTGACTTTACACCATTTAGCACTACCCTTTGCTTCCTGTCTTTCAGCCACTCAGCTATCCAATTTGAAACACCCCCACATATCCCAATCATTTTTAATTTATGAACTAGTCTCCTATGTGGTACCTTATCAAATGCTTTACTAAAATCTAAGTAAATTATATCTACATTCTCTCCCTTATCTACTTGATCTGTTACAAACTCCAGAAAGTCTAGTAAGTTAGTCAAACATGATCTACCTGATCTAAACCCATGCTGAGCATCGCTGATTAACCCCTCCCTCTTTAGATGTTGGCAAATCCCTTTTTTAACTATTTTCTCAAGAATTTTACAGACTACAGGAGTTAGGCTAACCGGTCTAAAGTTATTTGGATCCTCTTTACTACCCTTCTTGAAAATGGGGACTACATTCGCTCTCTTCCAATCATCGGGTATTTCTCCATATTCCAGTGACCTAGTATATAACTTGTCCAGAGCTATTGAGATACTTTCTACCCCTTCTTTAAGTATCCTAGAATGAATATTATCAGGGCCGGAGGCCTTGGTATTATCTAACTCCCCTATTAGTCCTTTTATCGTCCTCCGATCCACACTAATGTTAGTAAACACCTCTTTCCCTGGCCCATGAGTACTATACATAGGACTATTTAGTTTCTCCTTTGTAAATACTGATGCAAAATGACCATTTAGTACCTCAACTATTTCCTCATCAGTTTCTCTCACATCTCCTTCATATTTGATAGGTCCTATTTTAACTCTGTCAGACTTGTTATTAATTTTATAGTAACTAAAAAACTTTCTAGGATCTTTGTTGCTATCCTGAGCTAATTTAATTTCTGAAACCCTTTTGTTCTTCTTTATAATCTTATTTAACTCATTCCTAGCCATTCTATAATCACTTAAATTTTGAATATTATTTTGTACCTGTAATTTTTTGTATGCCCTTTTCTTCTCTGAAATTTTTCTAGCTATCTCCTGATTCCACCATAATGGTTTCCTACTTTTGTTCCTAATGGCCTTCATTGGGATACATTGTTCTTGGACTACATTTATTTTATGCTTGAAAGTATCCCACATCCCATAAGCATTTTTACCTCTGAATTCTACATCCCAGTCTACAAAATTTAGCAAGCTTCGGAGTTTTACATAATCTCCCTTATGGAAATTTGGAACTTTTACAGCATTCTCATTTTTTTTACCCTTCTCAATTCCCAAGTTAAAACGAACTATCTGATGGTCACTATTTCCCAATGCTTCCCCAACAGTCAATTCTTGAACTAAATGATCACTGTTAGAAAGTACTAAATCTAATATATTGTCCCCCCTCATTGGCTCATTAACAAATTGATTCAAAAAATTATCCTCAAAGCATTCTATGAACCTGCCACTTGTTCTATCCCTACCTATCATATTTTCCCAGTCCACAGAGTTTAAGTTGAAGTCCCCAATAATAACTGCATCTGTTTCACATCCCTTACTTATTTTCCTTATCATTAGTTCATCCATATCATCAGTCTGCCCAGGTGGCCTATAAAAAGATCCCAAATGCACCATTCTATTTTTACTGAACCTAATATATATCCAAAGTGACTCAACTCCATCCTGCTTTATTGAAGTATTTAAACTTGAAACAATGTTGTTTTGGTAACACTTCAGATTCGGGGCGCACGGTAGATGGCGCTGTTAGTCAGCTATAATTTTGGGCTACAGCATATCTCTTATGACGTCAGATGTGAACAATATCGGCGTAATATTTTTTTGTATATGAGTATATACTGGGGGCTGTGCCCCCAGACCCCCCCAATTGATTGAAACTCAGGATCATCGCAGGGTGGTCCCCCTGCCGTGATATATCCCCCACGAGCAGTCCCCTTGAATTTACTGGTTTTTTTTTCTCCCCAACAGCATTTAACTGGCAGAAAAACCTAACCTAATAACAAACAATTCTTACTTTTATAGGTTTCTTGATTAGTTTATGTGCCTCTAGATAATCTAAAAGTTTTTCGCGATTATACAAAGTAAAGCCGAACTCAAATAACAAAGAAGCACATGGAAAGCATGAAAACACAATAACGAAAGAAAAACATTTGCAAAACGGGTCCTATTTATAAGCTACGACATTGTCAGTAAGAAGCTGTTATCGTTCACTGCGAGACAAAAAATACGAAAAAAAACAACAAAAAAACAAACAATAAAAGACATCAAGAAACCTTACCTAACTTAGAAAAAACTATAAACGAGCAGAGTGCAGATATTTAGTAAATAATAGACTAAAAGTTACAAATACCCAAAACAACAAAAAAACAACGCAGTGATTGTCACATCTGACGCTACCGTCTGACGTCATAAGAGATATGCTGTAGCCCAAAATTGTAGCCGACTAACAGCGCCATCTACCGCGCGCCTCGAATCTGAAGTATTACCGTTGTTTTTTATATAGATAATTATTCCTCCACCAATCCTACCTGTCCTTTGACTAATGTACATATTATAGCCCTGTAAATCAAATTCACTTATAGTGTCACTAAATTCTATTTCATTAACCCATGATTCACTAACGCATAATATATCTATATTCTCATTGCTAATATAACTAAATAGCTCATCCTTCTTGTTTCTAAGACTACGAGCATTTGCATAGAAACAATTTAACCCCCCTATCCCTGAAGCACCTCTTGAAACTTGAATGACCTCACCTCTATCGCCTTGGAACCTATTTCTGTTATCTGCCAAGTCCATTCTACTTTCAGTACTATAATGTCCTCTCATAATTCCCTGACCACTATTAGTATCTAGTTTCCCGCCCGCAAAGACCTAATAACACGATCATACTCCTCCCACAACACATCTACCCCCCTCCTACTCAAATGCAGTCCATCCATCGCATACATTTCTTTCATTCCAACAAACCTATCCCACACATCCACAAACATGACACCTTCCATCTCACACATCCTCCTCACATAATCATTCAGCCCAATTGCACGAGACATCCATTCTTGGAAGCACACCTGTCACAACACCTTTCATTCTACTTTCTTTCACCTTTTCAATCAACCTCTTGTACCTCTCACGTAACTCACATGCACCCACTTTCTTCACATCATTCACTCCTACATGTGTAATCACAACCGCATCCCTTGCACAGCCAGACACCAGCTCCTCATACCTATCAGACATCTCTCACTCCAGCACCCAGCAAACACACCCTCAAACCATTCAATCTAGTTGCATTCAACTTCCTATCTAAATATCTAACTCGCGAATCACCCATCACAAGCACTTCAGTCAGACTCCTATTCCTAACCCCCACAGACCCAACTCCATCCCCACTCCTATTCTCATTCAAACTACCAGTCACTCGAACTCCACCCCTACGCCCATCAGTCATATCACTTCCAGTTACTTCCTCTCTTAGGGCACTGAATCTATTAGTCAAGCTAATAGGTTCTGTGTCCCTCTGACTCACACACCTATTCTTTCCCTGGCTAACAACCTCAACAGAGGCAACCCTATTCTCACAAAGAACAGGAGAAGCCTCGCTAGCTTCATGTTTCCTAACCACTCTCCACTGTCCCCCATCCTCACTAGGCCTATTTCTAACTAATCTAAGGGGGCTAACTTCACTATCACTAGAACTATCATATCCTACCTCCTCCACCGGCCCTCTACCTTCACCTGAAACATCTAACTGGCCTACCTCACCACCTAACCTATTCCCAGCTCTAGGCCTAACACTAAGTTCCCTCCTGAGCTCAGCAACTAACCCCTCCATCCTACATATCCTGTCTAAATCCTGCCTTCTCATCCCCTCTAAATCTACAATGCATTCACTCAGCCCACATACAACACATGTATACCCCTCACCTAATACACCACAACCAATGCATACATTCCGACACTCATGCTCACTTTCATCCCCAAACTCCATCACTTATTCAAACAAAGAAAGAACTTAAGTAGTAATAAGAAAAAAAAGAAGAGCAACTTAGCTTTCGCTGATTGTGGTGAGAAAAAAAAAAACAAACAAACTGTAGAAAAATCTGAAAAATAGATCAACAGACTGAGAGCTCTATGAAACACGTGCTACCTGTTTGAAGGTCAGTCGAAGGTCTTACATAACATAACATAATTACACGGATGACAAAAGCCACAAGGGCCTATCAAAGGTCATCCGCCTCCGTCAAAACCCACCCACAAAAAGCACCATCACCAGGGGAAGACAAAATCAAAGTCCCCCACAATATAATATAACAGATGACAAAAGCCACAAGGGCTCATCATAGGTCATCCGAGTCAAACAGCCTCTTTTTTAAGGCACTTACACTCCCAGGAAAACTACATCCAGAGGATTTCATCCAGAAACAAGGGTATCACCAATCAAGGCTTGTCAAGAACTAAATCATGCAGCTATAGATATATACAAACAATATTAATATATACAAAACTTAGGAACCATCACAACCTTCCCTTTCCATAAACTCATCCAACCTACTCTTAAATACATTTAGATTTGGACTACCTACTACCCTCTGCGGCAATTTGTTCCAGAAGTCTACCACTCTATTGGTGAAAAAATATTTTCTTAAATCCAACCTACACCCTTGCTTTTTTATTTTCAAATGGTGACCTCTAGTCCGATTTCCATCATCTAACTCAAAAAACTTGCTAACATCCAATTTATCTATCCCGGAAATTTTTTTAAAGAGCTCAATCATATCCCCTCTCACACACCTCCTTTCGAATGAGAACATATTTAATACCCTCAGTCTATCTACATATTCAAGGTGCCTCAGGAAAGGGATAATCTTTGTTGCCCTCCGTTGTACTGACTCAAGAAGGTTAATATCATGTCTAAAATGTGGGGACCATGCCTGTATACAGTACTCTAGATGTGGCCTAACATAAGAGTTATAGAGTTTAAGAATAACCTCCTTACTTTTGTAACTGACATTTCTCTTAATAAAAGCCAGCACTCTATTTGCCCTATTTCTTGCTTCAATACACTGCTTAGAAAACCTTAATGACTTATCTATTACTACTCCTAGATCTTTCTCATCCTCTACTGAGCTCAGCCAATGCCCATCCATTTCATAGTTAAATTCTCTATTATCTTTTCCCATGTTAATAACTTTGCACTTATCAAGGTTGAAAGTCATTTGCCACTTATGTGCCCAGGATAACAATTTATTTAAATCCCCCTGCACTTTAAAATTATCATCAATATCTTTAACTACAGCTGCTAATTTGGTATCATCCGCAAAAATTGACACTTTATTATTAACTGCCTCCCCAAGATCGTTTATATAGATGACAAATAATAATGGACTGAGAACTGATCCCTGAGGAACCCCACTGATAACATCCCTCCACTCTGACTTTACACCATTTAGCACTACCCTTTGCTTCCTGTCTTTCAGCCACTCAGCTATCCAATTTGAAACACCCCCACATATCCCAATCATTTTTAATTTATGAACTAGTCTCCTATGTGGTACCTTATCAAATGCTTTACTAAAATCTAAGTAAATTATATCTACATTCTCTCCCTTATCTACTTGATCTGTTACAAACTCCAGAAAGTCTAGTAAGTTAGTCTAACATGATCTACCTGATCTAAACCCATGCTGAGCATCGCTGATTAACCCCTCCCTCTTTAGATGTTGGCAAATCCCTTTTTTAACTATTTTCTCAAGAATTTTACAGACTACAGGAGTTAGGCTAACCGGTCTAAAGTTATTTGGATCCTCTTTACTCCCCTCCTTGAAAATGGGGACTACATTCGCTCTCTTCCAATCATCGGGTATTTCTCCATATTCCAGTGACCTAGTATATAACTTCTCCAGATCTATTGAGATACTTTTTACCCCTTCTTTAAGTATCCTAGAATGAATATTATCAGGGCCGGAGGCCTTGGTAGTATCTAACTTCCCTATTAGTCCTTTTATCGTCCTCCGATCCGCACTAATGTTAGTAAACACCTCTTTCCCTGTCCCATGAGTACTATATATAAGACTATTTAGTTTCTCCTTTGTAAATACTGATGCAAAATGACCATTTAGTACCTCAACTATTTCCTCATCAGTTTCTCTCACATCTCCTTCATATTTGATAGGTCCTATTTTAACTCTGTCAGACTTGTTATTAATTTTATAGTAACTAAAAAACTTTCTAGGATCTTTGTTGCTATCCTGAGCTAATTTAATTTCTGACACCCTTTTGTTCTTCTTTATAATCTTATTTAACTCATTCCTAGCCATTCTATAATCACTTAAATTTTGAATATTATTTTGTACCTGTAATTTTTTGTATGCCCTTTTCTTCTCTGAAATTTTTCTAGCTATCTCCTGATTCCACCATAATGGTTTCCTACTTTTGTTCCTAATGGCCTTCATTGGGATACATTGTTCTTGGACTACATTTATTATATGCTTGAAAGTATCCCACATCCCATAAGCATTTTTACCTCTGAATTCTACATCCCAGTCTACAAAATTTAGCAAGCTTCAGAGTTTTACATAATCTATTTCAGTAATCTACCACTCTATTGGTGAAATAATATTTTTTAACATCCAAACTGCACCTCTGTTTTTTAAGTGGTGACCCCTAGTCCTATTACTACCTTCCAACTCAAATAACTTGCTAAAATCCAACGTATCCATCCCAGAACAGATTTAAAACCTCAATCATATCTCCCCTCACACATCTTCTCTCAAATGAGAACATATTTAGTACCCTCAGTCTATTTTCATATTCAAGGTGCTTCAGGGAACGTATTATTTTTGTTGCCCTCCTTTATACTGACTAGCAGGTTGATGTCATATCTAAAATGTGGTTACCATGCTTGTATACAGTACTCTAACTGTGGCCTAACATACGAGTTGTAGAGTTTAAGGATAACCTCTTTACTTGTGTAGCTAACATTCCTCTTAATGTATCTTAGCACCCTATTTGCTCTATTTTTTGCCTCAATATACCTCTTTGAAAACTTCAGTGATCTATCTACTACGCCTAACTCCTCATCCTCAACTGAATTCAGCCAATGCCCATCAATTTCATAGCTAAACTCCCTATTATCCCTTCCCATGTTAAGAACTTTGCATTTTTTAAGGTTAAAAGTCATCTGCCACTTCTGAGCCCTAGCTAATAACTTATTTAACTCACTCTGCACTTTAAAGCTACCTTCAACTTCTTTGACTACAGCTGCCAATTTAGTGTCATCAGCAAAAATTGACACTTTGCTCTTTACAACCTCCCCAAGATCATTTATATAAACTATGAATAATAAATGGCCTAGAACGGATCCCTGATGTATGCCATTGATAATGTCCCTCCTGTGTAAGAAAAGAAATAAATAAAAATTAATATTCTTTTCTATCCATAGAAATAATAAATCCCATATCTAGATAAAAAAGGGTGGCCTAACAACCCGAATCTGATCTTTTATTTAACAGCAATATAGAAGGGCACATACCCCATCTGGTCCTACTCCTGCATTTGCTGATACTGTATTTATCGTCCCAATAATGTCTTCTCTTATCACTGTGATAGAAGGGATACGCTCTTCATTTGTTCCATCCATTATACCAAAGAATTGCACTGGCTCTGTGACCATCTTGTCTGTTCTTGGCCTACTATAAACACTTGCATATTGATCTTGCAGTGATAAATGTTGTGAGTATGGGCGGATGTGATTCTAGCTTATTTTGAGTGTCGGCTAATTGTTGAGGACGGCTTGTCGGGGTATGGACCTACGATTATCCTGGGATGCACAGCCCCCCAGTATATAATTGGAAATCGCCATAAACTTTGTCCACATAGACGTCAGCTCAGAAAAAGTAGCTAGGAAAAATAGCTCAAAATAAGCTCAGATTCGGATCCGGCCATACTCTACACTTGCAGTATTTGTGCCATCCTGTAAGGATCTCCAGTCATATCTCCATTTTCTGTCCTCAATGGGCCAATTGCATTTGAAAACTTAGCTTTCTTTTTTGCATAGTGGAAGAAAAACTTGGGATTGCTTTTGGTGTTCTCATCTCTCTTCCAGGCTTCTCTTTTCTTTATGTGAGTTTAGTAAGTCTTCATCCAGTTCTTTCAGCTTCTTCTGCATCATTTCTCTGGTTTGTAGCTGTAAGGTTTTGCCAGCTTTTTTCTAAGGTTTGACCTTTTCTTCATGAGTATCCTCCTATTGCGTGGTATCTGCTTCCTTCTATTTGACGTTCTCTTCTTTGGCACCTTTTCTTTGCATACGCTCTTTATCTTGTTGAACAGTGTCATATAGATTCCTGCTGGCTTCATTCCACTGGTGGCCTCATCCCAATCCATTTCCCCAAGTTCTGTCCGAATATCTTCCCAGTCTATATTTTCAACATGGTAGTTGAAACAATGTAGGACCAGGGCCAATCCAGCTTGGTCTTGTGTCTCCATATTCACAAAAGGTTTTTGACTTGTTTTTATCATGGTTTTCACAATTAATAAATTATGGTCTGACATTGCTGTTTCCAGGTTTTTGTAAGAGTGTATAACACTTGTGTGGTTTGTCAGAAGGTCCAGTGTGTTCCCTCAAGTGGGATCCTCTACTATGTGTGTGAGGAAGTGGACCTTGGTGAGCTGTACTAACTTCCTGGCCTGACACTTTTCTTCACTGGTGCATCCCGTGTTCCTCAGCAAGATCCAGTCAATATGTGGGAAATTGAAATCCCTCATTATTATGATATCCGCATCCAGTGCTGAGTCCTCAAGAATATCTTTTAGTTTTGCTATGACCCCTTGAAAATATATATCCTCTGTGCTCAGTGTCCTATATACTATGGCAGCTACAACATTCGCAGCCTTCATATGTAAGACCAATATTTCTGTGTGGTTGTTAGAAAAAGACAGCAGCACTTTTCTGCTAGCTGATATATCATGTCTCATATACATGGCAACTCCTCTGTGGCTTCATTGCTTACGGTTGGCTCTGTATAGAGTATAGTTATTGACCTGTGGTTTTTAGTTAGGTGGGACTCAGTGAATGCCATTAAAAAGTAATCATCCCGTTTTGCTAGCTCCTCAATATATGGGATTTTTGACCCGCAGCTCTTTGAGTAGAGCCCCCTGATGTTTGCCAATAATATGCTGTTTAGTATAGGCGACGCGTCCCCTCTAGGACATAACATAATTTCATAGATGACAAAGGCCTATCAAAGGTCATCAGCATCTGTCAAAAGCCACCTAAAAAATGCATCCATAGGATTGTCAGATCATGCATCTACAATATACAATTTGAACTATCGACAGGAATGTGTCAAAAACAAAAAGATTCATCAAAATCAATCATAATATACATTAATAAAAAAGTGCATCAACAGGAAAGAGTCAAGAATACTCCCCCCCCCCTAAAGTTAACCCTTCGTCTCCATATCATCTAATCTATGTTTGAAAACATTCAAGTTTGGACTATCTACTGTCTCAGGTGGCAAACTTTTCCAGTAATCTACCACTCTATTAGTGAAAAAATCATTTTCTAACATCTAACCTGCACCTCTGTTTTTTAATTTTTAAGTGGTGACCCCTAGTCCTATTACTACCTTCTAACTCAAATAAATTTCTAAAATCCAAATTATCCATCCCAGAATAGATTTTAAAAAGTTTAATTTTATCTTAGCTGGGCTGAGGTTGACGTGTTGTGGCAGGAGTTAGATAGTGTCATTAGGTCTTTGCAGGTGGGAAACTAGTTACTGATAGTGGTCAGGGAAATATAAGAGCACAGGGTGGGGCAGGGAAAGGAAAGAGATGCAGAAGAGATGGAGTGGAAGGTATACATTCTAAAAGAGGTGCTTCAGGGATAGGAGGGCTGAGTTGTCTTTATTCCAATGCTTGTAGTCTTAGAAATAATAAAGATGAGTTATTTAGTTATATTATTGATGAAGATATAGATATGTGTAATAGAATCATGGGTTAATGAAAATATATTTAATGACAACGTGAGTGAATTTGAACTACAGGGTTATGATATGTGCATTCGTCAAAGGAGAGATAGGACGGGTGGTGGGTTGATTATTTATATCAGAAATAGCATTTCTTCAAATCTAAATAATTCTATAAAGCAAGAAGTTGAGTCACTGTGGATAGATATTAGGGTCAGTAAAAATAGGCTAATACACTTGGGAGCCTTTTACAGATCACCCGGACAGACTGACTGTATTGATGAGCTAATGATCAGGAAAATAAGGAAAGGATGTGAACTAGATACAGTTATTCTTGGTGACTTTAATTTAAATTCTGTGGACTGGGAAAATATGATAGGAAGGGATAGAGCAAGTTGTAAGTTTATAGAATGCTTTGAGGATAATTTTTGGACTCACTTTGTTAATAGGACAACAAGGGGTGCCAATATCTTAGATATGGTTCTTTCAAATGATGATCACTTGTTTCAGGAATTGACTCTCGGAGAAGCATTGAGAAATAGTGATCATCAGATAGTAAGTGGGAAGTCTCTTTGCAGGGTCTCTAGATGGTGTAGTTGATGGATTATTTGGCTGAAAGTGGTTTGATTTTGTCTTTCCATCTCCACTAGCTTCCCTCACAATTTCTCTAAAAAATGAGTGTCTGTGTTTTGATTTTGATTATGACAATGTCTTAGTCCTTGACCCATAGGAATACATATTTTTTTATACAATTCTGACAAAATTAATTTTATTGATACTTTGTTACTTTTTCTAAGTTTAGAGAGCTCTTTACACCATCTTCACAATGTCGTCCTTCCTCATCTGACTTGGGTCAACTGATAGTGACCCATTGATTCATGCGTGATCTGGCATGACATCATTTTTGATAAATTGTAAGGCAGATAGGCCTAGACCCACCGACACATGCATGACCTGACATGACATCATGTTTGACCAATTGCAAGGCAGATAGCCTAGACCCACTGACGCATGTGTAACATGATATAATTTTTGACCAATTGCAAGGCTGATAGGCCTAGACCCACTGACACATGCGTGACCTGACATGACATCATTTTTGACCAATTGCAATGCTGCTAGGCCTAGACCCACCGATACATGCGTGACCTGGCATGACATTTTACCAATTGCAAGGCAGATAGGCCTAGAGCCATAGATGCATGCATGACATGTTTGACCAATTGCAAGGCAGATGGCCTGGACCCACTGACACACTCGTGACCTGACATGACATCATTTTGGACCAATTGCAAGGCTGATAAGCCTAGACCCACTGACACATGCATGACCTGGCATGACATCATTTTTGACCAATTGTAAGGCAGATAGGCCTAGACCCACCAATTGCAAGGCAGATGGACTAGACCCACTGACACATGCGTGACCTGGCATGACATCATTTTTGCCCAATTGCTAGGCAGATAGGCCTACAGGGTGTCTACTGCCCTTTAAATCCTTGAAAAGCCCTTGATTTTATTCTTTGCCCTTGAAAACTCCTTGAATTTGATGAAAAAGGTGGGTTGTCCTTGAATTAAAAAAATAAATCATTGAGTGATTGTTCAAATGATTTTTCAAATTCACTATTTATATACTTTTTAATATCTATTAGGAAAATAGTAATATTTAAGTTAATCTACTCACTAATGTGAGTGAACATATGTATGCTTTGGATGCATTATATTTTATGATAGAGGCTCGTTATATTTCTGTGACTGTCACTTGGATACCTCGTTCTTGTTTTTTTGCAGTTGATTTTGGTTATGCTTTGCTTATAACCCATTTTCCCTTAAATACTTCACCTTCATCAATGTCCCATAATGTTTATTGCACATTTTTAATTTAAAGAAAAAAAACAATTGCTAAAACCCATCCTTGATTATTTTTTAAAAAGTCCCTTAAAACCTTGAAAAATCCTTGAATTCAAAATCACCAAACAAGTAGACACCCTGGTCTAGACTAGGGGGTCCCAAGATCACAGAGGAAAAAATGAAACATGTTTTTTTCCCTTTGCTCATGTTTTAATTCTGTTCACACATGCATAAGAAGAGTTCCTGTGAAATTAGATGAAATTTGGAGAATATTTTTGGGTTGCAATAAACTGAACAATTTTCTAATATCCTTCAAAAACAAAGAAAAAAAACTGAAAAGATCGCACATTTTTAGAAAGAAACTTGTAAGGAAACCAAAACAGACAGTTTTCATTGTTTCCATTCAGAAAACCCTTTTAAGGTCATCCTTCTTTTCCCGCCCCACAAGTTTCCGATGGTGGTGGACTAACTAGAGGAGATACTTCTTCTGTGTGGCTGACTTTGTGGACCCCAGGTAGCGCCGGACTAGTGATGCTCCGCTCTGCGGCATCACTGACCACTCAAAGACCAAGTGCCCATTTCCAGGTGTCCTTGAATCAGATGTCCTCCTCCCACAATGCCGGGTCCTTTGCCAGGAAGCCCTCATCTGCATCGAGGTTCTGAAAGAAGCACCATTTCTCCAAAGTGACGAAGGATGAGAGGGAGGTAGACATTGTCATCTTTTTTCCCTGCAATCGCTTGATTTCCTTCTTCGAGGTGGGCTTGTCCAATGCCTTGACCATCTGCTTCTTCTCTACATCAATCCTTGAGTTGAAGAAGTCCCACGTTTTCCTCGGAAATGTACCACAGGTGGCGTCGCAGGGCTTGTTCTGTTGCCTTGGCAATGATTTGGTGAGGGTATGTCTTGAGGATCTCAAGGAAGAGTACGTCGTTCAATAGAGCTTTCACATAAATCGGTGCCTCATGCCATTGTTTGCAGTACACCAGAGCAATGAATAGGGCCACTCGTTCCACTCCAGCATCTGAAGCTTGAGGCAGTAGATGGCCTTGGCCATCCACCTGGCTTGATGGAGAGCTCAAGGATGGTGGAATGGTTTGGCTGGACCTTCACCACCGAGGAACAGGTAGGAGAGACAGAGAAGTTCTTCATAGTCCTCCCTGGGATGGTTCTTCAACATCAGAGCCTCCTTCAGGAAGGCCAATACATCATCCTTCAGCTTGCTGGCAGTGTCATTGGTGGGGAAGAACTCTATGAAGTCCTCCGATGTTTCCACCATCTCTCTCTGCGAGGAATCCACGAAGGACCATTGATCAAATAATTGTTTGAAGATTCCAATGTTTGGACCAGAGGAAGAGCCAAAGCTGGCTTCGAAGACATTCTTGAGGATCACCTCTTGGACATGATTGCGGCAGGCCAACCAAAGCAAGCTTCATCCGAGTTCTTGCTCAATCTGAATGCAAGCACCTTACACCATGCTAGTGTTCGAAGCTGTGGTGTCGAAACAGAAAGTGATGATCTTGTCCCTGATGCCCGCTTCATCCACCTCCTTCAAGACCACTGCAGCCACATTTCTACCAGTTGAATCCAAGCTTGCCGGAACCCCAAGAATGCTTCAGGTGGCAGGACGCACTTCCATTTGATGGAGTGCTTGCCTGCGCCCTACTCTGAAGACTATGTTGTTTTCCAGACTGTTCAGCACATTCTTGTTGAATGTCCCAGCCTGGGCAATCTTCGTGCACATTACCTGTCCTGGTACCAGGATGAGCAGAGTTGCTACCGCTTATCTCTTGTATTCAGGACGGATTCATGCACATTTACTTGTGGACTTAATGACTTTTTGAAGTTTTGAAGGAGTTTTTTTTAGTTTTCAGGGGGAGGGGGAGGCAGACCTCTCCCTAACGCAAGAGCTTACTTCCTGCTTGTTGCCTTTTTCCTTTTTTTATTATTGTTGTTTTTTTGGCTTTGCATATTTTTGTTTTAAAATAGCCCTGTCCTAGACTCGTGATTACAGCGACTTCTGCCCAAGTAGGCAGTTGGCAGACGGCTCCTGAAATTACAAAGAAGGAATTTGTGATCCAATGGAGGCTTTTTTCTTAAAGTCACCACGCATTGGGAGGTCAAAATATGGGTGGATGGAGATCTGCCTCCAAACTGCTCTCAGGCAGCTCCAAGTCCTATGGGTGTAGCGGTTCCCCCTTCACCCCCTTCTGTGGAGTTGCCCATATTTTATCACAGGGGACTGTCAAGAGAGTAGGCAGGCAGCACGAAATTGACCACTTCCGGTGGGAGTCTCCTGTTAGGCCCAACCTGCCTAGAGGGGTGAAGGTCATTTTACCAGCAAAAAACTTGAGTGTGATGGAGGGTACCTCAAATGGGATCTGTGATGCCTTAGGATGGGAGGTGGGTGCAAATGGAGGCCAGCTTCTCCTCAAAGAGGAGGGACCTTCCCTTCTGGTGCCCCTCTTGTCAGCATGTTGGCCAAGAGCAACATGATCCATCAGAGGAGAGCATTAGCTAGCTTGATGGGTAGAGAACCCAAAAGTCCCATTTCTTGGATGCATTTGCCATGTCAAATCCCTCCGAAGTGGGCATGATTAGTGCCCTTCAGACACTTAATGACACACTGGTGAGCTTAACACGCTACCATGACTGTATGAAACGAGTGGACTATTCCATACATGACATCAGCTGAGACCTGACTGACCATTGAGTGGTCAAAGTCCAGCGTGTGGTGAGAAAACAGGGAGGGGCCTCGAGACCCACCCCTGCACTTTTTCCCACATTTGGCTGTGACAGTCTCCAATTGGCTGCATGTTGTTTTATATCGCTACCTTGTGAAGGCATTCATGCCACTGCCATGGAGATGCTACTACTGCCACTGCTTCAGCCATACAAATTGCTCCTGTAGATGTGCAAAGTCTGGCTTACCTGAAGTCTGTGTAATTTACACCAAGGCTGCACACGATAAGTCCCTATTGTGTAAGACCAAGTGTGTCAATTGCGGAAGGCTGCATCCCCCTTCTTCAAAGCAATGTGGTGCGTATCTCCCAGAGAGGAAATTGTACTGTCAATGCCCACTACCACTTTGCTGCATTAGTGAGCATCCCCAGCACATCTGGGAATTTCCCACGATGTCTGGTTCCTTGGTGAAACCAGGACTGCATGGCTCGCAGAGAGGAGCTACAGATCATGACCTAACCTGCAAGCCTGTAAGATTGCCTTCCACAGAGTTAGGGTTCAGTATCACTGGACAATGAAATCCAATGTCAAGGATATGGCAATGAGTCTGTAAAATGAAAGAGAAGTACCTTCCTCCATCATTTCTCATTCTGTCACTGAATAGGAACACTGTTGCTGCACTGCCTGATGTGGCAGAGGCCTTTTTTTAAAACTTCTGTGGCCCAGTGCGACACTACTTTCCCTTTGGATATATGTGACTCCAAGAGGAATGGAAGGACATTGACTTCACATCCAGAGGTGGAGAGTCATATAATGTGCTCTTCACCATACAGGAATTAAGAGAGGCCTTGAAAATCTGTAAAGACAGGTCTCTGGGGCACGATGACCTTCCCTATGCAATGCTTCAGCATCTTCCGCAAGAGAGGATGTCCTTTCTGCTAGACCTCTACAACTGAATCTGGATACAGAGATCCTTCCTGAGCATGCGGTGCATGGCGGTGGTGATTCTGATCCCAAAGCTGGAAAAAGATCACTTGCAGCCTATCAACTTCCACCCAATTATACCAACACTGCGTGTGCAAGCTGCTCAAGAAGATGGTCAATATCCGATGTGGTTCATGGAAGGAGAAAAAGACCATCATAGTACATTTTTGTGGGATCCGGGTATACATCATGACCCCAATCTGTATATCTATGGCAAGTGGATCCTGTGCAGGGATGAGGTTCAGTTTTGGGTTTGGTCTTTGACACCAGACTAGCCTGTGGTCCTCACCTCCATTCCATGAAGATTGATTGCCTTAGTGTAATGAACCTTATAAAATTACTATCAAGCACATCATGTTGATGCTGCACAATGCAATAATTTTGCCAAACTAAAGGTGCTGTAGCGGGATACTATGTATCTTCCGCGCTTTTCACTAGGGTTAGGGACTAATGATTGGGAGATAAAAGTCCACTTTTAGTTTCATTTCCCCAAATAATTCACAATATATATATTCAAATAAATATTTACAAAATGAAATAAATTGTGACAGCACTGTTGGACTATGGCAAAACAATATATTGGAAAGATCTAGTGGCCATTTCAGCCTTACAATATGCTCCTGATCAGGACCCCTCTTTAGTACAAAAAAAAATTATTGGACTCTCTTCAATCCATGGAAGGGAGTGGAAAATGTTAAGGTAAGACATATTCCAAACTGGCTCTGGCTTCCACTCGAGTGTCTCAGGGTGTCCTTTCCCTTACACATTTGGCTAGGAAGCAGATGGAGCCAAATTGACCCAAATGGTCATCAGTGGTGGTTCTCCAATTTATGAGTGGAGGTTAGGCCAGCCAAATTGACCCAGAAAATCTGTTGCCAAAGGCTGGTGGGATGCCAAAATAAGGATTAGTGACTGCCACAAATAAATAAGCCTGGGTAACAAAAATTTGAGCCTTGATTCAGCAGCCAACAGCTGGGCTCTAGTTTATGAAAGATTAATTTACAAAAATATAATCTGTAACAAAGAGAAAATTTTTAGAAAACAAAATATATATAGAGTAAAAATAAATCTACACTCCTAATTTCTATCTACAACCTAATCTATCCCAACTCCCTTCTTAGCGAAACACACACTTTTATCATAAACCATGAAAGGGGAGGGTAAAAGGACAGACTAAGGCAAAGTGGTGAAAAATCCATAGTGGACAAAATGCGGAGAATGGCTCCCAAATATACTCTTCATTCACACACCAGCCATCCACCACAGTGCTAGATTCCATCCACCATGGAGGAGTGCGTCTTGCAACTGGGGCATTCAGGTCCAGATGCAATTCCCTTGGACCTCTGCAGGCATTCAGCACTGATCAGGTGCTGCCTATTGAAACTTCCTGATTCTGCAGCCAGCCAAAGGGTGTGGGCTGATGCCAATGCCGCCCAACACCCTGGTAGAGGCTCCACTCCAGAGGCATTTCATGCACGACTCTGGGTGGGTGTTGCTTGAGGTTCACCTGGACCTGACCGGCAAATATGCCCACAGACTAAGTCCAGACTATGTCCTTGGGATCTCCCTCTGGTCACCTTTTGTAGGGGACTTTCTGGGAGAAAAGGATAACTTCCGCCACATGCTGAACTCCAGGTTAAAGACCATCAGTCTGCGCATGAGATCTATACCACTCTACACAGGTGGCTCCAAAACCAAAGAGGGAATCAGTTTTGGAGTCATCTTTTGCTCATCCATGAAAGGGAGCAGTCTTCCTACAGCTGCCTCTATATTCATGACAGAACTTACTGCAATCTTGACTGCCTTCAGCCTTATTTTCCTGAAGACTGATGTAATTTATTCAGACTCTCTAAGTGTCCTTCTGGCAATAGATTGTTTTAATCCCAACCACCCGCTGGTTCGATCCATCTTAGAGTGGCTACATCTATTGAGGAACTGAGGTTGCACTTTGCAATTCTGCTGGGTCCCTGGCAAAAAGATGGTTGATGCCCTCACTAAGACATTCGCATCAAGACCAGCAACAACAACCCCTCACAATACCAGCATGTTATCTCTTACCTGCCATCCGCCATACCATACTTCAGGCATTGAAAGAACAGTGGACCTTGTTAGACAGAAACAAACAGATCAATTTGTGAAAGTGTGGAGAGATGGAAGTACAGTGGTCTGCCACACATCTCCGGTGGTTACACATCTCCGAGTGGGCCCCACTAAAATAACTCATAGGCTACTTATGGAAAGCGGTCCACCCCCTTATTGTGATGATTTTTTGGTCCCCTCATGGTGTTCCACTTGATGGTGGTGTCCGAGGCTGGGAGATTTCTGTAACGCTCATCTTGTGAGGCACCGGGGGGCAGATGGTGCCTACTCCCTACTTTCCATCTTGGTCAGGCTGGTGGAGTGGATCGGGATTTGGTCATATTTTTGAAGGAGGCTGGCCTCCTCAAACATAAATAATATATTACAAAAATACTTTTCCAAATATCTATTCTATTTTAAAACTATGAATAGTTTAAAATAAATTTTAATATATATTCCATATATTTTATCTTTCACCCATTTACTGATCATCTTTCAACCATTTATCCCCATCCTCATCATTCTTCCTTTAAAGCATTATTATGTAAATATCTTAACTTCATCATGCATAATTCATCTATTGTCTCATTTACACACTCACCCTTCATCTCATACATTCATTCATCCATAAATCATTACTCATCCATTTACTCATTAAATACGCATTGTCTTAAATTTATAAATTTATTTCTTAACAATTATTGAATCATAATTGTAAATCTTCAACCATTTTAGATTTTTGAGCATCCATCATCCATCCATCACTCATTCACTGCCCATAATAAATCCATGAACTACATAAAAAGGTTTAGCTGGTGGCATAACCTGGTAGTTGCGCTACTCAAAACCAATCAATCCTTGTCACTAACTGCCCTCACTGCATCCACAGCCCATCTCGGCAGTTTCCTAGCCCTAAACGCAAAGGTTTTAGGGTTAGGAAACTCAAAATGCTTAGTATAGCTCTTGGGCCTGTTATCCCTCTTGTTCTTCCCAAGTTGTGCCCATGGAGGGTACCACCTCTGACTATTTGTTGCCACACCTGCTCCCAAAGCTTCCACAGCTCCTGAAATCTTGCATTCAACCTTTTTGGAGCACACTTCATGTTATGCTGGATCCGTCCCAGTGTATACGGATGGCTCCAAGTCCCAGGAAGGTTGGTTTCTGACAGCACAGCTGAGCTGGTTGCAATACACGCTGAAACCCTACCAAAAGCAGTATCAATATTCACTGCAAAGTGTTATTCCCTGAAACATGCAGTTCAGATGAATAAATGCTCTAATCCTGCTAGAAATAATATCATATATCTTGCACCGGAAGGAAAAATCTCCTGCTTGCGTCTAGCACACTTAGGGATCACTGGCAATGAGAGGGTGGATACACTGCCAATATGGCCACCCTTCAGCCTGCTAACATCACAATACCCTGTGAAATCTACATTGTTGTAATACGAGCCACCATCTGAAAGCTCTGGATGGTCTGATGGGATGCAACACATCTTACCAAGCTTAATGACATGGAACCCTCAAGGACTTACTCACCAACAGGAAGTCTCTGTGTGCCAACTTCGCATCCGGCACACATTTATCACTCACATTCCTAATGTAAAGGGACTACCCTCCTTACTGCAAAGACTGCATTATACTCCTCACATCTCATCGCAAAATGCCCTAGTTATGGAGAACTCTTAACACCATCGATATCTTAAGATCAGCATTAATGGTGGAGAATATCTGCCCTGGAGGCAGAATCATCCACCACCTAGAGGAAACACAACAACTCCACAAGTTGTAGATAAGTCTCCAATATTCTGATCTGCATTTTAATTTTTTTTACTTATTTCAGCCAGCACTGCATATTCACCTTATCATCCATTTAGTGCTTCAATCATCCATGCACAATCACCTTGCCATTCACATGACCAACCAATTTTTTTTTAATAGATATTACAGCACAATCATCTTGCAGTGAGCACCAAAAGGACTTGTGCAATCCATCTGTCCATCCCACTAAGAAATAAATGCATCTTAAATGAGTGGCAAATAAAAAGTTTTTATTAATTTACCATGTTTTAGGAATTGCTGTTTATATATATTTTACTAACAATTTTTTGTAGAAGTAACCTTTTCCTTTATTCATAAATGATTTTTTTTTTATTAATTTACAATTAGATAATTTTTTTTTAAAGTAAAATAAGAATCAGAATTTATTTTTATATCATCTCATCATCACCATCAATGATATAAAAATACATTTAAAAAGTTCAATTAGCAAAATTTTTCTTATGCACTGCAAAAATTGAGTTTCAAAGTATTTAAATTAAAAAATAAAAAGTAGTCCTATAAATTTACTAGCTAGAATCGTCTCTTTGGACAACCTTTTAAGAATTCTTTGCAATGAATATAACATATGAAGAAGATGAAATATTTTTTGGTCCACTCTCAAGCAAAGAATCTGTTAAATTGAGTAAAAGGAAAACAGAAATATTACCACCTATCTCCTTAACTGAGTAAGTATTTTAAAATGTTCAAATAATAATGAGAGAATGATATTTGTATTCAGCTCTGTTAAGCATTACTCCTTAAAGTACTACTTTATCAGTTCTTGGCTATAATATTAAGTTTCAAACTTCTTACTTAACTCTTAGTGCACCAATCATGCCTCTCAAGCTCCAAAACTGTCCATTGCCAAGTGAACCAATTGCCTCTGAGGCTCTATGGACTTCTTTGTTGAAATTTTCTTTTATAGATGGGATCTTATATAAACTTTAATATATTTTTATAACTAAATAGAAATTTCTCACCAATGATGGTTTCATTTCTAATTTCTATAATTTTTTATAGCACTTTGGCTGCTATCAAGTTTAAAGTGGGAGGTAACATTCAAAGTATGCCTTTGTCTTTGCAAAATGCATGCTCATTATCCATATATTCACTTTTATTCTGATGGCTTTCACTTGAAATAATGCTACAACTTTTATTAAAGCTATCATCACTATTGTCTAAAACATTACTCATTGAATTATTACAAAATAATTACTAGCTGACATTCAAAACTGGCTTGTATGCTTGCTATGATGTCATTGACTGGTACCCACAAATTGTTGTACTGCACTCTAAATTTTTAAATATATCTCTAACCTCTAAATAATTGTTATTATTTGAAATATCATATATGAAATTAATGCCCTAATTCTGAAAGGAAATGAAAACATTGACAGATTAGTTTGGAACATATATTAAAAAAGAACTTATAATTAACTTATCTAAAGGTTATCCATAAATTCTAACTTTTCTATAAGAAACCTTGAATTTTGAGATACATTATAAAATATTTAAAATGAGTTAAAAATGTCAAATTGACTGTCTCACATATGTATTCTTTCCCAAATTTATGGCTATTGGGTAACTAATTTGCCAAGTGGGATGGGTGTAAATGTACATTGCGCTTACTGATCAAATGTTTAAATAAAAGCAGAATTTAAGTTCAAGTATTCAATCCATTTTAAGGGTTCATCTTTTAACTGTATAATAAAATATGAAGCAATACAAAGGTTACTTTAATAAGGCACAATTTTTCTACACATAATTACAAGTGTTGGTAATATTTACTAATACAGTTTAAATGAGTATATACCAGTAAAATGACCCCAAACTGAGAAAAATGATGATTTGGTAGTGGTTTTGCCATCAATCATACTTTTTTAGGCCTTTTATTTATCAAAAGGAAACTACAGTTTAATATGGTATCAGAACGTTGTCACACAGAGTATGGCAGCTGCTAGAAAAAATCCTAAACACTAACCAACCTCGCTAATAATGTCAAAAAATGGCCAACAAACTTCATTTTCAGCAGAAAAGGACACGTGACACAAAGCAAAAAAATCATGCATACAACCACTCACAACATCCTGCAATCACAATCTCCAATGATCTGAACAAACACACCTAGACAGATGATATCTTGATAACTGCACAATACTGCAAAGTCAATACATAAAAACAATGGTGGCAACAAAACTGAATGACATCCTCACTACTTGAATCTTTCAGTAACACTTCACATGTAATTGCTGAAATTAAAAAATAATAATACAAGAACATACCCTACTACGAATCACACTCAATAACACGACTGCTTACATGTAGCTAACATCACACTGATCATCTTGATCACCATATAGCAGGGATCAGGTCTGTATTTAGGGCTGTATGGCGAAGAAGATGGTAAATGGCATACAGGAACTTGAAAGTTATATGTTATTGCTCCCCCCCCCCTCCCCAATGCCACAGTTTCTGCCAGCCAGGTTGATGTCAAGATTATCTTGTGCTAGGCTCCTGGACATGTGGAAATGATGGTGCCAAAGATTCTGCAAGCACTGGATGACCAGACCAGCCTTTGGCAGAAATCCGGGGACCCCTACGGTCTGCTTGGCTGTTATCATGGTCCTATCCCCCCTTGCCATGATAGCTGTCATGTTTGAGTTGGGAACACGCACAGGATGCATCACCATTTGATGGAACGCTTTCTTGCACCTTATTGTGATGCTTGTGTTCTCCCTCAGACTGTTCAGCACTTCTTGTTTAATTGACAAGTCTGGGTAATCTGTGGCATGTTACCTGTCCCACTTGTTCCATGTACACAGGATGTGTTTGTATACACAGACTTGTGGACTATATGCATCAAATGGAGGAGGCTGGCCTCCTCCATTTTATTTGCCTCTGTGTAGATCGTATATTCCTGCACTGGGTGGAGGCAGGCTCCCCTCCGATGCTTGAGTGTGCTTCCTTCTTTTGCTTTTTTATTTTGTTGTTTTTTCATATATTTTTTAAAAATCTAGCTTAGGATTAGACTGTAATGTGACTTTTGCTCGTGTAGACATTCGCCAGATGTGCTTCTTAATAAAAAGAATATACTATTGTACCCTGTCTCTTTCCATGAACCTATCTTCCATTGCCTTAATGGTATCAAGGCATTTTATTTCATCTCAGAATGAGATACACTTGTAGGACACACCATCTGATGGAGTGCTCACCCGGCAGGGGGCTACCCTGTTTAGTTTGTTACACAGCGCAATGAAATGCTTTGGACAAGAAGAGCCAATCGACTCACTCTTCACAACACTAAAAAAACAATGAATATAAATGTAAATGGAAGTATCAAAATGTAGGAGAAACATAAATATACATGTGCAATATCCATTGTAGTACAATGTCTCAAACAGTTTATATTGAGTTAAGGAGCCTGACAGCCTGATGGTAAAAGCAGTCTTTCAGTCTTTTGGTGAACATAGTCAGGTACCTATACCGTCTGCCAGATGGTAGCAGGCAGAAAAGTCTGTGATCCTTAATGATGCTGTATGTCCTCTGCAGACACCAGCTGTGGTAAATTTCCTGGATTGAAGGTAGACTGCTTCCAGTGATGTGGTGTGCTGTCGGCACCACTTTCTGTAGTGTTTTATGGTTATGACTAGAACAGTTCCCATACCACACTCCGATGCACCCTGTCAGCAGGCTCTCAATGGTACACCTGCAGATGTTGGTGAGGATGATGGTATTCATGACAACCTTTCTCAATCTCCCCAGGAAATATAGCCGCTGCTGAGCTGTCCTGACCACAGCGTCTGTGTGTAGTGACTTGGACAAATCCTCTGTGATGTGAATGCTAAGGAACTTGAAACTGCTGACTCATTCTACCTTAGCGTTGTCGATGTGGCAGTCTGTCTCCTGAAGTCCACTATCATTTCTAGTTTTGTTGATGATCAGGGAGAGATTATTGTCCTGGTACCAGTTGGTCAGTGTTTCCACCTCTTTTCTATAGGTGGCATCATCATTATTTGTGATGAGGCCCATGATGGTTGTGTTGTCAGCAAACTTAAAGATGGAGTTAGAAATGTGCCTGACGATACAGTCATGAGTGAACACAGTTGTATTTACAAATCCACGTTTGTGACTTTCCCCCCCAAATATTTATTAAAGATGTATACCAAAAATATATACAGTCATAAATTAAAAAAAGATACTTGAATATGAACAAAATTTAATAATAATAAATAAAATATATGATATGATATTGATGGCAGCATGTTGGGTAAGGGCAACATGATCCATCAGAGGAGAGCTCTAGCTAGCATGATTGGTAGGTGACCTGTAGATGGGGGCCTGCTGGCGAATGCGTCAAATTCCTTAGAGGCTGCCATGATTAGTGACCTTTGGACACTTTATGACTTGCCGGTGAGTGTGGCACTGCTCTCTACCATGAACTTTGTGAAAGAAGTGGTTTATGCAAAGGAACTCGTGGACTACTCCATACATGACATCACCTTAGAGCGGTCAAAGTCGGACATGTGATGAGAAAACAGGGAGGGGCCTCAAGACCCACCCCTACACTTTTTTACGTTCTACCTTGACAAGCTCCCTGAGTCGGTGCATGCTGGTTGTTATTGCTACTGCCACTGCTTTGGCCATAGGAATTACTCCTGTAGATGTGAGATGTGCAAAGTTTGGTTACCTAAAGTTCACGTAAGTTTGCTCCATGGCCGCACATTATAAGCTCAAATCGTCTATATCCTGTCCATTCAGGCTACAGATCGTCTCTCATTTTGCAAGGCTAAGGACTTGGTCTGTGCACGCCCGACGCCTACTGGGACATCTTATGCCTCAATGTGCTTCTAGGTCAATGATCACAGTCGTTTCCATGCCTATTCGGAACTCTTCTGCAGGTTTTACCCACCTTGGGCACTCTTCTGGCTTCGACACCTGGATGAGTGAGGCATGGCCTCTCTGTTAGATTTGTTGAACAGGAACTGGTTAGAGGGTATCTTCCCAGACTCCTTGTAAATCACTACTGTGCTTGCTTTTTGCAAACTGGGGAGAGATCACTCTACCCAGGCCGGTTTCCACCCAATCTCTCTAACCTCCTGTGTGTGCAAGTTGATGGAGAAATTGGTAAATGTTAGATTAGCCTTCTTTCTGGATACCGGAGGCTACCTGTCTTCCGTGCACTGCGGCTTCTGCAAGTTCCACTCCATGTTGTATGCTCTGCTTCAGTTGGAAAATGCCGTCTGTGAGGCCTTCTTTTGTAGACAGCACTATGGCACAGTGTTTTTTAATCTGGAGAAGGCCTATGATACTGCATGAAGATACTATCATTCAGACTCTCCACACTGGGGTGAAGGAATGCCTCCCAATTTTTATATCTAAATTTTTGCAAATTTATAACTCTGTATAAGGGTGGTGGGGAGCCCTTTCTGGACCAATGGAGCAGGAAGAGGGTGTCCTGTAGGGAAGTGTCCTCAGTGTCGCACTCATTGCCCTGAGCATCAATGGCATCAACTTGTTGCTGGAAGATTTTTTCGCTTCTCTCTATGTGGATGACCTTTTGATCTCTTTTGGTGCTGCCCAGATGCCAACTCTGGAGCGTCTACTCAACAGGCATTCAATTTTCTTTGACCAAGACTAAGGTGGTGCAATTCTGAAGCCATCCACAGCTCCACCCTGACCCGGACTTATTCTAAATGGGGATCGCCTGGAAGTGGTGGACTCTCACTGTTTCCTTGGTCTTGTATTTGAACGACACCTCACCTGAGATGCTCATATTCACACTCTTGGGACTCTTGTACCCGTGTCATGGATATTCTTCATTCCATAATGTTCAGCACCTGGGGTGCTGATAGGGCTATTGGCCTACTTTTTTTATTGATCCTTTGTTCCTTCGAAGCTCGACTACGGATACAAGTTTTATTATCCAAAGCTGAGTATGTGTTGCGGAAGATGGACTCGATCCACTTCACCAACCTTTGCCTGGTGACTGGTGCCTTCTGCATGACCCCCATTGAGAGCCTACTTTACGTTGGGGAGATGCCACTCGCTCTGCGCTGCACACAGTGCATTATTCGTCTCTATGACTGAGTGGCACCTCCCTCAGTCTCCAACTTATCTCACTGTATCCGCAGCTGATCTCTATGGTGCCTATGCCACTGAGAGAGCCTAGTCAATACCCTAAGCCCTCTGGGTTCAGGGCAAGCAAACTCCTTTGATAGCTCAGTATAGCTCTCAGGCTGCTACCGCCCTTGGTTCTTTCCAGGATGGCACCCTGTTCCCAAAGCTTCTACAATGCCTAGAGTATTATGTTCGGCCCTTTTGGAGCCCAATTCCTGTCATGCTGATCCATGCCATTATATACTAATGGCTCAATGCCTTATTCCCTATGTTTAAATTCAGCAGGGCTCTACCAAGCACTGCTTCTCTCTTTATGGATGAGTTGGTTGCAATTCTCCACTTGGTATGAGAGATAATGCGCAGTGCCCAGTTCAGAGAGCGAATTGTGATCTTTAACATCCTTAAAAACTGCCCTGAGTGCTCTCAGGGCATTGAAATCTCCACACAGCTGTTTGGTTTTAGTCCAGGAACGTCGACAATAGATGTACTTTTTATTATGAAGCAAATACAGGAAAAGTTTAGTGAAAAGAAGAAATTTTATCATGTCTTTGTGGACCTGGAGAAGACATTCGATTCATTGGGCACTGTGGAGGCAAAAAGGCTCGTGGCTGCAGTCATGTCTGTATGTGGAATCAAGGTCAAAGGTGAAAACAGTGTCAGAAACATCAGAGGCTTTTGATATTAAAGTATGAGTGTACCATGGATCAGCTCTTAGTCCGTTACTCTTTATTACAGTAATGGATGGAAAAGGCTACTAAATTGGCAAGAGGAGATGGCCCATGGGAATTACTGTATGATGATGACCTGGTGTTGATAGCGGAATCAAAGGTAGAAGTGGCTGATATGTTTAACAGATAGAAGGAAGAAATGGAGTAGAGGGGATTGAAAATAAACATGGAAAAGACAAAATTGATGGTTCCTCGAAGTAAGGCAGGAGAAAGGATTCAGTCAGGAAGATGGCCATGTGGATGTTGTGGAAGAGGAGTGAGAGCAAACTTTTTATTGTGTATTGAGTGTAATAAATGGTGTCATCAATGATGCTCAGGTTTGAGAAATCTCTGAGGGGTACAGAACTTTGTATGTCCATGATGTGTGAGGGAGGAGGAGGATGGTGATGAATGAGGGCGTCAAGTTGGTGGTGGATGCAGGTGTGTTGGAAGAAGTATAACAGTTGTTACCTGGGAGATGTTGGATTGTGAAGCAGGAGGGGAGAGAGCAATAAGAGCAAGAGTAGCAGTTGCATGGGATAAATGGCAAGAAATAGCCAGTTTATTAGTGAACTGCAACATAGGATTATTAAGGAGCAGAGGAAGGATATATGAAGCCTGTGTGAGATCTCCTCTTTTGTATGGGGCAGAAACATGGGCACTGACGAGCAGACTGATGGATGTTCTACGCAGTTGTGATTGCAGGATACTGAGATACATGGCTTGAGTGCAGTGGCAGGATCGGAGGTCAAGCAGTGAAGTGGCGGAGATGTGTGGGGTTGAGGCCAAAAAGATTGAGATAGTTTGGACATGCGAAAAGGACACAGGGATATGTGTTGGGTGAAGTGGAGGGGTTGAGGGGCAGCGGTTAGTGGGAAGGCCAAGGGAAAAGTGGGGGAGGATATGGATAGATTGGGAATAGAGGATTATATGGCACAAGATCGACATATGTGGAGGATAGATAAACGAGTGTGAGGGCTTGGTGACTAGATCAGCATTTTGCTCTTCCTCACACCGAATATATAGCAGGAATAAAGCAGCCATCCAGGCTGCTTGGCAAAGAAGATGGGAGATGGCTGAGGAGAACTTAAATTTGTATGTCACTGCGCCGGGACTGTTCCCATGGACTTACCTTCCAATGCTGCCACAGCTTCAGGTCGCTTTCTGTTGTCTTCAAATTGGGCACACTCGTGGGATCCACTGCCATTTGATGGAGCGCTCGCCTGCACTTTATTGCAAGGACGGTATTTTCTTCCAGACTATTCGGCACATTCTTGTTAAATATCCCAGTTTGGCTGATCTTCGTGCACATTACCTTTTCCAGTATCGGGGCAAGCATGGTTGGGCACAATACTCCTAGAAAATGTCTTTCAAAGTTCATTCATTCACTATTCTGTAATCAATACACAGTTGCAAACTTCCATCTGTCTTCCACACAGGTACAATCAGACTATTCCAACCACTCACACTTGGCTCAGTCACGCCAATTCTCTCCAATTCTTCACTTTGTTTCTCAATCTTTTGGCCTCCCTGGGAAGGAAATGACAAGGCCTTTGATAAATTGATGTGTTTTCACTCAACACAATCTTAAACTCATGCAAGAGAGTGTTGCCAAAGTCCTCATTCCCTTGACTCAAGACACCCCTCTCAAAGTTCTATCTTCTAGACCAGTAAATCATCTGTCAAATTTCTATCTTGTATCATTAGCTTCCACAGAAAAGAGTTAATCAATATCACATTATGACTTCAAGAGGAGTGGAGTTTCTCATGGCAACTTCAATCATATCAACATCACAAAGTATCTCATTTTGACCATAATTTCCATAATGTTGGCTCATATTTTGATAGCAAAGGACCATGTATTCAAGTAAAGTCCTTAACCAAGAAGCAGTTTTCCTCATACAATAATTGGCAGAGGTTTTCTTCCATGAACTCAATGGCTGAGAGGAACCTAAAGTTGCAGGGCCAATGTGCCGTAACTGTTCCCATGGACCTAGCCCCAATGCTGCGACAGCTTCAGGTTGCTTTCTGTCATCTTTGAATTAGATACACTCATGGGACACGCAGCCATTTAGTGGAGTACTCACCTGCGCCTTATTGTGACAACTGCATTGTCCCCCCCCAAACTTTAGCACATACTTGTTTAATATTCCAGTCTGGGTGTTTGTTACCTGTCCTGGTTGTGGGGTAAGTGAGGTAGCTCCCACTTGTCCCTAGTAATTGGGATGAGTTCATGCACACGGATTGGTGGACATTTTTGAATTATTGGAGGAGTTTGGTCTCCTCAATTTTATTTGACCCTCTTTGGTGTTGGTTGCATTATCCTGTGCCAGAGGGAGGCTCACTTTGTTTCTTATTGTTTTTTTTGTTTTTTTTTTGCTTTTGTAAGTTTTCTGGTTTACTAGTATTTACCTTATTTTATTGTAGCCTAGTATTAGGTTTACAATTGAATGCTGCAACTTATACCCTTGTAGGCCATTGCCAGATAGTGCCGGGGGAGAGGTGGACCTCTCCCTGATGCTGGAGCCTGTTTTTTTTGTTATTCTAAAGTAGCCTTCTACTAGGCTATCGTGGTGAGTACGGCGACTTATGCCCAAGTAGGCAGTCACCAGATGGGTTCCTAAAAGAAAAAAAAAGTTGCCAGATAGACGCTATTAAAAAATATATAATAAAGTTGTGCAACTACCACCATTATTGTGAAACTCATTATGTTCAGTAATGCAAATATTAATAATTAAATTTGTTTTCCAGTCTTGATGTTGCTGCATCTAAGGCAATTTCAGACCATTTTGAGGCTATTTTCCCACCCAATCTTGGATTGGACGTTCCAAAGCAAGTTGAAGGTACGCCCTTATCTTCTGATATAAAAATGTTGAGACCAGTTGAAGCTATATCTACAGATGAAACTTATATGAATGATGAAAAAGACTATATTCCTGAGGTCATTGGTTATGAACCAATAAGCAAGTTGAATAATTATGCCCATGCTGATAGAGAAAGAGACCCTGTAATTAAATCTGTAGATGTTAAAGCTGAGTCCTTTCCAGCAGTATCACAAAGCTATATACATGAATATCAATGGGAAAACTATACTCAAATTGATCATCCTGATTCAGCTGTATTATCAATGCAAGATACAAGTTCAGATACTCCAACTTCTGAAACTTCACTTGAAACTAATATTCCCATTCCTAATCACTTAAATCTAAACTTCAATGAAGTTCTTGATAATGAAACAAATGTTTCATACAATCAGTCTTCTTCACCTATATATAGAACTAATTCACATTTTTATGACTTGGGTGATGATACCCAGGGAACCCAAAATATTGAAGTAAAAACATCAAAAAAATTGGATGAGGTAACCTCAGAAACCTCAGATAAGGCTGATGTCTCATCAAATTTAATGTCTGATCAAATTGAAGATAAACAGTGTGATAATCAGTTCATACACAATTCACATTCAGACTTTGAGAGGCTTGAAAATTTAAATTGCGGTACAAATTTGTCAAGTGCTGAAAGTGAAGAGAATGAATTTCAAAATATGAATGAGAAACATGTACTAAGAGCATCTGATATCTCTAGAAGTTCCTCAGTTTGTAGCAGTCCAAGCAGGCAGTTTAATGATACACTTGAAGGAATGGAAATGCTTCTTACTTGTGGATTGAAATATTTGGAAGATAAAAAGGATTTCTGTGACTCTCGTGAAACTGGTTTAAAAGTGCCAGTTCTTTGTGTTAATGAAGACATAGTTTATTGTGAAAAAGAAAGTACCATTTCTGGTTCAAATTCAATTTCATCTTTTGTGCCTATTGTAGATTCTGAACATACTCCTACTGGAAATAAAGTCCAAATGGAACTTATAAAGCAGGCATTAACTTTGAAGGAGGATAGAAAAGATCTCATGGTACCAAAGGTGGAGTTGAAGGAAGACAGAAAAGATCTCATGGTACCAAAGGTGGAGTTGAAGGAAGACAAAAAAGATTTTATGATAGCAAAAGTGGAGTTGAAAGAAGACAAAAAAGATCTAATAGTACCAAAGGGAGAATCCCTTTATAAACCACCCACAAATGTAATAGAGTCAGATAGAATGGAGTCAAGTCAGACATATAATGAGCATAAAAACACATTATCCTCTCTCAGAACTCCCAAGCTAACTAGTTCCAAAATGTCTGCTGCAAACACTTATTCCCACTCTACAAAAAATCCTAGTATCCCATCAAAACCATCCTGTAACATACCCAGACCAATTATAAAAACACCGAGCCATCAAAATTTAAACTGCAAATTGCCTGCCCAATCCTCTAATTTAAGGCCTTGCAAAACTACAACTTGTATGACCCCTCATCGACCCCCATTAATTCCTAACAATAAAATTACTGCAGGTTCTACATATAAACATGTACAAGGCATTGCAAAAACCCCACAGTCATTAAAAAAAATAAGGCAAATGAATATTGTCAGTCCAGTAGCAAGATATTTGCAAGAAAATCCCCCTCCCCCTCTCATTGCTACTATAAAGCCCGGGCATGCAATAACTCCCCATAAACTCATAAAAGAATCCTTGACTCCATCTCCTACTCATGAATATCCACATAAGGATTTTGATGAAAGCTCCTTGAAGAGAGAGGTTACTATGTCTAAGAATGAAGAAGGCTTAAAGAAATTGACTCTCCAAGTGCATTCAAAGGTAAAGGTGTGTTTAGATTTTACAACTGATTTCTACATATTTTTTCATTGAGAAAGAATGTTTGTTATAAATATTTTAAATGTTTCAGGCACCTCTAAAAGAAGTAATATCAACTAAACATGAAGATGTCTCCCTTAAATCCCAGCCAGTTCTTCCTTGTTTTGTGTATCACCAAGGAAGAGTGGTTCAGCTTGTAAGTTTTAGATTCTTTTACTTATTTTCATCATCATCAATCATACCTTCTAATAACTAGCCATTTAAATCGTTTGTCTTTCAGCCTCTTACCGGAACCTGGCTGGCTGCAGAGAGTGCTAGGGGGTTATTAACTCTTTCCCGCTTCCAGTGCACATATAAGGCGGCTACACTGGCCCCTTCCTCGGAGTTAAAATGCAAGGACAATGTCCCCAGCTATGGCCAGTGGTATTGTTAAGGTTCATCTTAGCTCATAATAAGGATGATTGTGTGTTAAGGATTGCATTCTGGATGTTTTGGATCTTATGGGGCCTTTTCCCTATATCTCCTATTGTCCTTCATTCCCCCTCCCCCATATCTGTCAGAGAGGGTGAGGTGACACAGGCTCCCTTTAAACTGGTGCAGAAACTCCCCTTTAGTACCTGGAGGAGCAGCACATCTTCCCAGCCAATGAGGAAAGCTTTAAACTCTTGACAGGGCCTGGGGAAGTTGGCAGGTTCTTCCTCTATGGACCCCATTTTATTCCCTAAGAGTATCCCCCCCCTCCTTATTTCTCCTATCTAGATTTAAGGACCTGACTAGCTACCTCATGTTGTATCAGAGAGAGGCTTTGGGACCTTTAATCCAGAAGGGGAGGGGGGGGGGGGCTGTGTAGCCTGTTACACTTGGTAACTAGAGAGGCTGCAACCCCTCCCAGCCTGAGTGCCATTAGGGAGGCCCTGTTACTGGGCTGACTTGAACCCTCTGATGGGGCCTGGGAAAGTTGGCAGGTTCTCCCTCTATGGACCCCATTTTTTTCCCTAAGAGTATCCCCCCCCTCTTTATTTCTCCTATCTAGGTTTAAGGACCTGATTAGCTACCTCATGCTGTATCAGAAGAGAGGCTTCGGAACCTCAAAGCCTGAAGGGGGGGCGCTGTGTAGCCTGTAACAGTTGGTAACTAGAGGGGCTGCAACCCCTCCCAGCCTGAGTGCACATTAGGGAGGCCCTGTTACTGGGCTGACTTGAACCCTCTGATGGGGCCTGGAAAAGTTGCTGGTGTGCTCACCCCTCACCCACACTCAGCACTACTTTGCCTTATTATTATAATTCTTATTATTATTTATCGTCTTTTATATTTGTTATTAGTATTTATTATAATTATTTATTATGATTATTAGTATGTTAATATTATTTATTATCATTACGGCTCTCCACTCATTTTCTCCCCACACTTGGCACCCTTAGGAGTGTTTTTCCCTGTACAGAGGTCAGTCCAGTAGTCATGGTGCCTTGGTGGACTGCATGCCATGCTGGGATCACCTAGCACCAGGGTATGATAATAATAAGTGATCACTCACCCTTGGTAGTGAACCTGCCTATCCCCACTTCTCTTTATTACATACCCTCCTACCCCTTTGCACACTTGCTCTCCTATCCAGAGAGGTTCTGGCTGCCCAGCACACTTTCATCCACTTATGAGCCTTAGTCAAGTGGCAGTGTATACCGCGAGGGCCCTACCGGAAACGAGGGCCAAAAGCCCAGTGGCTAGGGAAAGTACTAGGCATGGGGTTTTGCTTGGCCATCGACTCTCCTCACCTTCCTCCAGGACACTTATAAGGTGGCTATGCTAGAACCATTCTTTATGGTAAAAGTTCCAGGACAATATTACAAATGGCAGGCTGGTTTGGCAAAGCCCATCAACATTGGACCAGGACTGATTATACATTCATACCTTGATTCAATGGACCCCAGTTAAACATTTGTAAAGGAACAGACAAAATTTACGGCTGCACATCTGTCGTCCACAAGCAGACAACCATTCAGTTTTGCATTCTTGTAACTGCATATGTTGCTTATTGCTCCATTGTTCTTCCCTTTTTTTATGTTTCTGTGATGGCATGGTTTTGGCAAGCCAGGCGGATGTTGAGATTATCTTCTGCTGGGTTCCTGGACATGCAGAAATTCTGGGGAATGAACATACCATTGAGGGTGTCAAAGAGTCCGTGAGGACATGGCCACCAGACCAGCGTTTTGCTTTTCCTCACACAAACTACCCTGCAAGAATATGGGCTGCTTTCCAAAGAAGATGGGAGATGGTCAAGGAGAACTTAAAGTTAGCTGCCATTGCATCGCTGCTGTTCCATGGACCTATTCCCTAATGCTGCGGCAGCTTCAGGTTGCTTTCTGTCATTTCTGAATTGGACACACTCGCAGGACGCACCGCCATTTGATGGAGCGCTTGGCTGCGCCATACTGTCAAGACTGCATTGTCTCACAGACTGTTCGGCACATTATTGTTGAATGTCCCAGTCTGGTTGATCTTTGTGCACATTACCTGTCCTGCTACCTGGATGAGTGGGATCATTATCTTCTGTCCCTTGTACATGGGACAGATTTGTAGACTATACGACTTTTTGTAGCTCGCATGCTCCTGTGCCGTGGGGAAGCGGACCTATCCCTGATGTCGACGCACGTGTTGTTCTTGTTGCCTTTATGCTTTTTCTTTTTTATTTGTTTTTTCTTTGCTTATTTAGCTTGTGCTTAATCTTTCTCTTTATTTTATCTTTGTTATTTGCTTTTTAATCTAGCCTACTAGTAGGCTTTAGCATGAGTACGGTGGTTTTTGCCCTAGTATGCAGTTGCCAGATGAGCTCTCAAAAACAAAACATCCCACATCATTGGGAGGTCATAGTATCTACGTTCCAAGTGTTCCTTTTTCTCTCTGATACCAAAGCCACCAGTTAAAGTAATAGTAGGATTGCGCATCCATCACCTTGTGCTCCCTAGGTGTCAGGGAGGATGTGGTAACACAAGACGGTTGGATGGGTTCCTCTAGTGGTGCCTCTAGTTCTACCTAGGATGCCATTTTGGGTGGTACCACCTTTGATTACTTGTCATCACGCCTCTGCTCCCAAAGCATCCACAACACCGGGAGTATTGTATTCCTCCTCTGGAGCATACATTGTGTCACCTTGGACCCCTGCCAGTGTATATGCATGGCGATGGCTCCAAGTCCCAGGAGGGAGTTGGCTTCAATGCTGAATGTCTTGATGGTTGAGCTGGTTGAAATACACCTCTCGGTACCCAGATAACCTGTCGTGGCTGGTTTGGAGACTAGATTGTGATCCTTAGCAACTCACAAAGTGCCCTGAGTTTTGACAGGGGGTTGGATTCTCCGCATCCCCTGGTTCATAGTATGCAAGAGGATACAGTTGCTGCTGCAAGCCCGGCGAATGTCAAGATTATCTCTTGGGGAATCATTAGGCCGACGAGGGTGCCAAAATGTCTGTAAGGACCATTTTGCTCTTCCTCACCCTGACTTGATGACAGTTATCAGGGCAGCCCATCAGCCTGCTTTGCAAAGAAGATTGGAGGTAGCCGAGGTCAACCTAAAGTTGCGCCCTGAACCTACCCCCCTTCCCCACCTCAAGGCTGCATTGGCTTCAGATTACTTTCTTTTCTCTTTTAATTAGCCATACCACCATTAGATGGAGTACTCACCTGCACCTTACTCCAAGGGCTGCATTGTTTCCCCGGTTGTACATTCTTTTTGAATGGCCCAGTCTGGGTGATCTTCGTGCACCTTACCTGTATCTGTATCAGGACGAGCAGTCGCTACCTCTTGTCCCCTCTATTTGGGATGAGTTTGTGCAGATACATGTGGACTATTTCACTTTTTTGGAGAAAGTTTACTTCCTCCATTTTGCCATTGGGTTTGCCCCTGTCACCAAATGTGCTTCCTTCTTGCTTTGTTTTGTTTTTTCTTTTTTTTATCTCCTTTCCACTTTTTTTTTTAATCCACCTTAGCATTAGGCTGGTGGATGATTTTGGTGACTTGTGCTCTGGTGTGCAATTGCCAGATGGGTGTTGTAAATAAAAATACAGTTCTCTATCCATATGGCCTTAACCAATATCCAACTTAATGGTTCCCATCATAATTAGTGTGCACTGTTCTCCCAAAATGGTATTTGATGCACACACTGGCCCTCTGCTGCAGAAGGGTTCACATGACTCATCTAGCAGACATTCCTAGACCCACTAACCCAGGCAGTTCCTCAGATTTCATACATTATAACTGATATCTGATTCTGTTTTAATGAAGGGGTAAGGAACTGTAGTCACTACTTTTGGATGTGAGGCCATTTGCTTAGTGAATATGACAAAATATACAAAAAAACAAAAACAAACCTACACATCAGGTGGCTCTGAGCTTGGTCTGTAATTTTTTTTTATATGATCTTTGTACTTCAACACATTTTCACCTCAAATTTTGCTTTATTTGAGTCTCTTTTCTAAAGTTTTCTGCTAGTGTTGTCTTCTCTTGCCTTTTGCCTATTTTTCCAAATAAAAGATGGTTTTCATTTACACTGTCAAATACATTTTGGTAAGAACTTAGTTTAAAGTAGGACCCAAACCATGTATCACTCTAACATTGCAGCAGTATCAACCCATCTTTTTTAATTTTATTTCTATTCAATGCCTAACCATACCTAATATGGCTAAGCCTCACCCAATAATGGGCAGTATTGTTACTACTGAGCCACTTTGTATCCTGCCTCTGTAATATAATGCATTTCATCCCCCATAGCTCTCACTAGACCAGTGAATACACCATTAATATTCTAGCATCGGGGTTTAGCTTCACTCCAAGCTAGTGGAGACAAAAACTTTCAGTCGCATCACAATCAGATATGCTGAAACTTACCTCCATGGGAGTAAGTAACTCCACATACATCACACACAGCCAATCACAACTCTGCTATCTTTCCATCGACACAACGCAACATACCCACTCTCTTTACTGTTCCCGGATCCTTCCGGAGCACTCATTTCCACTTACATCAATGTGAATTACTAATGTCTCTCATGGGCATACTTGTGACATGGAGCACAAAAGGTTTTATGGTTGCTGGTTGGTGTCCTAACCAATATCTATGCCCCCAGTGCCTTTCAGCATGCCAGTAATTGTCATTCTGATCTATATATGCATTTTATTTCCCATTTGCGGGAACTCATCCCTGATACATGAAGTGGATGATGCAGCTTACATAATTTAATCCTCCAAATATTTCAGTTTATGAATTTCTTGATCTTTTATTTGAATTTCTCCATTAGGAAAATAAGGAAAATGACAATAGAAAGAGAGAGATTGCAAGTGACCATCCTCCTGCCTTAATCCTCAAGCACAAAGGTTGGTTTTGGTTTAAGCAGACCATTTTATTTTTCTATTACTATGTAATAATAAATTTGTTCCTATGTATACCACATTCAACTTGCCAAACTGTTTAGCCAATGTCCATAACCAGGTGGCTCACATTTGGTTATTGCTGATATGCATACATAGAATCTTTCCCTTATCCTTCTCCCATTACATCTTTCCCTAAATACCTCTGGAAATTAATAAGGGGTAGCAAACACTCAAATTCATTAGTCAACTCTTCCTAATTTTTCCCCTGCTCTTCTGTCCTCTCTTTACAATCACCTTTTGTTGGCCCCCATCTTCTCCTGCCCATGGACCTTCCCTATTACAACCCAGCACTCAACTGAATCATGGAACTAACACTCCTACGATAAGATGTTAGGCATGGTGACTCTAACCACTCAGATGCTGGTCACCAAGCTGGATCCGTCATCCCAGCCTGCCTACCATGCCACATGTAAGATTTGGTCCGGGTTTTACCACTACAGGCATATACCACCCCACTCAACGATAGCGGCTGGGGCCAATCAAAGGCAGCCAGTAGTGCCATTCCCTTGTTGGGGTAAGTGTTGGCCATCACAGGCAAGGGTGGCAAAATCTCCCTTTATGGCAATGGATAATTTAAAAAAACAACTTTCTATCATTGAAGCCACTCTCAGGCAACTTCAAAGCAGTGGAACCTTGCTTAATGAGAATAATTTTTCCCATAGGAATCATTGTAAATAAGGATAATGCATCTCATGCCTAAAAAATATATCCCAAATAATTTGTAATATCTAAAGTATTTTTTAAAATTATTAATGCATAGATAAAAAGATTATTAATATAAATTAATCTGGAAAAGAATAAATAGTTACTAAGATAAAAATAAACAGTACTGGCAGAATTATTATGGATTTTTAATTTAAAAAAAAAAATTTCTACCAAAATGGTAATAAAACTAATATAGATTGCAAATAGATTTATTTTGACACATTGGCACAGTCTTGTCTTTTACATTAATTAGTAAGCAGTTTGGCCACCCTTACCATCCATGAAGGCTTAACATGTCTTGGCATGGCATTGATCAATGTTTTGCGCATTTCCTGGATTTGCTTAGATCTGACCCAAACTTCAATGAGACAGCATATGAGTTGCTGTTTTGTTGTAATGGGCTTTGTGTGTATTTCATCTTTCAACACATGCCATAAACTCTTAATCAGATTCATGTCAGGGGAATTTCCGAGCCATGGAAGCAGCTGAACTCCATTTTGTGCACACCATGCCTTCAATGATTTTGCTGTATGAAATGTGGCCGAGTCTTGTTGGAATATACAAGGTCTGTCGCCATACCATTCCCTTATTTGAAGCAGTAAATGACCTTTGAGAACTTTTATAAAAATGTGCAAATGACTTGTTCCATGCACTGATATGGCTCCCCACACCTTGAATTTCATTTGAAATTTTACTGTTTTCCTCAGACATTAGGCCAAAAGTTCTTCTTCAGATTGCCTTCTTACACTCTGCACGTGGTCATATAGCACTGCAATGGTTGATTCATCAGAGAAAACTACCTGCAATAGTAGAACATACAACATAAGTAGTTGAACAGCCATTGAAGTAATGAATTATCAAATAAACTTCATGGTTTGAAAAGATTGGAGCCATTAGAAAAATCTGGCACTGTTAAGAGCTAGATGTGTCATTCTTACCTTTCCCCATTGTTCTGAAGTCCACTCAAGGTGATTCTTTGCCTAAGAATAGCGTGCCTTCATCATTGTTTCCGTGAGTTGAGGCTTCTTTCTCAGGCGATATAATTTCAATCCAGCTTCCAAAAGTCTGTCATTCACTGTTCTTTAGGGAAGGCTAACACCCTTTGCCGCCAGCTCAATAGAAATCTTCCTGCAAGATTTCCTTCTGTTCTTAAGAGCCTGTTGTATTAATTTTCTATTTGTTCTTGGAGTTGTTTTTCGTTTTCTCCAAATTTTCCACCCTTTCTTACCCTGCTTCCTCACTCTCTATACAACTTTCTCTGGTCAGCCTCTAATTTCTCATGGTAGACGCCGACCAGCTTCTTCTCAGCCAACCATCCTGAATTGGGGCTGAGGGGACAATGCCCACTCACCCCTGAGCTTTTAACAACCTGCTTCACATCCCCTTCTTTCTCCTTTCACTATCTCTCATTTTTTACACCATGTCTAAGGTGGAGCTGCCATGCAGATGGGCTGCCAAGTTACTGGGCGGGATGAGTGGCCTCAAATGTTGGCAGCCGGTTCTGCCGGCCCCATGTTCACCCCTTGCAGAGTGGGCTACTGCGTGGGATGAGGTGTGTTTGCATCCTGTGTTATAAAAGGTGTCACCATGCCCAATGATTATTTGAAAAAAAATAATACTTCCTTTTCACTTTCCGCTTGACCATCATTGGAGCCACCCAACTCCACGGAAAAAATGGAGGTCTCCCACCTCCCCTTCTTGCATAGAGGACCCTCCAAAATTCTTGTACCAGAGAGGAGTAAACCTCCTCTCCTTTGCATACAGGTGCAGGGGAGTCCCCCTCACCCCTTTCTCTGTGGGCGACTCGATTATTCTAGCGGCAGTCCTCCCCTTTTGCTTTCCAAAAGGATTGCCAAGCAGGCAGCATGGTGGCCCATAATTGACCGCTTCCAGTGGGAGTGACGTGATAGAGCCAACCCGCTTACAAAGAGAAGCGGGCGCATATAATGAGCTTAGAGGGGGTCACTGTACGTGCCCCCCCTCTCTTCCCCAAAGGATGCCTGTTCACTGGCCAAAGACAAGATCAACAAGGTACCTCGAATGGGACTGTGATGTCTTGGTGGGGGGATGGCCACATAGAGGCATCCCTTGGGATGGATATGGTCCCTGAGGTGACCCAGCTCCACATGATAGGATCTTGTATGTGGTCGAACCCTGGCTCAGTGCCAAGTACAGAACCCGAGTCCTCCCCTATGTAAGCTCCTTCTAAGACGGTTCGGGGCATCGAGGCCTCAGGAGGAGATGACGGGTCTCCTCTCCCGGCTGGTGCTCCTGTGATGGGCAGGACCTTCTCCATTACAGAGAAGGATCTTGCCGAGGCCAGACCAGCTTGCCTAGGGGCTCATACCGTTCTCGTCTCATAAAAATAAAAAGGAGCAAGAAAAAGACTAAGGGCTCCTCTTCCTCCGCGGGAGCCGCCATTTTGGTAAGCGACCAAGTCAAGATCGGCATGTCCGGCCCCGTTGCTCTCCCGTGTGGGGATTTCCAGACGAAGACTAGAACTGCGCAGAGAGGAGCCTCGATTACGTCGGGGCCCCTCATTCAGAGGCTATCTGGTGTTTTCGAGCCCGCTAGCTTCAAACGCTTTGTTATTCGATCCACTGATGGCTGCATGTTTGGGTAAGGGCAACATGATCCATCAGAGGAGAGCTTTAGCTAGTGTGATTGGGAGAGAGCCGAAGGTGACCTGTTTCTCGGACGGGGCTTTTGGCAAATGCGTCGTATCCTCCCGAGGCGGCCATGATTAGTGCCCTCCAGACACTTAATGGCACCCGGTGAGAGTGATGCCGCACTCTACCATAAACTTTGTGAAAGGAGTAGTTTATGCTAGGGAACTCGTGGACTACTCCATAGATGACATCACCTTAGAGCTGGACGACCATGGAACGTTCAAGGTCGAGCGTGTGATGAGAAAACAGGGAGGGGCCTCAAGATCCACCCCTACACTCTTCGTCACGTTCGACTGTGACAAGCTTCCTGAGTCAGTGTGTGCTGGTTGGTATCGCTACCACGTGAAGGCATACTAGTGTCATCGTTTCGGCCATGTTAATCGCTCGTGTAGACGAGCGAAGTCGGGGTAACCCGAAGTCTGTGTAAGTTCTTCCAAGGCCAGACACGATAATTCGAAATCGTGTGTGGCCAAGTGTGTCAATTGCGGAGAGCCGCACACCGCTTCTTTGAAACAATGTGGTGCGTATCTCCTTGAGAAGGAAGTCCTGGTCATTCAGGCTCAGGATTTGGTCCTGGCGTGCCCGGCGCTGCCCGGGACGTCCTATGCCTAAATATTAAGAAAGATGCCCTTTGTTCCTGGCCCCTCCAGGGCTATGAGCACTGTCGTTTCCACGCGAATTCTGACCCTTCTGCAGATTCTACCCACCCCGGGTGCTTCCTTGGTAAAGCTGGCGGCACAAAAGGTTCACACCCAGCCCCGCTAAAACCAGTGTGAGCGTTTCCCGTAAGGCGAACCGGCCATGCGCCTCTACCGAGTCACTAGACTCATACAAGGCAATACTCCTGAAGATGGTCTTGAGGCCATCTTCCAGGATTTCTAAAGCTGCCTCCCGAAAGGAGGACAGCACTAAAAGGATTTCGGCTCCTTCCCCCACATCAAGTGGTGGGCTGGGTGGTTCGGAGACGGTGGATCCTCTAAAAGAGAGACCCCCACTCACCCAAGGTTTCGAGGCAGAGGGTGGAAAAGACTCGCATGGCGAGCCCATCTTACCCCAATAAGTCATCAAGGGACAATGTCTTCAGCACTTTGTCCGGCCAACAGCGGCCGTAGTTTTGCGTTTCGGAAGCGTACGGCCATTCCCTTGAGAGTCTTCTTTTCGAAGAGGGCCTCCGCATCTCCTGCAGGGCATATTCTTTCATGGAATTGATCGTTAGCTATCTTTTTGCAGGAGACCGTGCTGGGCGCATGCCCCTTGCCCACCCTCCCGGCGTATATGGGTTTTATGACCACCACCAAGGGATGGGGGCCGGGCAGGAGGATGCAAGATTTACACCCGGCACGATTTCTCCGTTCTCTGCTTTAGATACCTCCTCTCAGGCAGTAGCTGTGTAGCTGTTCCTGGATAGGAGGTATACTGTTATTTCCGTACATTCCACTGTCAGCCGACTTCCACCGCCTCATGCTGAGGCCCTTTCTCTTGCTTGGAGAACTGAACGGTAGACACCCCCTCCGGATAGACTACTTGATTAATCCTAGGGGTCAAGTCCTTGCCCACCTGATCGATGAGCTGGAGATAGGTGTCCTAAATGTGGATGAGTTTACGCATCACTGCCCGAGAACCTCTTCATTTTCCTGCCTCGATCTATCTTTGTGGTCTCCGGATGCACACCCTGATTTTGGGTTGGTGGTCGATGACCTCCGTGGTAGTGATCATTTTCCCATTCAAAAATCATTTTCTGGGCCGCTGCCACCCGAGAGCCCCCCCATGGTAGTGCTTGGCGTGAATGTGGTGGTCCGCATTTCAGGAAATTACTGATTTTTCCATCTCAGTCGAAAAATTTTGTTTGAGTGATAAAGCCGTTGAGTTTTTCTCCGACCACATCACCGTGGTCCTAACTACTATTCTTAGAACGTCTGGTCGTTTTGCACGCTGACCACTCCCGTGGTGGTCAGCCAAGTGTGAGACGGCCCTCAAACAGAAGCGTTATGCCTACATGTACTTTTAGCGCCGCCCGAACGATTTCACTGTCGGTGAATTTTGTCGAGCTAGGGCTAGGTTCCGGTATATTTCGAAGCCCGCCCGCCGCTCTTCTTGGCGGGCATACTTGTCTTCACTTAACGGCCGCCGACTGGACGTTACCTTCAGAGGCGGAGAATCCTTCAACGACAGATTCACTCTCTGTGAGTTGCGTTCCACTCTCGCTTTTTTGCGCTTACACTGCCCCTGGTCCAGACGATCTCCCATGCGTCATGCTTTGACACCTGGGTGAGCGAGCCATGGCCTTTCTGTTCGATTTGTTTAACAGGATCTGGGTAGAGGGTATCCTGCCAGATTCCTGGGGAATCGCTACTGCGCTCCCTTTTTCAAACCAGGGAGAGATCACTATCCTCGCCGGCTCCGCCTAATCTCTAAATTTCTCCACGAGCAATTTAAGGGAGAAATCGTAAATGTTAGATTCGCCTTATTTCTGGACAGCGGAGGCCATGTCTTCTGCACAGTGCGGCTTCCGCAACTTCCACTCTACCTCAGATGCTCTGCTCCAACTGGAAAATGCCGTCTGCCAGGCCTTCTTTCGTAGACAGCACTACGCTACAGTGTTTTTCGATCTGAAAAAGGCCTATGATACTGCATAGCGATACGGTATAATGGAGACTCCACACGATGGGGGCGAGGGGACGCCTCCCAATGTTTATATCTAAATTTTTGCGAGATCATCAATGCCGCGTACGGGTGGGGTGAGTCCTCCGGCCCAAAGGAGCAGGAAGAGGGTATCTTGTAGGAAAGTTTCCTCAGTGTTTTTGAATTTGATTTTAAAGTAGCCGGTTTTTAATACGGCGACTAATGCCCAAGTAGGCAGTGGCCAGATGAGCTCTTAAAAAAAAAAAAGCCACTCGCTCTGCGCCATGCACTGTGCATTATTCGCCTGTACGTGCGATCCTGCCACGTCCCTCAGTCGCCAACATCTCCTCTCTCTGTATTTGCAGCTGATCTCGACGGTGCTTATGCTGCCGAGAGACTCTAGTCATACCCTAAGCCCTTCAGGTTTAGGGTCAGGAATCTCCTTTGAGAGGAGCTAGGTATAGCTCTCGTGTCGGTGACTCCAATGGTTCTGCCTGACCGATGCTCCCAAAACTTCTACACCGCTGGGAGTATGGTGTTCAGCATTTTTTGAGCACACCGTGTCACGCTGGAACCAGGCTAGTGTATACGGATAGTTCCAAGTCCCAAGTGGGGTTCGGTTTCCACGCCCTATTCCCGTTGTTTCAAGTCAGCGGGGCTCTGCCAGGCGCTGCATCTTCCTTCACGGCCCAGCTGGTTGCAATGCACCGCTCGGTACGGTAGTTACGTTACGTGCCCGGTTCGAAGACCGGATTGTGACTTCATGGTACTCAAAGCGCCCTGAGTGCTCTCGGGGCATTGGAATCTCCGCACCACCTGGTTTGCGATATCCGTGACGTCGCTGTTTTGGCGACCCGGGCGTATGTCGAGTTTATTTTCTGTTGGGTTCCTGGACATGTTAGAATTGCGGGGAATGTAGGACTTGTGTACTTATGACGTTTTGGACGAGGTTGGCCTCCTCTTTATTTAACTGTTGTTCTTGATTTTTTGTAGGTTGCCCTTTCCTGCGCGTGGGTGGCGGCGAGCCTCCCCCCCCCCTCCGACGCCGGAACGTGCTTCCTGCTTGTTACCCCTTTTCCTTTTTTTTTATTGTTTTATTTTGATATTGATGATATGTGATGATATTATTATTTTAATGTAGCCAAGTAGGCAGTCGCCAGATGGGCTCCTAAAATTAAAAAAAAACAAAAAAAAAATATGCCACTCTGGAAATCTTCGCGCACGTAACCTGTGAGCGGGATCGTTACCTGGCAGTCGCGCGATCTGCTTTTGGAAAACAGCTTTCTGTGCTGGGCGCTTGAGGGAGGTCGTCCTCCCTCCACCTCTGCAAGCATTTTTATTTCTAACTCTTAGATTTGTTTTGGGGTCTTTTCAAATGTTAATAAACCTAAGAATAGGTTATTTTCTGCAGCCTGCATCTTTGCCGACTGGATGCGCCACTTCCGATTTTAATGAATTTAATTTGCATCTGTTGCGGTTAGTTGCGGGATGGCTTCCCATTTCGACTCCCCTTGGTTCGGATCCGATATATAATCACTGTATCCCTACTGGGTGTATGTAGGTGTTATAAACTACTGCCACTGGAAAAACCTGCTAATTTTGGCAAATATGCCCTTGAAAGTAGTCGACAGATGACTCCCACCTATGTCTTTCTATGGTTTTATTTTTTGTTTATGGATCATATCTGTTTATTGCTTTGGTATATTTTTAATGTGTAATGTTTGAATGTGTTTTGAAATTGTGGCCAGCAAAAATTTATTCTCTTGACTTTGCGATCTCCGGCCCCCTTCTTTAAATCTTAAATCCATTTTTTTATTATTGTTTTGAATTAGCCTATTGTTCCAAAGGGGGGAAGGGTTATTTTCGCCATCGTTGGCAACTTGACGGGGGAAAAGATACTCATCAAATATTTAAAATATTGCTGTTCATTTATTTCAGGCCGCGCACATATTTCAAAAGTTGTTGGAAGAGAAGAGGGCGATACTTCTTGTCACGGTAGTTTTCTGGAAGTTTCCGTTCATGAACCCCATTTTGTTCATCACACAACTACCCTTAAATAGGATATGTATTGTATTTTGAACTACTGGATGTCGGTATGCGTGATTATGATGCGGTGGGAGATAGAATATGGAAAGCAGAATGAGAGAGATCGATTTGGCGACCTAAAGGCAGATCGACGCCAGTGATTTTCCTTCTCCACCGTCTTTTTAATCATGGAAGCCATCAGTATATTCAGTCGCCTTCGATGCGCATCCGTCCTTCTTATTTGTCCAGTTGCTAAAAAAAAGTAACGTTGCGATTATCCATTTACATTTTCTAAAAATATTAAAAAATATTTTAAAGCATTCGGAGATGAGATAATATTTGATTATTACTCACGTGAGGATAGGGAATAACAATACACAGCGGTGGTGTCAGTTTCACAACGTAAAAGGCAGTGAATCAGACTTAAAATCGACCTGTTAACTCGCTCTTTTATATGATCATGTTGTGAAGCTTTTGATGTCATTTGAACGGTCCCCGTCCTTACCTTTCCATCTTCTCCAGTTCAAAATTGTATCTCACCACAATCCTTTGGCATTGACATATGCCAACCCTCATTTTCTTAGCATGATAATGATTTTGTGTTTAGCCTTAATTATTATATATTTATCTTTCCTCAACTTCTATTGTGATTTAGTGATAATCTATCATAGGAAACATGTTATTTTTAATGATCAATAAATTTATTTGAAAAATATGTATTTTATTACCATTCGCACATTTGTTGTCAAATGCGACTGTTTCCATAGTACGTGATGGTATGCTTAAGGAAGGATGGTAACAGATGGGGTTATGCTGGATACAGGCCACTGAATCCAATTATTTGAAGTTTCATTTTTTTTAATCAAGGGGTGTGTTGAGGAAAAGTAGGGTGGATCTATTTAAAACTGGTTGATAGCAGATGTTTGTTTACACCATGTCTGGGGAAGAGAGTAGAGTGTGTGAAATACAATCAGGTGACTCGTTGTATAAAGGATAAAGATGGAATATAAAAAAAATGGTAGAGGTCTTACGTGCATCCACATTCATTTAAGCTGCCTTTTTTTTACCCCCTATAGCTGGAATTGTAGTTTAACATTGGATCCGAACTACGGATATCTAGAGCGTATGTCAGCCACCCTGAAGGTGATCCTAATTGGAATTACATCCGGTGACTACACAAATGATGTGGCTCATGTTTTCTGTAATCAAAGGCCCCCCGTAAGGGGCGCGGCGAGTGGCCTTCCTGGCCGCCGGGCTGACGGGACTCAGCACCCCGTCCTGCCCCAGCCTAGCCTGTGTTTCTCCACTACTTCCTGACTTACCATACAACTTTCTCTGGTCGGCCTCTATTTCCACAGGGTAGATGCTGACCTCCTCAGCCAACTATCCCAGATCGAGAGGACAATGTTCCCTAACCCTTGAGCTCCGGTTTTGAATGGTGGGTTTTTAACAACCTGCTTCATCCCCACCCACCCATATTTTTCTCATATCCCCTTTGCTTCTCACTTCACTATCTATCTTTTTATGCCATGTCCAAGGTGGAGCTGCCAGGTCACCAGGCGGGAGGGGTGGCCTAAAATGTCGGCACCTGGCTCTGCCAGCCACGTATGCACTCCTCGCAGAACGGGCTACTGCGAGGAGTGATTAGCGTTTGCTTCCCGCAGAAAGAATAGGGTTCCCATGCCCGATGATGAAAATATTAAAAAAAAAAACCTTCCTCTTTACCCCTAACCATAGACGGAGCCGCCTTCGGGCAGCTCCACTGAAAAAATGGAGGAACCCTTCCTCCTGTACTCTCGCAGGGGACCCTCCAAAACTTTAACTGGAGAGGAGGCTTACTCCTCTTCTTTGCCTACGGGTGTAGGGGGACTCCCCCTAACCCTCTTGTCTGGAGGTACCTTCGGGTGCCTCTCTCTTTCCAGCGGCAGTCCCCCCTTTACTTTCCAAGGGGCCTGCCAAGAAAGCCAGCAGGCAGTCCATAACCGACCGCTTCCCATTGAAGCGGCTCGGTAGGGCAAACCCCCTTAGGTGGAAGAGGGAAGGCAAGGCCCATTGGTCCCGTTCCTCGAAAGACCAGCTGGCTCGGATATTGACCTTAGCGGGGGTCAAGGCACGTGCCCCCACAAATAACCCGACTAGTGAAACCGCTGAATAGAAGGGACCTGTTATGTCCCCCCTCCCCCCCGAGATTGACATGGTCCTTGAGGCAACACAACTCCAGACGTTAGGACCTATGGGGGCGAATCCGGGTTCAGCGCCAAGCACCGAACCCGAGGTCCGCTCCTGTGCAAAGTCCTCAGACGACTCGGGTCTCCAAGGCAGTATTGGTAGGGGAGGGATCTCCTCCTCCGGCTGGTGCCCCTGCGAGCGCCAGGACCTCGATCTCGGAGAAGAACCTTGCTGAGGACGGTCCATCTGACCTGGGGCTCCTGCCGGCGGAGGGAAGAAGCGGGTTCATTCCCCCCCCCTACTCTTCTAAAAAGAAAAAAAAAGACTAGACTCTCCTCTCCATCCGCGGGGAAGGATGGGTCTGCTGCCACTTCGGTAAGCGACCAAGCCAAGATCGGCACGTCCGGCCCCTGTGCCCCCCTGGGTGCGGAGTCCTTAAGACAAAAAGTGCTAGTGCGCAGAGCGGAGCCTCGATTACATCGGGGCCCCTCATTCAGACACTACCCGGCATTTTCCAGCCCGCTGGCTTCAAACGCTTTCTGGTTATTCGCTCCGCTAATGGTAGCATGTTGGCCAAGGGCAACATGATCTATCAGAGGAGAGCTTTAGCTAGTGTGATTGGTAGAGAGCCGAAGGTGACCCGTTTCTCGGACGGGAGCCTTCTGGCGAATGCGTCGAATCCCTCCAAGGCAGCCACGATTAGTGCCCTTCGGACACTTGATGGCACCGGGTGAGTGTGACGCCGCACTCTACCATGAACTTCGGAGTTCTGCCTCCGGGAAGCGTACAGCCATTCCGGTGAGGGTCTTCTCTTCGAAGAGGGCCCCCGCATCTCCAAGCTAGGCCTGGAGGGCATATTCCTTCAATGGAATTGCCGCGTACTCCGGGCCAACTGGGAGGAGCTGGGGGGGCTCGTCTCGTCCCGTCCCGTCCCGTTCTCCGTTAGCCATCTTTTTGTAAGAGACCATGCTGTGCGCGTGCCCCCTTCCCCCTCTCCCAGGGTATAAGGGTTTTGCCACCCCACCACCACGAGATGGGTCCCGAGTAGAGGGATGCGCCATTTAGACCCGGAATGATGTCTCTGTTCTTCTCTTTGCTTTAGATACCTCAGGAGCTGCACCTGTATAGGAGGTATAGTTATTTCCGCGTATATTCCACCGTCAGCTGACTTCGACGCTGGGGAGAGGAAAATATCATTAATCACAATTTTAAAACATAAAACGCTGCCTTGAGGAACTCCCTTCTCTTGGGGTTGCAGGTTGGAGTATGTGTCTTCAACACGCACCTTAATGGATCGAAATGCTAAGAAAATGAATAAAAGACGATAAAAGACCTCATTCCCCAAATGTATATCTGCTTTAAGACGCCATATTCCACGTTGTATCAGAGATCTGAACGGGCGCCATCCCCTCTAGGGAGACTACTTGATTAATCCCCGGTGTCAAGGCTTGCCGACCTGATGGACGAGTTGGAGGTCGGTGTCCTAAATGTGGATGAGTTTACACATCACTGCCCGAGAACCACTTCATTTTCCTGCCTCGATCTATCCTTGTGCTCTCCGGATGCACAGCCTAATTTTGGGTTGGGGGTGATAGATGAACTCCATGGTAGTGATCACTTTCCCATTCAAATATCATTTTCTGGGCCACTGCCGCTCGAGAGCCCGCCGCGGTGGTGCTTGGCGCGGGCACGGTGGTCCGCATTTCATGAAATGACTGGTTTCTCTATCTCTGTCGATGAGTTTAGGTAGTTTGATGAGGCCATTGAGTTCTCCGGCAACCTCATCGCCGTGGTCCTGACTACTATCACTATAACGTCTGGCCATTTAGCACGCCGGCCACTCCCATGGTGGTCATCGAGTGTGAGATTGCCCTCGAACAGAAGCGTTATGCCTACATGCGCTATAAGCGCCGCCCGAACGATTTCACTGTCGCTGAATTTCGTCGGGCTAGGGCTAGGTTCCGGTATATTTCGAAGCACGCCCGCCGCTCTTCTTGGCGGGCATACGCGTCTTCACTTAACGAAAAAAAACCCTCTAGCAGAGGTGTGGAAGCGAGTCAAAAGGTTTCGGGGCAAGTTCTCCAGGAGAATAGGACCGCGATCTCTTTCTCGGCATTCTCTAGCCTGGATGCTGCTCCGCCAGCATTCAATGTGCATCGTGATGTCGCGGAAGGCCGCCGACTGGACTTGACCTCCTGAGGCGGAGACACCGCTCCTGGTCCGGACGATGTTCCGTACGCTATGCTTCGACATCTGGGTGAGCCAGGTATGTTCATTTCTCCACTCATTATGATCTTAGTTACCTCTTTATCTGAACTGAGTAGGGTCCCTCATATTCATAGTAGCCTTTCCTTATACCGTGAATGATAAGGAAAGGTTAAATTCTTTGCTATTTTCACTCCTTTATTGTGTTTGTGCGCCTTCGCTATCGTCTCCTGTTCTGTCATTTTCATCAATTTGCTGAGGAAGGTAAGGGTGGGGATGAAGCAGGCTGTTAAAAACTCACCACCCAAAACCAGAGTTCAGGGGTGAGGGAACGTTATTTCCTCCCCTCTCAGCCGCAATCCGGGATGGTTGGGTGAGAGGAAGCTGGTCGGCGTCTAGTCTACCCTGTGAAATTAAGAGGCCGACCGGAGAAAGTGCTGGGAGAGGTTGTATGTAAAGTGAGGAACCAGGATAAAAAGACAGGGTGTCAGAAGGACGGAGAAGAGGCTAAGCTGAGGCTGGACATGAGCGCTGAGTGCCGTCAGCACGGCTGCCAGGAAAGCAAATGGCTGTGCCCTTTATGGCTCGGCTTTCCTTAGCATCGCTTGAAAGCACATAGTGACCTAGGCTCTAGGTCACTGTGCACTTTCAATATAGTACTAAGAAAGACTAGGCCACTACACATTAATAGGTCGTAGACCCTCTATAAATTTATAAATAAATAAACTTGGAAAAAAAAGGTTGTGCGAGAACTTTGTTTCCAACCTAATTAAAATACCAGATAAAAATCACGATTAATGCAAAGAATTGTGTTAAAAAAGGTGGAAATGAAAACTCGAGATACTTCACTACTTTCTCTATGCTGTGGCATTATTTGTGAGTTATGACTAGCGAATAAACCTTTATGAGCGTTGGTGCGGGGATACGGTCATTTAGATAACAGCTGCATCACAGTAACCCAATGATACCGGAGGATGGTATGTTTATTCTTCCTGCTCCACATTCAGTTGGGCAGCTGCCCAATCCAAGTGGATTCTAAGTAGCAGCGCAAATAGAACGAGGCAAATTAGTCATAGAGGAGGGAGAAGACCGCTATGTGATAAAAATTTTAAAAATGAGGGTTTAAAAGATTCCTCTGCCAGAATGAAACGAAGGCGGGACAGGCGAGGGATAGTTAAAACGGTCATTACTGGAACGACCGGAGAGTGGCGAAATGAGGGCACAAACTGGGAAGTGGAGCACGTCAGCTAGGGGTCAGCGATGACGGAAGGGCAAGGACCCTTAGAGCACCCAGGCTGGAGAGATGATCCCCTATCCGGAGGTTCAGGGTGCGGGGTAAGGACGGAAACCTATCGAATGCCGCCGTTGACTCAACAGCATACAGGCATCTGTAAGCCTGATACAGGGGTCTGCTGTACACGGCCGAGGTATCGCATCAGATCTCGAGTCGATGATAGGGTAAGGGGAGCACCCCACTGACAGTAAACTCTGTTGGGAGAAGTGCGGAAGGCTTTCCTGGAGAGACGAACTCCGAGGTTGCGAATCAGGTACAGCATTTTAGGGATGTGGGGAAAGCAGATGAGTAAATTTGGCATACATAGTCCAATTTGGATTGGATGAGGGCAGTGTATATGTAGTGACCAGTGTTTGGCGATCACTACCCAACGACGCGTTGGAGATGACTTTCAAAATATCTCGAGCCCGCAGACAGCCCGTTCAAAGACGGCGTAGGTGCGGCAACCAGGATAGCTTGGGATCAAGTTATGACCAGCAACCGAAACTCAGAGACGAACTCTCTCTCTACACCTTGTAGGGAGATAGGTGGGGGAACAAGAACCCCTCTATCTCGGTGGAAATACGTTGCCTTAGTTTTGCTAGTGGAAAAGCGGAATCCCCTAAGTTGTGTAGTTTTAGAGACCGCATTGACCTCCAGTTGCAGCTGACGCACTGCTGATGGAAGGCGAGATGAGGAAGAGTATAGTGCCAAGTGATCGACGAACAAGGTTGCCGATACACCCTCTGGGAGAGAAGAAATATCATTAATTACAAAACATAAAACGCTGCCTTGAGGAACTTCCTCCTCTTGAGGTTGCAGGTTGGAGTAGTTGTCTTCAACACGCACTATAAAAGATCGAGATGCCAAGAAACTGAATAAAAGACGGTAAAAGACCTCTCATTCCCCAAACGTATGGCTGCTTTAATGCGCCATATTCCACGTTGTATCTTAGGATTTCTTAATGTCGAAAATATGGCCAAGAGTCGGTCCTTTTACGAGAAAGATTTCCAGACAGCCCTCGAAACGTACTAGGAGGTCAAGGGTATTATGACCCTTGCGAAAACCGCACTTAAATGTAGACAGTAAGTGATTGGTTTCTAAGAACCAGTTCAGGTACACCAACACCATCTTCCCTAGCAACTTACTCAGACAATCCCAACGCGCCATGATGATGGGTAAAAACCCTTCACCCATATAAGGTTGTACAAGTCGAGTAAGAAAATGACAGAGTGAGGATGGAGGTGCCGAATGATATCAAAATGGATCCTGTCAAGGCCAGGAGAAGTAGATCTTCAAAGGGACAATGAAGTCCGCAACTCGTGAATAAAGAATAGGGCATTATACGGAAGGTCAGATTTTGTTGTAAAGTTGAGAGGATGACTCTTAGTTTGATTCATAGGGTAGAAAACCATTATTGTAACGGCTGACGGCACGGAAATCGTTGGCCAAGGCATTGATGACCACCAGGCGTTCATTAACTAAGGATCCCTGTAAGTTGAGTGTGATGGTATGATGGGCGGCATAACAAGTCTGGATCTTGCTAATCCTCTTCCAGATCTTTGTTGTAGGGGGTCATAAGGAAATTGATGAAACGCAGTGGCGAGCCTGGCGAAGGGTTCTTTGGTGAAACGCCCGACCTCACTATCGGTCGACCTTAATGCACAAGTTTGGGCTCCGCCGGAATCGGGCATGAGCTAACTTGTAGTTTTTGACGGCTGTTGCACTCTCCGAGGTCCACCAGGGCACGGTTCAGCGACCCATTACGATCGCCTCCGTGGAATGGTCTGTGTCGCCGCGTTGTAGATACTCGATGTGAAGTACGTTACTGCCGCGTAGACAACTGTCTTCCCAAGGAGGCAGTTGTGAAGGATGCCTCTCGAAAGCCTTCCCAATCGTCATGGCCTAAGTCCCACTTGAGAGGCATGGTTTTTTTTTTTGTTTTTTTAAGAGCTCATCTGGCGACTGCCTACTTGGGCATTAGTCGCCGTATTAAAACTGGCCTAGTTCTAGGCTACTTTAAAATAAAATTAGAGATAAAAAAACACCCTAAAAAAGGGGAAAGGAAGCAAGCTGGTGCGTCGGGGAGAGGTCCTCCCGGCGCAAGGGCGTGCAACTAAAGGAAAAAAAAAAAAAAAAAAAAATGCAAAAAACAAAACAAAACAGAAAAAAACAAACCTTGCTTAAATAATAGGGAGAAGGCCGGCCTTTCCCTTGAGAGGCATGGTTGTATGAAGGCTAGAATGAACGGTAGACAGGACAATAAGGAAGTGGTCACTCCCATGGAGGTCATCAAGGGCTGACCATCGAAAATCAATGAGACAATCCGGGGAACAGAGACACAGGTCAACACAACTAAAGAAAGTCAGATAATATAAGATAGTAAAACACTGCCTTTGGCAGTGCGAGTGATGTCACCCTAATATGGGTGACGGGCATTAAAATATCAGAGTAACCAAAACTGGGAGGGAAACTGATCTACAAGTTCTAAAAGGTCGGGTCTCGACAATGGTAAAGGAGGGATGTAAATAGAGCAAACAGTAAAAAGCCTTGCAAGAAGAACTATCATGGCAATAGCTTGGAGGGTAGTGTGAAGGGGGAGGGGGGAGATACCTGGTGGGATGACTAAACCATAACTGACCTCCCCCCCCATGGGACGAGCCCCGACGGGGGCAATAGTTGAAAATACGAAACCGGGGACCGCCGCAAAATGCCGTGTAGCTAGTTTCTTCTCCTGAAGACAAATAACAGCCGAGTGGAGAGCCATCAAAGGAACTTTGAATTCTTCCCACTTGGGAAGAACACCTCTACAAGTGGGACGGTTAGATACCATAGTAGTAGTAGTGGTGGTTCGCCAACCTTCCTTTTTCTCCTTTGTGGCTGAGGTTAAGTTTCAAGGGTGTCCCAAAGAGCTTGCTATAGCAGAAGTGATCCTGGAAGGAGCAGTGACAGGGGGTATAATAACATAATTTCATGCATGACAAAAGCCACAAGGGCCTTTCAAAGGTCATCCGTATCCATCAAATCCCACCCACATAATGCATCCATAGGATTTTGTCAGATCATGCATCTACAATATACAATTTAACAATCCATAGGATTATGTCCAACCATGCATCTACAATATATAATTTAAAGCCTCCATAGGAGTCTGTCAAAAACAAAATCAAAGTCCCCCAAAATATACAATAAAAAGAAACTGCATCCACAGGAATGAGTCAAAAAACATATCCCCATACCAAAAAGTAAGAAATTAACCCTCCATCCCCATATAATCATCCAATCTGTGCTTGAAAACATTCAAGTTTGTGCTGTCTACAGTCTCAGGTGGCAAACTATTCCAATAATCCACCACTCTGTTAGGGAAAAAATATTTTCTAACATCCAGTCTGCACCTGTTTTTTAATCTTTAAGTGGTGGCCTCTAGTTCTATTACTACCTTCTAACTCAAATGCGTGATGAATTGCAATTCATGATGGATGCTGGCATTTGTAGGGCTTCCTCTTCACCTTGGGCCTCCCCAATCCATATCGTTCCCAAATCCACGCCGGGAAAATTCAGAGCCGTTGGGGATTACAGAGCCTTAAACGCGATAACAACCCATGACCGCTCTTCATTCCCCTACATAGCCGATTTGTATGCCCGTTTCCGCACAGCCTGCGGAAACGGAAGGTCGAGAAGAGATTTTCGAACGGTAGATCCCGATTTATGGGCCGAGGGCGCTTTCGATTTCTGACGAGTTGATTCAATGACCGCGGCTGGCGATGTTGGAATATCATCTGCTTCCATCGGAGGGTGAGTAGGGAAAGCCGGCGATCTGGACAAAGTACAATGAACTAGGTGGATTTCTGCTACCGTTTGGACTGGTAAGGGGCCGAGTCCAAGGAAGGGTGGGGCAGGCTTGAGGGCAGAGAATATTCAGCAACAGGAGAAGAGTCCATTGAAAATTCTTGATGCACGGCCGCTCAGCACATTCTGTGTCCCCTGAGAACTCGGCTCTTCCTTTTAGGGACTACTTTCCTTCAATAAGAAAATATATTTTTCTAACTGTGGAAGAATGAATGGGATGACTGTTCATCATCCAAACTATACAAAATTAAAAATTCTATTCACTCTTGGCCCTCGAGCCGTCATAGAATGCGGTCGTTGGAGGTGGCCCTTTGCCGAGTTCGCATTGGCCACACGAGACTTACTCACGGCTATCTTGTTTCGGGTGATGTTCATATCAGCCCTTGTTGTCGTTTTAGCGGTGGGGACCAATCGGTTGCCCACCTTTTATTGGATTGTAGCCATTTCGCCATTCTCCGGTTGTACTGTTTCCCGACCCTTTTAACTATTCCTCAACAGACCCGTCTTCGATTCATATTGGCGGAGGAATCTTTTAACCCGTCGTTAAATTTTTGTCACAAAGTGGTCTCCTCCACCTTTTATAGATGATATCTCTCGTTTTACCCTAGCGGCCGTATAGAATCCACTTGGATTGGGCAGCAACCCACTGGTTCCTTACCTTAAACCCTTGATGCACGGCCGAGTCAGCTCTAGAGCTGCCCGCTTATTGGTGGCAGATGACCCAGGTGAGGATTCCTTCCACTTACCACGGGGCTTTAGGTCCCGGGGCCGGCTAGAATAACCTTCACTGGTCGATATAGAAGATTCTTTCAGATGACGTCTGTCTTCAAGTGTCTCACCATGAGCGTCGGTCCCGTCTAGAGCTACCGGGAAGAGGTGGCAACATTAGGAATCACGACGGTACATCGTGAATGCTTCCGACCCTAACGGTAAATGGACGATGAGATACTTCAGGCGTGTTGGAAGTCGAACGTGCTGGTCAGTTTCGTCCAGCGTCACGCAAAACGTCTGAGAACAGACGGCCAAGAGGTGGTATGTGCTCGAGCACGTTGGCGAGGCTCTCTCACGTCCACACACAGAGTCGCACAAAACGAGGATCTCCTTTTCATATAAAAAAATTGGGCATATTTTCGACGCAAAACTGTGGGGATCACCACAGTTGGCACAGCACGGTGTTTTAGTGGAATCAGGGCCATGGTAACCAGAACTACAATTCACACAGGAACGGGAGTGCCTACAGGCACGACCAACATGTCCAAATTGATTACAAGTAAAGGAACGTTTGGAGAGTTCGACGTAGGGGCAGTTCCTGACGTTCGAACGCTAAAATCAATGTGGCATTTGTGATTTTAGTAACGCCTACAATTTTGTCACCCTGTGTACATGTGTGACGCCTTGAGCATGTAGTCCCTTAACTCGTTTGAACGTACGAGACCTTTGACAAAATTCAGAAGTGGGTGGGGCGAAACGGTTACGGAAACTTCGGCCATCTAAGACAGATTTCACACAAGATTATGTTAGGATTGAGATGACACCTCGACTACGATATCACCACTACCTCTTGACCACATCCGGCGGGGTTCACAACAGCGAGACTCGATTAATTCCTTAACGTCAAACACATCCACTTTTGCAAGTCGGGAGTCAGATGACGAACTCATGACCAGGAAGAGGGGATAATCTAAATCTGGGTCCACCTCGTTGGCATAGGGATCCAATGAGCGAAGGGTGACTGAAGAACGTTTGGCACGAGAACCCTTAAGAAAAGGGAAAGTTTGGGGTTTATGGCAAGCCATGGCAAAAATAAAACTTCACATTCTCCCTCGGAACTTACCACCACGGAGGCCTACAAGGGCCGGCGCTACTGCAACTCTCGATTCGGTTACGTCTAGTATGTTCTCTTGGAGAATGGATATGGATGCACCCCACCATCTTCATAAACCTAAGAGGCTGCCCGAGTTATCTTATGCGCAGAGAAAATGGACTAATGATGGGTTTCTCCTTGAGAATCGGCAGACGAAGACGGTGGAGATGCCCAACCTCCTCCGACCTTCATAAAAGAACAATACAGAATCAGTCCGAAAAAAAAACAAGCAGAGGTGAGGTAACCGTCAGGGCCACTAGGTAGGAGATAGAAGAGGGGGATAATAAAGGGCAGTGAAATATAGTAATAAGAGGGGGAGAGGGCTATATTAAAAGTCTAGTTCGTAGCACCAGGGCTGACCCCCTCACCATGAGCCTCTCTGAGACCAACCCCTTTGAAGAAAGAAAAGGTCACAGAGAGGGAGGGTGTGCTCCACATTCAGCAAAATCACCATCCATTCTGAAAAAGGGGATTTTTTTTACGAGCCCATCTGGCGACTGAAAATGGGGAGGGCAGTTGGAGGGGAAGATTTGGGAGGTGAATCAAAAAACAAAACAAATTCATTTCCTTTAATGGTACTGTAACAATTTTCGTCTTCATTAGAGCTAATTCTTCCGTTTGATAGCTAATTCTAGCCCTTTTATGTACTTGCGGGGTATACAGTAAGTATCTGAAATAAAAAAGAAAAGTATTTAAGAGAAAAACAAATTTATATTTTAATGCAGAAGATAGATTTAAAGAATAAGAAGCAGGATTAATATTATTACTTACTCTTAGAAGTGAAGGCCACGCAGTGATAACCAAAAAGTAAAGTGATTGGCAAAGTGGACAAGTTTGGGGAAGTGAAAATGTGTGTTTTGCCAGTTCAAATAAGACCTGGCCCCTGGGCCATTCAAATCCTCCTAGTCACTAGTGCGAGAACACTCATAAAACACGATTTTTTTTAGCGCTAGCAGGTGCCTTCAAGGGCACAAGTCGCAGTAATATAGAATTTCAGGCTAGTGCTGGGCCAGTTGAAAATTACCAAAACAAAAAAGAAAGAAGCAGAAGAATGTTTGGAGCCAATCTAGCGACTGCCTTCTAAGGTAACATTAAGTAGATTACAAATAACAAAGATAAAAAAAGGAACAATGGTTAAAATATAGGCAAAAGATAATCTGGACATCCGCCCGGTTCGCCAAAACAGTGGCGTTACGGATATCGCGAACCAGAGGATGCGGAGATTCCAATGCCTCGGGAGCACTCATGGCGGTTTGCGAGTCGCTATAAATCACAATCCGGTCTCCGAACCAAACAAGTCGCGTTATTTCTCTTACCAAGAGGTGTATTGCAACCAGTGAAGACAGAGGCAGTGCATGGCAGAGCCCCGCTGACATCAAACAGAGGCGATACAGTGGCATAGTTCTAGCGTGACACGCAGTGTGCTCCAAAAAGGCCGAACGCAATACTCCCCGGTGGTGTAGAAGCTTTGGGAAGAGGCGTGGCGACAAATAGTCAAAGCTGGTACCTTCCAGGGTGGCGTTCTGGGCAGAACCAGAGGCGACACCGGCCCGAGAGCTATACCTAGCTCACCAAAGAGTTTCAGAGCCATAAACCCAAAGGGCTTAGGGTATGACTGGCGTCTCTGGGCGGCATAGGTAACGTTGAGATCACCTGCGGATGCGGGGGGAGCTGTTGCTGACTGAGGGAGGCGCCGGGCTCGCGCGTACAGGCGAATAATGCCCTGTACACGGCGCAGGAAGAGTGGCATCTCCCCAGCATCGACAAATAGGTTCTCAATAGGGAAAGTGCGGAAGGCACCGGTCACCAGGCGAATGCATAATACTCGCATCCGTGGCGAGCTTGGAACGAACAAAGGATCGATATAAAAGTAAGGCAGAAGCCTTATCAGCGCCCCAAGCGCTGAACGTCACGGAACGATGAATGTTTAGGCGCGGGTACAAGAGACACTAAGAATACGAATATGAGCCTTCCAGGTGTGACATCGGTCAAATACAAGACCAAAGAAACGGTACGAGAAATAAGTCGGTCAGGACGGAGCCGTGGATGGCAGCAGAAGTGCACCACCATAGTCTTGGCCAAAGAAAACCGAAGCCTGTGCGATTCGGCATAGCGAGAGACGCGGTTCGATGCCTGTTGGAGTCGACGCCCTAGGGTTGGCATCTGGGCCGCGCCAAAAGAGATTGAGAGGTCGTCCACGTAGAGCGTAGCGAGAACGTCTTCCGGCAGTACCGAGGTGATGCTGTTGATGCTCAGGTCAGAGAGTGTGACACTGAGGACACTTCCCTGCTGGAGATTTTCTTTCTGCTCCATTGGGCCGGAGAGGGCTCCACCTACCCGTACGCGGAATCGACGTTCTCGTAAAAATTCAGATATAAAGATTGTGAGTCGTCCCCTCGCACCCATCGTGTGGAGAGTCTCCATGATAACGTATGGCCAGGTGGTTATCATAGGCCTTCTCCAGATCGAAAAACACCGTGGCGTAGTTCTGTCCACGAAGGAAGGACTTGCAGACGGCATTTTTCAGTCGGAGCAGAGGATCCGAAGTGGATTGGAACTTGCGGAAGCCGCACTGTGCAAAAGACAGATAGCCTCCGCTGTCCAGAAAAAAAGCTAATCTAACATTTATCAATTTCTCCACCAACTTGCACACGCAAGAGGTTAGAGAGATTGGGCGGAAACCGGACGGAGTAGAGTGATCTCCCCCCGGTTTGCGAAAAGCGAGCACAGTAGCGATTCGACAGGAATCTGGGAGGATGCCCTCTACGCAGATCCTGTTGAGCAAATCTAAGAGAAAGGCCATGTCTCGCTCACCCAGGTCGCTAAGCATGGCGTACGGTACATCGTCCGGACAAAGGGCGGTGTCCGAGGACGAAACGAGAAGGGTTCTCCGCCTCTGGAGGTAAAGTCCAGTCGGCGGCCTTCCGCGACATCACGGCTAGAGAATGCGGAGGAAGCTGTCCAATATTGCGGTCCCATTCTCCTGGAGAACGGGAAGGGGGTCATGCGAGAACTTGCCCCGAATCCTTTTGACTCGCTTCCACATCTCTGCTAAAGGGGTCTTCCTGTTGTGAAGACACGTTTGCCCGTCAAGAAGAGCGGCGGGCGTGCTTCGAAATATACCGGAACCTAGCCCTAGCCGGACGAACTTCACCAACAGTGAAATCGTTCGAGGGGCGCTTATAGCGGATGTAGGCATAACGCTTATGTTTGAGGGTCGTCTCACACTCCGCTGACCACTACAGGAGCGGTCGGCGTGAAAAACAGCCAGACGTTCTAGGAGGTTGCCGGAGAAGAACTCAATGGCCTCATCTACCAACCTAAACTCCTCGATTGGGACAGAGAAATCAGTCATTTCTTGAAATGCGGACCACCGAGCCCGCGCCCAGAACACTGGGGCGGGCTATCGGGCGGCAGCGACCAAGAAAATGATATGTGAATGGGAAAGTGATCACTACCATGGACGGCATCGACCCCCCCCCCCCCCAAAAAAAAAAAAAAATCAGGCTGTGTATCCAGAGAGCACAAAGATAGATCGAGGCAGGAAAATGAAGCAGTTCTCCGGTAGTGATGTGTAAACTCATCCACATTTAGGACAACTATCTCCAGTTCGGCAAGGGCTTTATCCCTGGGAGAAATTCCCCGCGTCGAAGTCGGCTGACGGTGGAATGTACGCGGAAATAACAGTGTACCTCCTATCCAGGTGGAGCTGTACAGCTACTGCCTGAAAGGAGGTATTTAAAGCGAAGAGAAGAACGGAGAAATCATGCCGGGTGTAAATCTTGCATGCTCCTGCCCGACCCCCACCTCGTGGTGGTGGGACGCAAAACCCTTATAGCCCAGGAAGGTGGGCAGGGGGCACGCGCCCAGCATGGTCTCCTACAAAAAGATAGCTAACGGGGAACAGGTGAAAACGAGCCTCCGCAGTCCATCCCAGTTGGCCCGGAGTACGAGGCAATTCCATTGAAGGAATATGTCCTCCAGGCCTAGCGAGGAGATGCGGGGGCCCTCTTCGAACAGAAGACCCTCACGGGAATGGCCGTACGCTTCTCGGAGGCAGAACTCCGGGTGCTGTTGGCGGGACAATGCGCTGAAGGCACTGTCGCCTTCGAGGACTTAGCGGGGCAAGTCGTGCTCACCATGCGAGTCTTTTCCTCCCTCCGCTTCGAAACCTTAGGCGAGCGGGGCGGCTTAGGAGGCGGGGGGCCCTCTTTGCGAGGATTCACCGTCTCCGAGCTACCCAGCTTACCACCGGGTGTGTGCGAAGGAGCCGAAGCTCCTTTAGTTCTGTCATCCTTTCGGGCCAGCTTTCGGAACCCCGGAAGATGACCTTACGACCCTCTTCAGGGATGTTGCCTCCTGTGAGTCTAACGACTCGGTGGAGGCGCGCGGCCGTTTCGCCTTACGAGAAACGGTCTCGCTCGGGGAAGGGAGTGGAGCCCTCGTTTTAGCGGGGGCTGGGTGTGAACCCTTTGTGCCGCCAGCTCTACCAGGAGAGCGTCCGCGGTGGGTAGAACCCGCAGAAAGTTCCGAATGGCAGCGGAAACGACCGTGCACGTTGGCCTGGAGGGGCCAGAAGCAGAGGGTGTCAGGCACGGCCGGGCTGCCAGGACCAACTCCTTAGCCTCGCGAAATGAGAGAAGATCCGTGGCCTGAACGGCCACAATTTTTTTCATTTGTTTTTGTCATATATATTTTGTGCTCAATTATTCTCACGGTTGGAAAGGTCAAGTTTAAAATAAAGAAATGTAATTGGCGGCCATGTCCTCTTAAGTCTCCACAAAAGAGTGAGAGGACATTGGTGGCGGGTGGTCACTGGGACCATAAGCTACAACACTACCTGCCTATGGGGCAGGTACTGCTAGTGCCTTACACATGTCATCACACCACCACTGTCTCCCCCCCTCATTCATCTACACACACAACACATCTACTCTGACATCTAGGAACCTGCTGAAGGGGTATTTATACCCACACACTACTGATGCGGCGGACCCCTCTTCACTCTCTTGGATCATGATGGATTCTTTGCTCGTTGATTCGTGTCAAAACTATCCTGTACCTTCCTTCCAATGAGGAAGGGATACTGCCACCCTCGGAATTATCACTCTAATCTTTATGGTTATTTCATCCACAAGCCTCGGACACATCATTGAACTTCTAATGTTGAGGCAGTGGTTTCGTCCCAGCAAGTGGGGACACAAAAACTTTCAACGGTGATATGAGCTGGCGGATATGGCTAAATCTGACCCTCTTGGGGGTAATTAGCCCTATTCAAAATTCTAAAATCCAGTTAAGCCAAGCTCGCAATATTCTCCGATCATTTTGTCACGAAACTAGTGAGGAAAAATGTGATTTTTTAAAAAATTTTTAAGAGCGACTGCCTATTTGGGCATAAGTAGCCGTACTCACCACTGCCTAGTACTAGGCTACTTTAAAATAGCAACATGAAAACAAAACAATAAAATAAAAAAAAAGGAAGAAGACAAGCGAGGGAAATGTGAGAATAACTGTGAAGGCAAGAATCCAGACGATCCTTGAAAGCTGAAACCCCCTGCATAACAGGCAGTGAGGCTGAATGTGAGAACGACCAGCCAAGCTATTAGCTACCATCACATGGTGGCTTCATGGAGTTTGGTGATGAAAGATTGAGTGCCAATGGAATTTACAGGTATGATAATCGTAGAAAGAAAAGGTAGAGTTGTTATAACATAACCAAGACTTACCTAAAAGGAGTTTTGCAATAAAAGAAACCTGGTTTCCTTGGACTAGGATCTGTGTTGTTCCTTGGGGTTTATTTTCAGCAGGGCCAACACTCGTGCTAGTTGCGACCCCAACCTGAATTTGATGCGCAAACTCATCCTCAATGATTCCGAAAGTAGCTACGTTGTAAATGAGCGTCACCTAATTAATGAAAATTATAATTGGATTTTGGTGGGGCCGTCAATCTTAAGGCATTAGTGTTTAATCCTCAAAGTTATAAACAGAGTTGAAATAAAAAATTGGTTATCTACTAAGCATTCCTCATTGGCACTTAATTCAATATTTTATAATTCTGTTGATGGACGTTGCTGCACAAACCACCTGAATTCTCAGCGCTATGGCCATTGTTGAGTATACAGGCTTGATAAATCATTGTGTGCTATGGCTTAGAAGAGTGCAAACACCACTTCTGATTAGAACAAAGATAAGCCACATCACATGGAATACTTGCTGGATGGAGTCTCAATTGAGGTCAACTTCACAATGATTGCCAAATGCGGTAGATACCTGTTGTTTGGATTCTGTTAAACTGTAGGTCCACACTGAGAAATAAAAGGCATCCTAAATGAGCGCAGATCAGTGGTAAAGCTCTTACTAATTTCTTTTCTTTCATAAATTATTGTAATTTAATGGTCAGTGGTCAATTAGCATGCTTAGGATTAAAATACAACCCGATATAACCGAGGGCTTACTCTTGGTGGTTTAGTTGTGTATAATTCTTTATGATAATAAATACTGATATAAGAAAAACCAGTTAGATTGAATTCTATTTGATATGAGTAATTCAAGTGAGAGTAATGATTTATTGCTTGAAAAGTTCTTGAATCATGATCTTTGTGATTTGATTTCATGTAAAATGAATAAATATGGTGAACACTTCAGGCAAAACAGTGAAAATCTGTGACACAAGCAGAAATGGTATGATAAATGCTGAGCTGAATTAATGCTCCTTAAATTTTTTGATTGGGGTAGAATTTTCACTGGTTCCTTGAATTCAAAGAGCAATAGAAATGAGGAAGTATCATGCAGAATGGTTGTAAGTTGAGATCTGCAAAGAAAGTGCTGAAGCTAGCCACAGTGAAAATGTGTGGGGTAGGAATATGGTGCAGTTGGAGAAAAGGATGGGAAGAAAGCAGATATGTTAAAACCGAACAACTGCATCTGAGCCAAGAGAGGGAGTAATTAAATTTTTTTTGTCCCATCCGGTGAACGCGTTCAAGAGCATAAGTAAAATTCTAGCCCCTTCTAAAATTTGAATTCACCCTCCCCCTCTCCAAAAGAAAAGAAAAAAAGGAGGAAACAAGTTGCGACATTTGGGGCGGCGGCCCTCCCCCGAGCGCAGGAAAATGCGACCTACAAGAAAGAGAGTAAAATAAAATGGAGGAGGCCACCATCCTCCAAAAAGTGAGATAGTACATGTCCGTGTACATGAACCTGTTTCCGAGTACAAGGGACAAGCGGTAGCAGGCCCGCTCATCTCGATACCGGGAGAGGCAACGTGCGCGAAGATCGCCCAGACTGGGACATTCAAGAAGAATGTACCGAACAGACAGGGGGAGGGGGGCAACGCAGTTGTTGCAATCAAGTGCAGGCAAGCGCTCCAATAAATGGGGGGTGCATCCCACGAGTGTGCCAACTTTGACGAGGAAAGAAAGCAACCTGAAGCCATCGCTCATTGGCGTGTAGGTCCACGGGAAGAGTTGCAGAACAATTACATGCAAGTGCCCCTCTGCCGTCTCCCATCTACTATGCCAAGCAGCCAGGAGGGCTGTCCTGATTTCTGCCATGTAGTCGGTGTGAGGTAGAACCAAACACTGATCTAGTCGCCGAGTGCCTGTGGACGCCTTGGCGTCCTCATTCCCCGCAATTCCCAAATGTCAAGGACCCAACAAAAGATAATCTCGACATCCACCCAGCTCGCAAAAACCATGAGCACTCAGGGCGCTTTGTGAGTCGTTATAAAAAAAACAATCTGGTCTCCGAACCGGACACGACGCGTTATCTCCTGTACCGAGCGGTCTATTGCAACCAGCTCGGCCGTGATGACAGACGCAGAGCCACGCTGACTTCAAACAGAGGGGATACGGCGTGGAAACCGACCCCTTCCTGGGACTTGAAGCCATCTGTTTACATTGGCAGCGCTCCAGCGTGACACGAAGTGTGCTTCAAAAACGAGGAACGCAGTACTCCCGGCACTGTAGAAGCGACAAATAGTCAAAGATATTACCATCCAGGGTGGCATCCTGGGCAAAACCAGAGGCACCATAGGGCTGAGCTCTTGAAGGAGGGTCCGGTTTCGCGTATACAGGCGCATAATGCGCTGTACACGGCACAGAACGAGTGGCATCTCCCCAGCATCGACAAGAAGTCACTCAATGTGGGGCGTGCGGAAGTCACTGGTCGCCAGGCAGAGACCGGTGTCGAGGATCGAGTCCACCTTCCGCAAATCACGCTCGACTACGGATGCACAAAACTCGCATCCGTAGTCAAGCTTAGAAAAGTAAGGCAGTAGCCGTCTCAGCACCTTAAGTGCTGAACGTCTTGGAATGATGAATGTCTAGGCGCGGGTACAAGAGACACTAAGAGTACGAATATGAGCCTCCCAGGTGAGGCGTCGGTCGAATACAAGAATAAGGAAACGGTGCGAATCCACCCCTTGCAGGTGAACGCCATTTAGAAACCAGTCTGGGTCAGGGTGGAGCCGTGGATGGGGGCAGAAGTGCAACAACTTAGTTTTGTCCAAGGAAAACGGAACCATGTACGCTTCGGCATAGCGAGAGACGCGGTTCAATGCCTGTTGGAGTCGACGCTCCAGAGGTGGCATCTGGGCCGCGCCAAAAGAGATCGAAAGGTCGTCCACGTAGAGCGTAGCGAGAACATCTTCCGACAGCACCGAGGTGATGCCGTTGATGCTCAGGGCAAAGAGTGTGACACTGAGGACACTTTCCTGCGGGAGACCCTCTTCCAGCTCCATTGAGCCGGAGAGGGCTCCCCTCCACCCGTACGCGGAATCAACGATGTAGCAAAAATTCAGATACAAACATTGGAAGGCGTCCCCTCGCCCCCATCATGTGGAGAGTCTCCATGATACTGTATCACCATGGGGTATCATAGGCCTTCTCCAGATCAAAAAACACTGTGGCGTAGTGTTGTCTACGAAGGAAGGCCTCGCAGACGGCATTTTCCATTCGGAGCAGAGCATCCAATATGGAGGGAAACTTGCAGAAGCCGCACTGTGCAGAAAAAAGGCTAATCTAACATTTACCAATTTCTCCATCAACTTGCACACGCCAGAGGTTAGAGAGATTGGGCGGAAGCCGGTCGGAGTAGAGTGATCTCTCCCCGGTTTGCGAAAGGCGAGCACAGTAGCGATTCGCCAGGAGTCTGGGAGGAGACCCTCCACCCAGATCCTGTTGAACAAATCTAAGAGAAAGGCCATGCCTCGCTCACCCAGGTGTCGAAGCATGGCGTACGGGCCATCGTCCGGACCATGGGCGGTGTCCGCGCACGAAGCAAGAGCGGAACGCAAATCACTCAATGTAAACCTGTCGATGAAAAGGGGTTCTCCGCCTCTGGAAGTAAAGTCCAGGTGGCGGCCTTCCGCGATATAACGAGGCGCATTGAATGATGGCGGAGCAGCATCCCGGCTAGAGAATGTGGAGAAATCGGTCGCGAAAGAATCCGCCGCGGACGCATGGACCGAAATTGCGGTACTATTCTCCTTGAGAGCGGGAGGGGGTCCTGCGAGAACTTGCCCCGAATCTTTTTGACTCGCTCCACGCCTCTGCAAGAGGGGTCTTCCCGTTAGGTTAAGACCAGTATGCCCTCAGAGAAGAGCGGCGGGCGTGCTTCGAAACATCCGGAACCTTGCCCTAGCTCGACAAAATTAACCGACAGTGAAATAGTTAGAGCGGTGCTTATAGCGCAAGTAGGCATAACACTTCTGTTTGAAGGTCGCCCACACTTAGATGACCACAACGAAACCGGTCGGGGTGCAAAACGGCAAGACGTTATAGGTATAGTAGTTAGGCCAGGCCTCATCCACCGACCTAAGCTCCTCGACTGAAAAAGAGATATCAGACGTTTCCTGAAAAGCGGACCATCTCACCGCGCCAAGTACCACTGGGGTGGGCTCTCAGGTGGCAGCGGCTCAGAAAATGATATTTGAATGGAAAAGTAATCATTACCATGGAGATCATCGACTACCCCCTACCAAAAATCATGGTGTGCATCCGAAGAGCACAGAGATAGATCAAGACAGGAAAATGAAGCGGTTCTCGGGTAGTGATGCGTAAACTCATCCACATTTAAAACACTATCTCCAGCTCGTCGATTGGGTCGGCGAAGACCTGACCCCTGGGATTGATTGTATAGTCTCCTCACAGGGTTAACTGTTCAAATCCCTAAGCAAAAAAATAGCCTCGACAACCGCGCCACGACACGGAAGAAGACTCCCGCATCGAAGTCGGCTGACGGTGGAATGTGCACAGAAATAAAAGTATATCTCCTATCTAGGAGCAGCTGCAGTGCTAGTGCCTGAAAGGAGGTATTTAAAGCAAAGAGAACGGAGATAACATGCTGAGTGTAAATGGCATATCCTCCTGCCCGGCTCCTATCCTGCGGTGGTGGAGTCCTAAAACCCTTATACCCTGGGAGAGTGGGCAGAGGGCAGGCTCCCAGCATTGTCTACTGCAAAAAGATAGCTAAGGGCAAACGGGAGGAGACGAGCTTCCGCAGCACCTCCAAGTTGGTCAGGAGTTCGCAGCAATTCCATTTATTGGAATATTACCCACAAACCTATCTCGGACTTGAGGGGACCCTCTTCCAAAAGAAGACCCTAAGTTACCTCACCATCTAAGGGGTGATGAGGTGACGCTAGGAGTCATTTCTCCTTTGTTTCTGAGGGAGTGCACAGGAAGGCTGTAGTGCGGACGCCACCCAGCCCTAATGAGTTAACAGAAAAGGCCGGGTGTGCCCATCGCAGATGCCTGTCCAAAATGCAGCCTAAACAATGGATGATTATAATGAATATTTATTAATATTCACTGTTCGAGGGCTTTGTATGAAACCCTGTATTGGCCATATAATTCCTTCGGTTTTCAGGGTTGCTTGCCACGAGAGGTTGCGGACCATCAACAACAAGGCTATCTGTTTCCCAAATCCAAGGTATTATTATAATTGCTCTCCTCTGCACTGCCTCCACCATATCAATATAGTCTAGTGTGGGCACCACGCCTGAATACAGTATTCTAGGTGAGACCTGGCATATGAATTAAATAACTTTAGGACAGCTCCTTTGAAAGTCATTTGTAACTTACATGTCCAAGCAATAAATAAATCTAGATAATTTTGCACCCTAAAATTATTATCATCCACTTTTACAACTACAGCTAATTTGGTGACATATCCCAAGGTAATTAACATACACTGGAAACAATAATGGCCCCAAAACTGAACCCTGCGAAATTCCACTGGTAACATTTTTCCACTCTAAGATTCCATATATTCTTTATTTGTCAACTAATTTCCAATAGGTAACTTTAACAAAGGCTTTACTGAGCACATATATATCACATCCATACCTTCTCTCTATCTGCTGATTTGTGAAATAGTTCTAAAATTCGTAAAAAAAAAATGTAAAAAAATGATGTACTGCAATAAATTTTAAAAAGATATAAAATACAGTGGTACCTTGACTTACGAGTTTTCCAAGGTACGAACTGTTGCTCAGTTGATTTTCTGCTTTGTGGTACGAGCTAAGATCTGAGGTACGAGTTACAAGTGAGCGACTGCGCTTCATACACCGGCATTAGGTAGCAGGGCGAGCGTGTCGCCATATTCGCCAGCCTCGTTCAGTTCACGTGGTTACCTTGCTATGCAAGCAGCTCTGTTGTATCCCTGTTGCTTTTCCCATCATGTTTTGTGCCGTTTGTGTGGTTATTTCATTATACTGTACAATATTAACCATGTGTCCTAAGAAAGTGAGTGCAGTGGTGAGAAGAAGAAAAGAATGATGTCTTTAGAATAAAAGCACGAAAAACATGAGCGAGGTGTGTGTGTGTTGTCGACGTGGCGAGGCAGTATGAGCGTAGTATATCTATGATATGTACAATTTTGAAACAGGAGTCGATAGAGGATAAAAGGCCAGCCAAAGGGGTTAAAATCATTCAAAACTCCGGACCTCTGTCTATGAAGAGATAGAGAGTCTGCTGTTGGTGTGGTTGATGGAGAAGCAGGTCGCAGGAGATATTGTGACTGAGCATCATCTGTGAGAGGGCACGATCCATTTACAGGCTCGTAAATGACTCTTAATTAATAGAGATAAAGTGTCGCATTAAGTATACCTCAAGTAAGTTAAATTTAGCAAGAAAGTGTAGTGATTAAGTTAAGCGGTAGAACATAAAATGAAAGACTCCCCCCCCATCCTCCTCTATCTCCGTCTGATTTTCAAAGTAAAGTATGCTAAATAAAACCAGATTATTTTCTTACATTCTCTTTCTTTATGTATTATTATTTTCTTATGCATTATTTGTTATTTATAAAGTACATTTTTCTTATTTAAAACTTTTACTAAAAAAAATTGGTATGGTTTTGGGGAAGACAGGAACTGATTAATGACCTTGCCATAAATTTCAATGAGGAAAACTGCTTTGATATCCGAGCAAATTAAGTTATAAGTTCAGTCACAGAACGAATTAAATTCATAAGTCAAGGTATCACTGTATATCTTATAATTAATTAGTTGAAAGATAAGTAATAATATGCTTCTGAAAGGCTTCTGAAAATTTCAGTACCTAAACTTAATGTTTTGCACTCTTACCTGATTAGAAATATCACTAACTTAATACTATAATTATTATAGTTACAAAAAGATATTTGTTATAAAACTCCCAAAACCCAATAAAACCTCCAAAATGTGTGTTTTTTGGTTTGTTTTTTTCCCACCCTGTTCCTAGGGGGTGCCCACCTCACCAAGAGAGGTTGAGAGGTCACAAAGTATACATATAAAGGCTGCCATATGCTGTAGTGACCTACGGTTGGCTTCTCGGGTTACACTGTAGGTTCAGACTGAGAAGCTTCTATATGCATTTAGATACACAAGTAAAGTAAAATGTTGCAAGTGATCCGTTGTTGTTTTTTTTTCAGAAAATGGTGTACATTTCAGAGGAGCAAAAGAAAACTATATATAAAAGAACATTAAGTGAAAGAAAGATAACTGAAAACATTAAAGTGAAGCTTTACCTTCTTGTTCCCTGTCCTCTTGGCCACAGCAATCTCTATGGGCTCTAATTTACCCTTTCTGATGATAGGCACTCGACCTTGTTGAGATATCCTGAAAGCAGGTGACATTTTACCCAACAAACGAGAGAAGATCTCATCCCAACGGAGAAATTCCTTGTAGCCTTCCTTCGGAGTCACCACAGCGTCATGCAGCAAAGAATCCATTTCCACTTTGCTTAAGAAAGGAAAAAAAAAGGAAATAATGAATTTAAGAAGCTTTATATCAAATGGAGGTTATTTAAGAATAGCTTGAGGTTTTGCATAATTATAATCCTTAATGCATGAAAATATGCTATCAACTCTATGAAAATTTATCATTCCCACAAATACATTGCCCATTGAGTGTGCATTGGTATATATACACCAGTGCCAAAAGACAGACAAAAACAGAGCAACAGCCAGTATCCTACCCGCCATGAGTGTTACAGACCACTAGATTGATCCTAGTATATAATCATTCAAAATCTTTGTTTCAAAGACATTATTTCTATGTGATTGCACATGCGACACTTCCTCAGTCATTATTATCACCACCTTTTAAAATGAGTGTGTGCTGGTATGTATCATTCATTAACCATTTCTGCAGTGAATGGTGGTAGAATTTCATAGTTTGTTGTGAGTGTGTGTTCTGTTGTTGAATTTTGCAATGTGTCATACGAGTGTTTGCATGTTTGGTAAATTGGAAGTGCTCACATTCAAGTAGATGCCTTCTGTCTTGTTCACTGTTTTATTTGAATGGGCAAGTTTTTTGATTGGTTCCCAGAATTTTCTGTTTGAGACTTCATTTACTGAGTGAAGTCCTGCAAGTTTTATTTGTAATGTTGTTAGATCAGAGTTGGATGTCACATGTTAGATTAATGATGGTAGGGTTGCGTTGGATTCATCGCTGTTTTTGTAGGTTGTTTGATTTCTTGCTATTATGTTGGTAAAGTGAGAGTGGGCTGTTTTCATTACTTATGTTTACCCTAACTAGTGTCTTGCCCTAAACTGGCTGCAACAATGAACTCAGCAGAAATGACTAGGTTGTCTTAGCTGTGCTTGTGTTGAGCATGTTGAAAATAAGTATCAGAGTAACTGGTTCCTGGTCGTAGTTGGGATAGGATGTCTATTTGTTAGGCCAGTGCAGCACTTACGAGGGGCGGTCAATAAGTTTTACGAATCGGTAGGGCACAACAGAGGAAGAGGATGGCTGTTTGTGGGGGTCTTAGGACAGGTTATGACAAGTCAGGACCTGCAGCCGCACGCTTCCTGCCTGTCTATTTAAGAAGCAGTAGCTGATCGCAGATCATCAGTCACAAATATTTCAACAATGGAGAAGGTTGGGCACCGCGCAGTCATCAAATTTTTGACCAAGGAAGGCAAGAATGCAAAAGAGATCCATGAACGCATGGTTGCAGTGTACACCGACACCGCCCCTTCCTATGCAACCATTGCTGGCCGGAATAGGAAGTTCCGCCTTGGTCGTGAGTCCTTTGAAGATGACCCCCGTCCAGGACGCCCGCCAGACGTGACCAACAAGGACAATGTGGTCCGTGTGGAGAGGATGATCCTCGAAAATCGATGGGTGAAGGTCGAAGAAATCGAGCGAGAACTTGGAATATCATATGGAAGTGTTATCAACATCATCCACGACAATTTGGCCATGACCGAGGTCTCTGCCCATTCGGTCCCTAGAAACCTCACGCCCCATGATCGACTTCAACGTCGTCAGTCCACAAGGCTAGAGTTGCACAAGCTGCCCTGCGCGAGTGTGGATTCGAGGAGCTCAACCCCCCCCCCATCCCCTACAATCCAGATCTGGCCCCTAGCGACTACTTCTTATTCTACCAGCTCAAGGCTGCACTGCGTGGACGCCGGTTTGGGGACGATGAAGATGTCCAGCTCGCCGTCCAGGAGTGGATTGAACAGCAGTCGGGAGATTTCTGGTTGTCGGGAATTCGAAGCCTCAGGGACAAGTGGCGCAAGTGCATTTAAGTCAAGGGTAGTTATATTGAAAAATAATAAAACACTTGTCCTCATATCTCGTTTCCTTATATCCGAATTGCAAAACTTATTGACCGCCCCTCGTACATTTAGTTTTGTGGTGGTGGTTACACCAGAGCTTAGCCGGGAGACCCGTTTGGGGTGTGAGCGTGATCTTTCCTCTGTGTACCTGTCAGGTGGAATGGCGTAAAGGTGGTGGCTTGTGACCAGAGATTGTATGCCTCACTGTGTCATGTGTCTATGAATGGTTTTGTGGGTAAGAGGAGCCTGGTTTTGGGGTGGATGGATATCTTGGGAGTACCTGTGTAGTATGATGACCTTGGAATTTTGTGTGTTACATGGAGGAGGGTGTGTGTCTTCATGTACTGACATGGGTGGATTGCGTTTCTTGTACTAAGGAGAAATTGTTCTTCCTCGAGATAGAGATCGTGTTTTAGCGGCACTACCTTTGTTACATGGTGTCAGTGATTAATCAGGGTGCTGCAGATGTAACTTGTTGCTTGGCAGAGTGCTTTGCTTTGTCTCTTCGGTAGTGTCCTGGAGTGAGTGAATGTGAAGTTTTGTGCCTAGGCCTTGGAGGCATAGGCAAGTGGTGTATGAATATATTGATTTTATGCGTGAGTGATGAATTCCTTGGATTGCTTAAATGTGGTTCCTGTGAGTGCTCAGAATGTGCTCATTTTTGTGTTAGCTTTGCTTGCCATGTTTCACTTGTTTTGCTGGAAATTTAGTTGGGTAGGGAAGTGAGTGCTTGCTAAAGTAATGAGGGGCTCTATGTTGTATTCCCATTTGTAGGTTGTGAAGAAAGTAATAGGATTTTGAAGGCGAGACAGTCATTTGATTCCGTTGCAGCCAGAATTTTAGTTGTGTGATGTAGAGTTGTAGATTACAAGCTTCCTGGCTGCAGTTTGGGTGTTGTGCAAGAATGGTTATGTCATCTATGTAGCTGTAGAGTGTCAAGTTGGGGATGCAGAGGGAAATGTTGTAGAGGAAAAGGTTGAAGAGGGTAGAGAGAGAGAGAGTACAGATCCCTACAAGACTCAGTGGTGTATTTGGTGTTTGTGATAGCTTGCTGTAGTATCTGACTTGTGCTTGTCTGCCTCTGAGAAAATTGGTAAGTGATTGTTTGTTGGAGTTTAGTGTGGTATTTAGTACTTTGTTGATAAGGATGTGTGTAGTTACTGTGTTGAAGGCTTTGCTTATGTCAATTGGTGCCATTATCCTCTTGAACAGGTGGGGGATTTGGGAAAGGGGGGGCTTCTCGTATGAGATAGATGATGTTGCTGGTAAGAAGAGTGATTGTTGTGTATAATGAGCAGAAAATGTGTTGGGAAGTGTCTAGTAGGATATTTAGGTTTATTTTGTTGAATACAAAACATTTCCTGATTTGGGAGGTGGTACAGATAAGAGCGCTTGGATGAGTTTTATTAATGATAGAAGTTTTGCCACCGATCTTCACTAAATTAAGGTCTTTATTTCTCCGTGGGGAGCTAGTGATTAAGGTGAAGATCCAAACCATCAGTATCTACAGCGTATGACAGGGTGTGATGTGAGTAGATTTAAAGCACATTTGGAATGAGTTATGTGAGCTATGATTGGTTGAAGACTTATGTGAGGGTATCAGTAGCTCTCAGATCAAGGTATGATAAGTGACTGTTTAATATGTTGCCCGGTTCAGAGTCAGGGGAGGACTTTGACCGCCGTATAGCCTGGGATGCCATTTATGTGGTGAATTGTCTAGGCATGCCATGGTCAATTGATAGTGAGTGTAGGTGTTTGAGTGAGAGGCGTGTTGCTGATTTTGGCATCATGTTGTATGAGGGTATTTGCCTGTCTTTTAAAGTTGAGCTTTGTGTGTCCTTGTCTGCCGAGGTTGTAGTTGTCAAGTCACCTAAAAGTTCTAGAGAATTTTTTGCTCTCATTTTATGGTTTGATGTGTTCAAGAAAGTTTTTGCCATCTTTATTATAGTGGGATCAGTGTTTGGATGTTTTGTTGTGTTTTTAATGTTGGCCACCTTGGTGTTTTTGGTTCATGGTTGTTTTGGTAGACTGTCCCTGGTTTTTGTGAGCTGTCTCACTTCTGGGAAGAAGTTTCTGTTGTGTTGTTTCACTACAGGATATAAAAAGTAATGTCTGATTTTCTTGAATAAAGTTATAGTATATATCAAAGCAGTGCCTCTTATAATCATTTAGGAATGCAAGAATGAGTAATTTATAACTTTTCCTCCCATCTAAAGATCACTATGACATGTTTTATACTCCATAACTTTCCTAAAGGTGCCAATGCAAGTACAGTGAAAAAGTCCATTCACAGAACTTATGGCGATGATACAGTAAATGAAAGAAGTTGCAGGTTGTGGTTTTCCCATATTCAAAGTTGGGACTTTGGCCTAAAATTTGGGCCAAAAGAAGGTTGACGAAAAAAACTTGATTCCGAAGAGTTGGAAGCTGTTGTCACAGCAAATTCTGCTACAAATCCTAGGGAACTTGCAGAATAATTTAGCATAACCAATATGACTGTTCTGTAACAACTGAAAAGGATTGGAAAGGTTCCACTCATTGGAAAATGAGTCCCGCACAAACTGTCCATAGTGAATCAACAACAGTGTGTTGCTTGTGTGAGTCATTGGTTTCATGACACCTTCAGGCAGTCTTGTTACTGTTGATAAAAAGTGGATCCTTTGTCATAATGTTAAATGCTGCCATTTGTGGATCGGTCGAGGAAGAGGAATTTCAACAACTGAGAGGAGTTTTTTTTTAAAGGGTCATTTGGCGACTGCCTAATTGGGCATTAGTTGCCATATTAAAAACTGCCTAGTACTAGGCTACTTTAAAATAAGATTCAAAAAAACACATTTATTTTTGAAGGGGCTATCTGGCGATTGCCCACTTAAGCATAAGTCGCCGTAAACAAACAGCCTAGTTTTAGGCTACTTTAAAAATTTGAACAGAAAACAAAAATAAAAAGAAATAACAATTAGGAAGCAATAACAATAACAAAACAATAACAAAAACAAACCCTAAACCAAGTTAAAGGAAAGTAGGAAGGCAGGCCTTCCCCCAAAAGTCAACAGGTCCACCAGTCAATGTGCACGCACTCGTCCCGAGTACAGAGGACAGGCGGTAGCAACCCCGCCCATCCTGGTACCGGGACAGGTAACGTGCTCGAAGATCACCCAGGCTGGGACATTCGACAAGAATGTGCTGAACATTCTGGGGAACGACGCAGTCGTCGCAATAGGGCGCAGGCGAGCGCTCCATCAAATAGCGATGCGTCACACGAGTGTGTCCGATTCGGAGACGACAGAAAGCGACCTGAAGCCGTCGCGGCATTGGGGATAGGTCCATGGGAACAGTCGAGGCGCAATAGCATGCAACTTTAAGTTCCCTTCGACCGTCTCCCATCTTCTTTGCCAAGCAGTCCGAAGAGCTGCCCGTATTCCTGCCATGTAGTCAGTGTGAGGAAGAGCGAAACGCTGGTCTGGTGGCAGGGTCCTCGCGGACTCTTTGGTGCGCTCATTCCCCGCAATTCCTACATGTCCAGGAACCCAGCAGAAGATAATCTCGAAGATCCGCCCGGCTCGCCAATGCGGTGGGGTCACGGGTAATCTCCCGTACCGAGTGGTGTATTGAGACCAGCTCAGCCGTGAAGACAGACGCAGCGCTTGGCAGAGCCTCGCTGACTTCAAACAGAGGGAATACGGCGTGGAAGCCATCCCCCTCTTGGGACTTGGAACCATCCGTATACACTGACACGGTTCAAGCGTGACACGAGGTGTGCTGCAAAAAGTTCGAACGCAATACTCCCGGCGCCGTACAAGCTTTGGGAGCAGAGGCGTGGCGACAAATAGCCAAATGTGGTACCCTCCAGGGTGGCGTTCTGGGCAGAACCAGGGGCGCTACCAGCCCGAGAGCTATATCTAGGAGTTTCCTGGCCCTAAACCCAAAGGGCTTAGGGTATGACTGGCGTCTCTCGGCGGCATAGGCTCCGTCGATATCAGCTGCGGATGTAGTGAAAGCTGTTGGCGACTGAGGGAGGCGCCGGGCTCGCGCGTACAGGCGAGTGATGCACTGAAGGCGGCGCAGAGCGAGTGGCATCTCCCCAGCATCGCCCAACAGGCTCTCAATGGAAGAAGTGCGGAAGGCACCGGTCGCAAGGCGAAGGCCGGTGTGGTGGAGCGAATCCACCTTCCGCAATAAACGCTCGGCTGCGGATGCATAAAACTCGCATCCGTAGTCGAGCTTCGAACGAACAAAGGGTCGATAAAAAAGTAGGGCAGTAGCCCTATCAGCGCCCCAAGCGCTGAACGTCACGGAACGGAGAATATCCATGGCGCGGGTACAAGAGACCCTAAGGCTGCGAATATGAGCCTCCCAGGTGAGGCGTCGGTCGAATACAAGACCAAGGAAACGGTGCGACTCAACCACATCCAGGCGCACCCCATTAAGAAACAAATCTGGATCGGAGTAGAGCCGTGGATGGCGGCAGAAGTGCACCACCTTAGTCTTGGCCAAAGAAAACCGAAACCTGTGCACTTCGGCATAGAGGGAGACGCGGTTCAATGTCGGTTGGAGTCGACGCTCCAGAGTTGGCATCTGGGCCGCGCCAAAAGAGATCGAAAGGTCGTCCACGTAGAGCGTAACAAGAACAACTTCCCCCAGCACCGAGTTGATGCCGTTGATGCTCAGGGCAAAGAGTGTGACACTGAGGACACTTCTCTGCGGGGCACCCTCTTCCTGCTCCTTTGAGCCGGAGAGAGCTCCCCCCCCCCGTACGCGGAATCGACGATCTCGCAAAAATTTAGATATAATGACTGGGATGCGTCCGTTCTCCTCCATCGTGTTGAGAGTCTACATGATACCGTATCGCCATGCGGTATCATAGGACTTCTCCAGATAGAAAAACACCGTGGTGTAGTGCTGTCTACGAAGGAAAGCCTCGCAGACGGCATTTTCCAGTCGGAGCAGAGCATCCGACGTGGAGTGGAACTTGCGGAAGACACACTGTGCAGAAGACAGATGGCCTCCGCTGTCCAGGAAAAGGGCTAATCTAACATTTACCAATTTCTCCATCAACTTGCACACGCAAGAGGTTAGAGAGATTGGGCGGAAACCGGTCGGAGTAGAGTGATCTCTCCCCGCTTTGCGAAAGGCGAGCACAGTAGCGATTCGCCAGGAGTCTGGGAGAAGACCTTCCACCCAGATCCTGTTAAACAAATCTAACAGAAAAGCCATGCCTCGCTCACCCAGGTGTCGAAGCATGGCGTACGGGACATCGTCCGGACCATGGGCGGTGTCCGCGCACGAAGCGAGAGCGGAACGCAACTCACTCACAGTAAACTTGTCGTTGAAGGGTTCTCCGCTTCTGGAGGTAAAGTCAAGCCAGCGGCCTTCCGCGACATCACGACGTGCATTGAATGCTGGTGGAGCAGCATCACGGCTAGAGAGAATGCGAAAAAAGCGGTCGCTAAGGATTCCGCCACGGAAGCGGGGTCCGAGATTGCGGTCCCATTCTCCTGGAGAACGGGAGGGGGGTCCTGCGAGAACTTGCCCCGAATCCTTTTGACTCGCTTCCACACCTCAGCTAAAGGGGTCTTCCCGTTAAGTTAAGACACGTATGCCCGCTAAGAAGAGCGGCGAGCGTGCTTCGAAAAATACCGGAACCTAGCCCTAGCCCGACGAAATTCAGCGACAGTGAAATCGTTCGGGCGGCGCTTATAGCGCTTCTAGGCATAACGCTTCTGTTTGAGGGCCGTCTCACACTCGGCCGACCACCATGGGAGTGGTCGGCGTGCAAAACGGCCAGACGTCCTAGGAATAGTAGTCAGGCCCACGGCGATGAGGTTGCCGGAGAAGAACTCAACGGCCTCATCTACCGACCTAAACTCCTCGACTGAGATAGAGAATTCAGTCATTTCCTGAAATGCAGGCCACCGCGCCCGCGCCAAGCACCACCGAGGTGGTCTCTCAGGCGGCAGTTGCCCTGAAAATGATATTTGAATGGGAAAGTGATCCCTACCATGGAGGTCATCGACCCTCCCCCCCCCCAATCAAAATCATGCTGTGCATATGAAGAGCACAAAGATAGGTCAAGGCAAGAAAATGAAGCGGTTCTCGGACAATGATGCGTAAACTCATCCACGTTTAGGACACCCATCTCAAGCTCTTCGATCAGATCGGCAAAGACTTGTCCCTGGGATTTATGGAGTAATCTCCCCAGAGAGGATGCCTGCCGTTCAGATCTCCAAGCAAGAGATAGGGCCTCGGCAACCGTGCCACGACGAGGCGGAAGTCCCCCGCGTCGAAGTCAGCTGACGGTGGAATGTACGCAGAAATGATAGTATACCACCTATCCAGGTGCAGCTGCACAGCCACTGCCTGAAAGGAGGTATTTAAAGAGAAAGGAAGAACGGAGACATCATGCCGGGTGTAAACCGTGCACCCCCCAGCCCAGCCATCCCGCGGTGGTGGGGTCGCAAGACCCTTATACCCCGGGAGGGCGGGCAGAGGGCACGCACCTAGCATGGTCTCCTGCAAAAAGATAGCTAACGGAGAACGGGACGAGACGAGCCTCCGCAGCTCCTCCCAGTTGGCCCGGAGTCCACGGCAATTCCATTTAAGGAATATGCCCTCCAGGCCTAGCTCGGAGTAGACGCGGGGGCCCTCCTCGAACGGAAGACCCTCACGGGAATGGCCGTACGCTTCCCGGGGCAGAACCCTGGGCGCTGTTGGCCGGACAAAGCGCTGTCGCCTTCGAGGACTTATTGGGGGAGGTTGGGCTCACCATGCGAGTATTTTCCTCCCTCCGCCTCGAAACCTTAGGCGGGCGTTGCACCTTCGGAGGCGGGGGGGCCCTCTTTTCGAAGGAACCACCGTCTCCGAGCCACTCGCTCCACCTCGGGGCGTGGGCGAAGGAGCCGAAGCTCCTTTGTTGCTGTCCTCCTTTTGGGGAACAGCGTTAGGAATCCCGGAAGATGGCCTAGCGACCATCTTCAAGGGTGTTGCTTCCTGTGAGTCTAACGACTCGGTGGGGGCGCGTGGCCGTTTCGCCCTACGGGAAACAGTCACGCTGGGAGAAGAGGGGGAAGCCCTGGTTTTAGCCGGGGCTGGGTGTGAACCCTTTTTGCCGCCAGCTTTACCAGGGAAGCGCCCGGGTTGAGTAGAGCCCGCAGAAGGGCTGTACTCAACCCGGGCACGGAAACAACCATGCTCGTTGGCCTGGATGGGCCAGGAGCAGAGGGTGCCTTTCTAACTATTGATGCATATGACGTCCCAAGCAGACCCGGGCGCGCCAGGACCAAGTCCTTAGCCTCGCGGAATGAGATTCGATCATGGGCCTGAACGGCCAGGATTTCTTTCTCAAGGAGATATGCACCACATTGCTTCGAAGAAGCGGGGTGCGGCTCTCCGCAATTGACACAATTGGCCACACACGATTTGGATTTATCGTGTGCGGCCTTGGAGCAATTTACACAAACTTCAGGTGACCTCGACTTTGCACGTCTACAAGAACGATTCGTATGGCCGAAGCGGTGACAGTAATAGCACCACCACGGCAGTGGCACGAATGCCTTCACGCGGTAGCGGTACCAACCGGCACGCACCGACTCAGGGAGCTTGTCACAGTCGAACGTGACGAAGAGTGTAGGGGTGAGTCTCGAGGCCCCTCCCTGTTTTCTCATCACACGTTCGACCTTGACCGCCCCATGGTCGGCCAGCTCTAGGGTGATGTCCTCAATGGAGTAGTCAACGAGTTCCCTCGCATAAACTACTCCTTTCACAAAGTTCATGATAGAGTGCAGCGTCACACTTACCGGGGTGCCATCAAGTGTCCTAAGAGCATTTATCTTGGCCGCCTCAGCGGGATTCGCCGCATTCGTCAGAAGGCTCCCCGTCCGAGAAACGGGTCACCTTCGGCTCTCTACCAATTGCACTAGTTAATCCTCTCCTCTGATGGATCATGTTGCCCTTGGCCAACATGGTGCCATCAGTGGAGCAAATAACGAGGAAGCGTTTGAAGCCAGCGGCTCGAAAACACCAGGTAACCTCTGAATCAGGGGTCCTGATGTCATCGAGGCTCCGCCCTGTGCACTTTTCGTCTTAGTCAGGGGCTCCACAACCGGGGGGGCAGAGGGGCCGGATGTGCCGATCTTGGCTTGGTCGCTTGCCAAAGTGGCAGCAGACCCATCCGTCCCCGTAGCCCCCGCGGATAGAGAGGAGCCCCGAGTCTTTTTCTTTTTCTTTTTTGGAGAGGAGGGCGGGGAATGAACCCGCTTCTCACCTCCGCCGGAAGGAGCCCCCAGGCCAGATGGACCCGCCTCAGCCAGGTCATTCTCCGAAATGGAGAAGGTCCTGGTAGTCGTGGGGGCACCGGTCGGAGGAGATCCCTCCACTCCTTGTACTGCTTCGGAAACCACAGCCGTTTGAGGAGGACCTTGCATAGGGGCGGATTCGGTTCGGTGTTTTGCGCTGAGCCCGGATTTCCCTCCATGGAAGGCCCTACCGTCTGAGGCTGGGTTTCCTCAAGGACCATGTCTATCTCAGGGGGGGCCTCCAGTTAGCCATCCCCCTCCCCAAGACATCGCAGGTCCCGTTGGCAGTATCGTCACTAGTCTTGTGTGGGGAGCCATGGGCCTTGACCCCGCCAAGGTTCAATATTCTTGCCAGCAGGTCTTTTGAGGGAAGCGACCGAAGGGGCCTGGCTTCCCTCTCCCCCCTAAGGGGGGTTTGCCCTACTGAGCCGCTTCGATGTGGAGCGGCTGGCTAAGGGCTGCCTGCTGGCTTTCTTGGCAGTCCCCTTGGAAAGAACAGAGGGGACTGCCGCTGGTAAAAGGGAGGTGCCCGAAACCACCTCCAGACAAGGGGGTGAGGGGGAGTCCCCTACACCTGTAAGCGAAGGAGAGGAGTAAGGCTCCTCTCCGGTTGAAGAGATATGGAGGGTCCCCTGCGCAAGCACAGTGGGACAACCTCCATTTTTTCTGTGGAGCTGCCCGAGAGCGGCTCTGTCGTTTCTACGGGGGAGTTAAAGGGTTTTTTTGGTTGGACTCATCATTGGGCATGGTGACCCTCTTTTTATTACGGGATGCAACCACTCATCACCTCTCGCAGTTGCCCGCACTGCAAGAGGTGCTTACAGGCCTGGCAGAGCCAGGCGCCGCCATTTCGGACCACCCCTCCCACCTGGTGGCCTGGCAGTCCATCGGCATGGCGGCTCTACCTTGAACACAGCGTAAAAAAGATAGATTTTGAAGATGAGAGGAAAAGGGATGTGAGGAAGGTATGGGTAGGATATAGCAGGTTGTTAAAAACCAACCACTCCAGACCGGAGCTCAGGGATTAGGGAACGTTGTCCCCTCCCCCCTCAGCCCCGATCCGGGACGGTTGGCTTGAGAAGAAGGTCAGCATCTACCCTGTGAAATTTGAGGCTGACCATTGAAAGTTGTGGGAGAGGTTGTATGAAAAGCTACGAAGTAGGGGAGAAATACAGGCTATCTGAAGGAAGGATGAGTGGCTAAGCTAGGGCCGGACGGAGCGCTTGATCCCGTCAGCACGGCGGGACAGAAAGCAACCTGAAGCCTTCGCGGCATTGGGGGGGGTAGGTCCATGGGAGCAGTCGCGGCGCAATGGCGCACCTTTAAGTTCCCTTCGACCATCTCCCATCTTCTTTGCCAAGCAGCCTGTATTCCTGCCATGTAGTCGCTGTAAAGAAGAGCGAAACGCTGGTCCGGTCGCAGAGTCCTCGCGGACTCTTTGGTGCGCTCATTCCTACATGTCCAGGAACACAGCAGAAGATAATCTCGACATCCGCCCGGCTCGCCAAAATAATGGCGGAGAGGAGGACTTTATCCCCCAAAAGATCATATTGAGTGTATGGTAGGATATTGAAGAAATTGTCCATTACAAACTGTTGGACAACAATTAAAGCTAATTTCAACTGTTATCAATTTTGTCAACCTTCCTTAGTCAACAGAAGGGGTGTCATACTCCATCGCAATAATGCCCGTCCTCACACAGAATGAATGACCAAAGATCTCTTAGTCATTCATTGCTTGGGAAATATCCCTCCATCCTCCCTATTCTCCTGACCTTGCTCCTTCTGATTATCATTTGTTTAAGGGATTAAAGAACCCTTTGGATGGTTGTAGGTTGCATTTTCATAGGACACAAACGCTCATCACCCCAGCTGCCAGCTGGGGTGATGCCACTATTTGAGACCACACCTCCCACCCAGTGGCCAGGCAGTCCTTTGGCATGGTGGCATCACCTTGGGCTAGATGTAAAATTGATAAGACTATGAAAGAAGAGTAGGAAGGTGAAGGTGGAGGTGAAGCAGGGCGTTAAAAACCTACCCCCCCCCAAATCGAAGCTCAGGGGTGAGGGGGGTGTTACCCCCCACCACCACGATCCGGGATGGTTGGGTGAAAGGAAGCCGGTCGGTGTCTTCCCTGTGAAATTAGAGACCAACCAGAGAAAGTTGTTGGGCAGGTTGTATTGAAAGTAAGGAAGCAGGGTAAGAAGAAGGGGGTGTCAGAAAGAAGCTAAGCTGGGGCTGGACGGGGTGCTGAGCTCCACTAGCATGGCAGCTAGAAAAGCAAGTCACCGTGCCCCTTACGGGAAAGTTAAGAACAAGCTCACATCTTTGGAATAAGTGAAAGGACATTCAGATCTTTCTTAAGGATAAAGTATACATTAGGAATAAAATCTCACATTCTCTGCTTTAAAATTACTACAAATCCCAATCAAAATTTGTAATACAAATACTTACTCTCCCCTCTTCAAATTCTTCTTTTGTATGTATGATGTCACAATAGTTTTGATATCAAATTTTGATAAAACATCACCTTTGCTGCAATATAAAAATAAAATATTAATGAGACATAATCTGTGGTTATTGGAATGCTACATAGCAAATTAAATTATAATCACTCAAAATGTTTATAATGAAGGGCACTGGACCATTTCTAAGGACTACATGACTCAGACTTTATAATTTTCCATTTTTTAAAAATTTGAACCAAAATTTTTTTCCTTCAACTAAACATACACTATCTGCAATAAACACTCCAAATTATTAAATTTCTTATGCAAACAACATCTACATGACCTCATTCAAGAAAAAACTAACACAACAAAAGCTCTTTCCTTTCTAACAATACACTGACAAGGGTTAGATAATATGCCAGTACATAAATCAAACTCTCACTAAGATGACCACGCACACCAAAACGATAATGAAACATCCCACCGACATCCATACCAGACAACATACCAAGCTTGTATCACTCAAACAACTTGCAAAATTTCATCTGCAGTTATTTCAATGGACCCCAGCTACCATTGCTCAGAAAACAGAGGCATACATATCACAGAACATCTTCACACACCACAAAAAAAACAAACCCCACCTCAACCAACTAGGTGGGTAACTTCAACACACCCAAAGGGCACCTCCATGGAAATTAATTTATATATTTAAAGGCACTGTTATGATTAAATGAATTGTAATTAATTGAGTTCATAACTAACCTGTGTTTCTTTTTGTAGGTTTGAATATCAAATGAAATTAAAACAGATAATGTATCATAATGTACATAATGCATGAAGATGAAGATCATGCAGTTCCTCTATGTAGGAGAATAGCACAATGCTCCCAAGTTTTTCCCACCTCCCTTCCGGGCAGGCAAGGTTATCAAACCTTCCCCTTCCGGCCCGATATCTGATGGTCTCCTGCCGGCCATTTGAGCTAACCACTGAGTCCCTTCTTCGACTGGTTATCGATAGATGGGAGCCCATCTTCGCTTCCGATGGTTGCCGTAAGTATATAAAGGACGAAATGGAGTAGCTTGACATCTAATCTAAACCGGCGCCATGAGAACCGCTCCCGAGGTTCGAGGATAAAACATGAATTCTTTTAACCCTCAGTAGTAGAGCTGGCACAGCGTCTGGCGGGGCAGTAATTGCCATCTATCGGTGTGGTGGTAAATCATCGAAACACCAAGTCTTAAGAGAGGAGATCGGTCCCAGTTAGGGAGGCTCCTTATCCCGTTGGTCTGCAAGTCAGTGCGAACCCAAGCTCGTACTCACGTTCCGAGCCGAAGCTACAAACAGTCTCATTCTGGTTCTCTAAGCGAGAAAACTACTTCCCGGCTTTTCTCTGTGACCCTACGCGTCGATAGGTCATTTCGCCCCCCCTCACAGAGGCACCCAAGATTCCTCGGAGTTCACGAGCGTGGGGCCCTCTTTAACAAGAAGCTCCCGTCACCGCCTTCTTCCAGCAGAATCGTGGGATCAGGTCGGTCCCTGGAGAACCTACCTCATCGTCTCCGCCCCTTATCTCACCAGCGCCACCCGAACATCAGGTTCCAAGGTAGCCTGTCCCTTTCACCGCGAAGCTTACCAACATTTCAAGTGTATAGGGATTTACATAGTGAATAGTTATTTTCAAGCCAAGTGAGATATCCGAGATTCACTTATTAATTTATTTATATCTCAAAGCACATTATTTGTATATATATATTTTTCTTGTTTAGTGTTCATTAAAACTTTATTTTCATATTGTTGTGTATCTAACTTCCTTTGGGTCGCTTGCTGGCAAAGTTCATTCCAATCTCTCTGTAGCCAACCTCTAAGCACTCTGAGTCAATAAACCCATTCAGGGCCCGGGCCGAATGAAGTATAAGGAGTAGTATGACGACTCCTCCGCATTCGGGATAATAGGATACATATATATATATATATATATGAGTCAGGGAAAACTCTAACCAACCCTTGTCCTATTCCTCGACACTCTACTAACTGGACTACTAGGTTTGTGAAACCAACATTATGCCACTTATACTAATATTGGTTGTAACTTAATAAATTATAAATATTTATTAACAATAATTTATTTTCTTTATAAACTTATGTTCTGTAATTGTTTATTTCAGTGAAATAAAGCTGAACTTTGGAACCTTCCGGCTACTTCAATTTATTTCACTAAGAAGAATGGAAGTGGTCTTTGTGACAATCATTTGGATGTTCTACCAACTGCACCAGAAGCTGCACATGTATTGAAAACCTGGTTATTTGTCTTTTTGGGGTACAAAGCGTCAATTGAAGGTACAAACGATTTGTATTTGGGCCTCCTAGCCAATTCAGTTTCTCCTGAAAATTTTGAGATAATTTCAGAATGTACTACTTTTGACAATGCTCCTGCTGCTCTCAAAAGCGCCTTCATTCAAGCTGCAAATGAGGTCGTGGCGCAACACAAGATCGCGAACAATCAGATGGTGAAACGATTCAGGAATATGTAAGTGCTCTTCAGACACTCAGTTTGGATTCTATTTTCCAGGCTGTGAATGCCAAAATGTATAGAAACAAGTATATTCAACATGCCTTTATTACTGAGTTTTCATCATCAAAAATCTGAACAAGACTTCTAGAAAACAAAACTCTTACATTATCTTCAGCTGTTGATCAATTTTTTTTTTTTTTTTTTTATTTAAGGGGCTATCTGGCGACTGCCGACTTAGGCATAAGTCGCCGTAAACAAACAGCCTAGTTCTAGGCTACTTCAAAAAATGGAACAGGGAACAACAAAAAAGAAATAACAATAAAAAAACAATAACAAAAACAACAACAACAACAACAAAAACAACAACAACAAAAATTAAGCCTGGTTAAAAAAAAGGGAGAAGGCCGGCCTCCCCCAAAAAGTTAGCAAGTCCACCAGTCAAAGTGCACGCACTCGTCCCGAGTACAAGGGACAGGCGGTAGCGACCCCGCCCATCCCGGTACCGGGACAGGTGTCGTGCGCGAAGATCACCCAGACTGGGACATTCGACAAGAATGTGCCGAACAGTCTGGGGGACGACGCAGTCGTTGCAATAGGGCGCAGGCGAGCGCTCCACCAGATAGCGATGCGTCACACGAGTGTGTCCGATTCGGAGACGACAGAAAGCAACCTGAAGCCGCCGCGGCATTGGGGGATAGGTCCATGGGAACAGTCGCGGCGCAATGGCACGCAACTTTAAGTTCCCTTCGACCGTCTCCCATCTTCTTTGCCAAGCAGTCCGAAGAGCTGCCCGTATTCCTGCCATGTAGTCGGTGTGAGGAAGAGCGAAACGCTGGTCCGGTCGCAGAGTCCTCGCGGACTCTTTGGCGCCCTCATCGGCGCGCTCATTCCCCGCAATTCCCACATGTCCAGGAACCCAGCAGAAGATAATCTCGACATCTGCCCGGCTCGCCAAAACCGTGGCGTCACGGATATCGCGAACCAGGGGATGCGCAGATTCCAATGCCCCGAGAGCACTCAGGGCGCTTTGTGAGTCGCTATAGATCACAATCCGGTCTCCGAACCGGGCACGTCGCGTAATCTCCCGTACCGAGTGGTGTATTGCCACCAGCTCGGCCGTGAAGACAGACGCAGCGCCTGGTAGAGCCCCGCTGACTTCAAACAGAGGGGATACGGCGTGGAAGCCGACCCCCTCTTGGGACTTGGAGCCATCCGTATACACTGGCACGGTTCCAGCGTGACACGATGTGTGCTCCAAAAAGGTCGAACGCAATACTCCCGGCGCAGTACAAGCTTTGGGAGCAGAGGCGTGGCGACAAATAGCCAAATGTGGTACCCTCCAGGGTGGCGTCCTGGGCAGAACCAGGGGCGCCACCGGCCCGAGAGCTATATCTACCTCTCGAAGGAGTTTCCTGGCCCTAAACCCAAAGGGCTTAGGGCATGACTGGCGTCTCTCGGCGGCATAGGCACCATCGAGATCAGCTGCGGATGCAGTGAGAGCTGTTGGCGACTGAGGGAGGCGCCGGGCTCGCGCGTACAGGCGAGTGATGCACTGCACGCGGCGCAGAGCGAGTGGCATCTCCCCAGCATCGACCAACAGGCTCTCAATGGGGGAAGTGCGGAAGGCACCGGTCGCAAGGCGAAGGCCGGTGTGGTGGATCGAATCCACCTTCCGCAATAAACGCTCGGCTGCGGATGCATAAAACTCGCATCCGTAGTCGAGCTTCGAGCGAACAAAGGATCGATAAAAAAGTAAGGCGGTAGCCCTATCAGCGCCCCAAGCGCTGAACGTCACGGAACGGAGAATGTCCATGGCGCGGGTACAAGAGACCCTAAGGCTGCGAATATGAGCCTCCCAGGTGAGGCGTCGGTCGAATACAAGACCAAGGAAACGGTGCGACTCAACCACATCCAGGCGCACCCCATTAAGAAACAAATCTGGGTCGGGGTGAAGCCGTGGATGGCGGCAGAAGTGCACCACCTTAGTCTTGGCCAAAGAAAACCGAAACCTGTGCGCTTCGGCATAGCGAGAGACGCGGTTCAATGCCTGTTGGAGTCGACGCTCCAGAGTTGGCATCTGGGCCGCGCCAAAAGAGATCGAAAGGTCGTCCACGTAGAGCGTAGCGAGAACATCTTCCGGCAGCACCGAGGTGATGCCGTTGATGCTCAGGGCAAAGAGTGTGACACTGAGGACACTTCCCTGCGGGACACCCTCTTCCTGCTCCTTTGGGCCGGAGAGAGCTCCCCCCACCCGTACGCGGAATCGACGATCTCGCAAAAATTCAGATATAAACATTGGGAGGCGTCCCCTCGCCCCCATCGTGTAGAGAGTCTCCATGATACCGTATCGCCATGCGGTATCATAGGCCTTCTCCAGATCGAAAAACACCGTGGCGTAGTGCTGTCTACGAAGAAAAGCCTCGCAGACGGCATTTTCCAGTCGGAGCAGAGCATCCGACGTGGAGTGGAACTTGCGGAAGCCGCACTGTGCGGAAGACAGATGGCCTCCGCTGTCCAGGAAAAAAGCTAATCTAACGTTTACCAATTTCTCCATCAACTTGCACACGCAAGAGGTTAGAGAGATTGGGCGGAAACCGGTCGGAGTAGAGTGATCTCTCCCCGGTTTGCGAAAGGCGAGCACAGTAGCGATTCGCCAGGAGTCTGGGAGAAGACCTTCCACCCAGATCCTGTTGAACAGATCTAACAGAAAGGCCATGCCTCGCTCACCCAGGTGTCGAAGCATGGCGTACGGGACATCGTCCGGACCATGGGCGGTGTCCGCGCACGAAGCGAGAGCGGAACGCAACTCACTCACAGTAAACTTGTCGTTGAAGGGTTCTCCGCCACTGGAGGTAAAGTCCAGCCGGCGGCCTTCCGCGACATCACGACGTGCATTGAATGCTGGCGGAGCAGCATCACGGCTAGAGAATGCGGAAAAAGCGGTCGCTAAGGATTCCGCCACGGACGCGGGGTCTGAGATTGCGGTCCCATTCTCCTGGAGAACGGGAGGGGGGTCCTGCGAGAACTTGCCCCGAATCCTTTTGACTCGCTTCCACACCTCAGCTAAAGGGGTCTTCCCGTTAAGTGAAGACACGTATGCCCGCCAAGAAGAGCGGCGGGCGTGCTTCGAAATATACCGGAACCTAGCCCTAGCCCGACGAAATTCAGCGACAGTGAAATCGTTCGGGCGGCGCTTATAGCGCATGTAGGCATAACGCTTCTGTTTGAGGGCCGTCTCACACTCGGCCGACCACCATGGGAGTGGTCGGCGTGCAAAACGGCCAGACGTCCTAGGAATAGTAGTCAGGCCCACGGCGATGAGGTTGCCGGAGAAGAACTCAACGGCCTCATCTACCGACCTAAACTCCTCGACTGAGATAGAGAATTCAGTCATTTCCTGAAATGCAGGCCACCGCGCCCGCGCCAAGCACCACCGAGGTGGTCTCTCAGGCGGCAGTTGCCCTGAAAATGATATTTGAATGGGAAAGTGATCACTACCATGGAGGTCATCGACCACCCCCCAATCAAAATCAGGCTGTGCATCCGAAGAGCACAAAGATAGGTCAAGGCAAGAAAATGAAGCGGTTCTCGGACAGTGATGCGTAAAATCATCCACGTTTAGGACACCCATCTCAAGCTCTTCGATCAGATCGGCAAGGACTTGTCCCCTGGGATTTATGGAGTAATCTCCCCAGAGAGGATGCCTGCCGTTCAGATCTCCAAGCAAGAGATAGGGCCTCGGCAACCGTGCAACGACGCGGCGGAAGTCCCCCGCGTCGAAGTCAGCTGACGGTGGAATGTACGCAGAAATGATAGTATACCTCCTATCCAGGTGCAGCTGCACAGCCACTGCCTGAAAGGAGGTATCTAAAGAGAAAGGAAGAACAGAGACATCATGCCGGGTGAAAACTGCGAATCCCCCAGCCCGGCCATCCTGCGGTGGTGGGGTCGCAAGACCCTTATACCCCGGGAGGGCAGGGAGGGGGCACGCACCTAGCATGGTCTCCTGCAAAAAAATAGCTAACGGGGAACGGGACGAGATGAGCCTCCGCAGCTCGTCCCAGTTGGCCCGGAGTCCACGGCAATTGCATTGAAGGAATATGCCCTCCAGGCCTAGCTCGGAGGAGACGCGGGGGCCCTCCTCGAATTGAAGACCCTCACGGGAATGGCCGTACGCTTCCCGGGGGCAGAACCCCGGGCGCTGTTGGCCGGACAAAGCGCTGAAGGCGCTGTCGCCTTCGAGGACTTATTGGGGAAGGTTGGGCTCGCCATGCGAGTCTTTTCCTCCCTCCGCCTCGAAACCTTAGGCGGGCGTTGCGGCTTCGGAGGCGGGGGGCCCTCTTTTCGAGGAACCACCGTCTCCGAGCCACTCGCTCCACCTCGGGGCGTGGGCGAAGGAGCCGAAGCTCCTTTGTTGCTGTCCTCCTTTCGGGGGGCAGCTTTAGGAACCCCGGAAGATGGCCTAGCGACCATCTTCAGGGGTGTTGCCTCCTGTGAGTCTAACGACTCGGTGGAGGCGCGTGGCCGTTTCGCCTTACGGGAAACGGTCACGCTGGAGGAAGAGGGGGGAGCCCTGGTTTTAGCCGGGGCAGGGTATGAGCCCTTTTTGCCGCCAGCTTTACCAGGGGAGCGCCCGGGTTGGGTAGAGCCCGCAGAAGGGCTCCGAATGGGCGCGGAAACAACCGTGCTCGTTGGCCTGGATGGGCCGGGAGCAGAGGGTGCCTTCCTAACTATTGAGGCATATGACGTCCCAGGCAGAGCCGGGCGCGCCAGGACCAAGTCCTTTGCCTCGCGGAATGAGAGTCGATCCTGGGCCTGAACGGCCAGGATTTCTTTCTCAAGGAGATATGCACCACATTGCTTCGAAGAAGCAGGGTGCGGCTCTCCGCAATTGACACACTTGGCCACACACGATTTGGACTTATCGTGTGCGACCTTGGAGCAATTTACACAGACTTCGGGTGACCCCGATTTTGCACGTCTACATGATCGATTCGTATGGCCGAAGCGGTGACAGTAATAGCACCGCCGCGGCAGTGGCACGAATGCCTTCACGCGGTAGCGGTACCAACCGGCACGCACCGACTCAGGGAGCTTGTCACAGTCGAACGTGACGAAGAGTGTAGGGGTGGGTCTCGAGGCCCCTCCCTGTTTTCTCATCACACGTTCGACCTTGACCGCCCCATGGTCGGCCAGCTCTAAGGTGATGTCCTCAATGGAGTAGTCAACGAGTTCCCTCGCATAAACTACTCCTTTCACAAAGTTCATGGTAGAGTGCGGCGTCACACTCACCGGGGTGCCATGAAGTGTCCGAAGAGCACTTATCTTGGCCGCCTCGGCGGGATTCGCCGCATTCGCCAGAAGGCTCCCGTCCGAGAAACGGGTTACCTTCGGCTCTCTACCAATTGCACTAGCTAATCCTCTCCTCTGATGGATCATGTTGCCCTTGGACAACATGGTGCCATCAGTGGAGCGAATAACGAGGAAGCGTTTGAAGCCAGCGGGCTCGAAAACGCCAGGTAACCTCTGAATGAGGGGCCCCGATGTCATCGAGGCTCCGCCCTGTGCACTCTTGGTATTAGTCTTCTTTGTCAGGGGCTCCGCACACGAGGGGGTAGAGGGGCCGGATGTGCCGATCTTGGCTTGGTCGCTTGCCAGAGTGGCAGCAGACCCATCCGTCCCCGCAGCCCCCGTGGATGGAGAGGAGCCACGAGTCTTTTTTGTCTTTTTAGGTTTTTTTCTTTTTCTTTTTCGGAGAGGAGGGCGGGGAATAAACCCGCTTTTCACCTCCGCCGGCAGAAGTCCCCAGGCCAGATGGACCAGCCTCAGCCAGGTCCCTCTCCGAAATGGAGAAGGTCCTGGTTGTCGTAGGGGCACCTGTCGGAGGAGATCCCTCCCCTCCTTTTACTGCCTCGGAGCCCTCAGCCATTTGAGGAGGACCTTGCATAGGGGCGGATTCGGGTTCGGTGCTTGGCGCCGAGCCCGAATTCCCCCCCATGGAAGGCCCTACCGTCTGAGGCTGGGTCTCCTCAAGGACCATGTCTATCACAGGAGGGGCCTCCAGTTGGCCATCCCCTCCCAGGACATCGCAGGTCCCCTTGGCAGTATTGTCTCTAGTCAGGTGGTGTGGGGAGGCACAGGCCTTGACCCCAGCAAGGTTTAAAATTCTTGCCAGCAGGTCTTTTGAGGGAAGCGACCGAAGGGGCCTGGCTTCCCTCTCCCCCCTAAGGGGGTTTGCCCTACCGAGCCGCTTGCACGAGGGGCGGTCGGCAGTGGGCTGCCTGCTGGCTTTCTTGGCAGTCCCCTTAGAAAGCAAAGGAGGGACTGCCGCTGGAGATAGGGAGGTGCCCGAAAGCACCTCCAGAGAAGGGGGTGAGGGGGAGTCCCCTACACCCGTAGGCGTAGGAGAGGAGTAAGCCTCCTCTCCGGTTAAAGAATTATGGAGGGTCCCTTGCGCAAGCACAAGGGGGGGGACCTCCATTTTCTCGGTGGAGCTGCCCGAGGGCGGCTCCGTTGATTTTCTTGGGGAAGTTGGGGGTTGGGTTTTTTGGTGTTTTTTTTCATTCATGGGCATGGTGACCCTCTTTTTATTACGGGACGCAATAGCTCATCACCTCTCGCAGTTGCCCGCACTGCGAGAGGTGCTTACAAGCCCGGCAGAGCCAGGCGCCGCCATTCGGGACCACCCCTCCCGCCTGGTGGCCTGGCAGTCCTTCGGCATGGCGGCTCCACCTTGAACACGGCGTAAAAAATATAGGTTGTGAAGAGGAGAGGAGAGGAAAAGGGATGTGAGGAAGGTATGGGTGGGGATGAAGCAGGTTGTTAAAAAACCCCAATCCCGAACCGGAGCTGAGGGGTTAGGGAACAATGTCCCCTCCCCCCTCAGCCCCGATCCGGGGTGGTTGGCTTGAGAAGGTCAGCATTCTACCCTGTGAAATTAGAGGCTGACCAGAGAAAGTTGTGGGAGAGGTTGTATGAAAAGCGACGAGGTAGGGGAGAAATCGGGCTATCTGAAGGAAGGAAGAGAGGCTAAGCTGGGGCCGGACGGAGCGCTGGATCCCGTCAGCACGGCGGCCAGGATGGCAAATCACCGCGCCCCTTACGGGGAGCTGTTGATCAAGCAAGAGCATTAGAGATTATCACAAGGAATTTGGAGGCCTATGCATCATTCACTTCTGGTCCTGTAGCTTCAGTAGAATTGCATGAGCTGGGTGCTGAAGTCAACTGTTCTAACCCTAATCCTGAGGGTTTGAATTGTGCTGAACTCCTTCGCTTTAAAAACATAAAAAATATTATTGCGGAAATTCCTCGCACCAGAACTGTGCTCACTGTCCGGCAAGTGAGGTTACTTGCTTTAAATGCAAGAAGAATGGACATTTTCGAAGGTATACAAGTCATTGAAAAATGCAGTCTCAGCATTAACCTCCAATCCCATTCTTGCTAGTGTGCCATCAATTTTGAAAAGGTCATCTCTAGAAGTGGAGGTGAATGGCTGTGTGCTCTTTTAGATACCAGCAGTTTTGAGAACTTCATTTCAAAAAATAGTGTGAACTCCTTTAATTTACATCTTAAACCTTATGAAGGCACTATATCTATGGCCTCAACAAATTTAAAATCTCCTATCAAGGAATGTTGTGAGGTTAGCACAGTTGGAAACCATGAGTACCGGACAGTACAGTTGATTGTTTTATTTGAATGTTGTGCTGACATTATTTTTGGAATCCCCTACTAAGTAAACATTAGTCTTTTAAGTAAACTTTGGAGATCCTCAACTTGACCTCGAAGTGTGCTCTCTGGCTTCTATGATTACAGATCCTCCAAGAGTTTTCACCAACTTATCATCTGATTGCAGACCAGTCATTACGCAGTCACGCAAATTTAAAATGTCTGACTCTGAATTTATTCATTGTGAAGTAGCACACATGCTCAAGGAAGACATCATCGAACCAAGCACCTCTCCCTGGGGAGCTCAAGTTGTGATGAATCAATCAAAGAAAAGGTTAGTAATTGACTATTCTCAGACGATTAACAAATTTATTTACTTGGTTGCGTATTCATTACCCAATGTTGAAGAATTGGTTAATAAGATATCAACCTATAAGATATTAAGCACTATCGACCTAAGTAGTGCTTATCATTGTGTTCCCCTTCACCCTGAGGATAAAATTTACACTGCTTTTGAGGCGGATGGGAGGCTTTTTCAATTTAAATGCTTAAGTTTGGTCTAACCAACGGTGTTGCCTGCTTCCAGAGAATTATAGACGATTTCAATCATAAAAATAATCTTGAGGACACGCATGCCTACCTAGACCATGTTACTGTTTGCAGCCACACGCAAGCAGAACATGATAAAAACCTAACTAAGTTTCTTGAAACTGCCAAGAAACATAAAATTACCTCATGATGGGTTCCAAGATTTTCTCAATGAATTCATCCCCTAATTAATTGCCAGTTTCCAGTCTCTGAGGAAGCTACAAATGCAATCAAGGAACTAAAATCAGCTATTATTAACACTGTTAAGGGAAAAATAGTTGAGAATTTACTATTTACACTAGAAACTCATGCCTCAAATAACGTCATTGAGGCCACTCTGAACCAGAATGGAAGACCTGTTGCCTTTTTTCGGAGATACTTAAATTCCTCCAAGAGAAATCACGGCTCTGTCGAAAAAGAGGCCTATGCTATTGTTAGGGTGATCAAAAGGTGGAGTGATTTTCTTCTTGGATGTAAGTTTACCTTAATTAAAGATTAAAAATCTGTATCTTACATGTTTGATTCACCTCATAAGAGTAAAATAAAGAATGATAAGATTGCTAGATGCACTTAGAATTGATGCCCTTTTACTACAAAGTTATACATCATTCTGGTTCGCTCAACAGAGCTACTGAAGCCCTATCACGCACTTCCTGTTCAAGCATGACCCGCAATAATCTTGTTGAGCTTCATAAAGCTCTCTGTCATCCAGGGATTACACAATTTCACCATTTTGTTCGACTACAAAACTTTCCTTATTCTGTAGATGACGTTAAGCGAGTGCTGTCAGGGTGCAAAACGTGTCAAAGGTTAAAACCTCGATATTATTGCCTAGAGAGGCAAGAGCTTATCCATGCAATGCCCCCTTTTGTTGTATCAACCTGGACTTTAAAGGGCCACTACCAACTTCTTCTCCCAATAAGTATTTATTAATTCTGGTAGACGAATACTCGCATTTTCCCTTTGCTTTTCCTTACTACATTTTCTCTTTGCGGGTTACCAGGGTACATGCATTCAGATCGAGGTACTTCTTTCATGTCTGCCAAAATAAAATAATTTTTGCACAAGAAAGGTTCCAATGAGTCATTCAACACCTTACCATCCTACCGGGAATGGACAATGCGAGCGCTATGTAGGAATTGTATGAAAAACTGCTACCTTGGTGTTGGATTCTAGAAACCTGAGCATTAACCATTGGGAACACGTCCTCCCGGATGCTCTTCATTCCTTGCATTCATTGTTATGTATTTCAATGAATGTAACTTATGAACGTTTTTTTTTCATTCTCTCAAAAGACCATGACGGGAATGAGTATACCTAGCTGGCTTGCTTCACCTGGTAAAGTACTGTTAAAACATGTACGGAATAAGGATGATCCTTTAGTATACAAAGTGGAACTAATCGAAGCCAATCTAAAATATGCACAAATCAGATTTCCAGAGGGCCGAAAAGATATAGTGGCTATCCACGATTTGGCCCCAGCTGGAGAGAGCCAATTAAATGAGATCGAAGATATTCCTAATCTAAATTCATATACAAAATTTCACATTCTGTTTCTTGATGCTCCTATAAATGCTGAACCTGAATGAGATCCTAATTCATCATGTCATGATGTTCCTCCTCCAGTTGCTCTTCCTGAAGCCTCCCCTGAAAATATCCCTCAGCTGCCCCCTCCCAATTTCTTGGTTTGGGTCTCACCGGTTAATACCCAACTATCAACACATTCTTTTCATTTTCTGCTTCATTTTTATTCCAAGTCTCGCGAATGACCCAATCATCCCCACTCTACCCCAACACACTAGACACATCTCAGTCTCTCCACATACTTATACTGCACATGCCAACACACAATATGATTATACCATGCTTCCAGATGTTGGGTATTGTGGTGTGTGAGTAGCTGTAGGTTGCTATGTTGGTGAGGGCTTGTATGCCTTGTGGTCTGAGGTGTAATGTTGATGATGATGTCTGTGCCACAGGTGGATGAGTGTTTGGGGATATGGATGATGTGGTTTATTTGGCGGTCTGTGATGGGTACGTAGTCTGGGTCAGTGGAGAAGAGTTGTTTGCATCGAAGATTATGACAAATGTCAATGTAAGATAATCTCAACATACAACCTGCGCGCGGAAACTGTGGGATCACGAACTCGCGAAAGGAAGGATGTAGAGATAGATTCCAATGCCCAGAGAGCACTCAGAGCGCTTTGTGAGTCGCTATAGATCAAATCCAGTTTCCAAACCGGGGACGACGGGTATCTGCCGTACGAGAGACGTATTGCAGCTAGCTCAGTCGGGAAGACAGATGTAGCGCCTAGCAGAGCCCCGCTCACTTCAAACAGAGGGGATACGGCGTGGAAACCGACCCCTTCTTGGGACTTGGAGCCATCCGTATACACTGGCACGGTTCCAGTGTAACAAGAAATGAAGTTCAAAAAGGTTGAACGCAATACTCCTGGCGCGGTAGAAGCTTTGAGAGCAGAGGCGTGGCGAGCAAAAGTCAAAGGTGATAACATCCAGGGTGGTGTCCTGGGCAGAACCAGGGGCGCCACCGGCTCGACAGCTATCCTAGCTCTCGAAGGAGTTTCCTAGCCCTAAAACCCAAAGGGTTTAGGGTATGAATGGCATCTCTCGGCGGCATAGGTAACGTTGAGATCACCTGCGGATGCGGGGGGAGCTGTTGCTGACTGAGGGAGGCGCCGGGCTCGCGCATACAGGCGAATAATACGCTGTACACGGCGCAGGAAGAGTGGCATTTCCCCAGCATCGACAAATAGGCTCTCAATGGAGGACGTGCGGAGGCGAAGGCTGGTGTGGTGAATCGAGTCCACTTTTCGCAATACAGAGACGGCTGCGGATGCATAAAATTCGCATCAAAGTCGAGCTTTGATCGAACGAGGGAAAGATAGAAAAGTAAGGCAGCTGAAGGTCACGGAACGGAAAAAGGTCGATGGTGCGGGTACATGAGACCCTAATGGTGCGCATCTGAATGTCCCTTTGAGGCGTCGGTCAAATACAAGACCAAAGTAAGGGAGCAAATATAACACTTCCAGGCGAACCCCAATTTAGAAACAGTTCAGGGTGGAGCCGTGGGTGGGGGCAGAAGTGCACCACTTTAGTCTTGGTAAGGGAAAACCGAAGCCTGTGCGCTTCGGCATAGTGAGAGACGCGGTTCGATGCCTGTTGGAGTCGACGCTCCAGAGTTGGCATCGAAAGGTCGTCCACGTAGAGCGTAGCGAGAACATCTTCCGGTAGCTCCGAGGTGATGCCGTTGATGCTCAGGCCAAAGAGTGTGACACTTAGGACACTTTCCTGCTCCATTGGGCCGGAGAGGGCTCCCCCTACCCGTACGCGAAATCGACAATCTCGCAAAAATTAAGATATAAAGATTGGGAGGCGTCCCCTCGCCCTCATGGTGTGAGGTGTCCATGATACCCCATCGACTTGTGGTACATAGGCATTCTCCAGATGAAAAAATCGGTGGCTTAGTGCTGTTTATGAAGGAAGGCTTCATAGACGACATTTTCCAGTCGAAGCAGAGCATCCGACGTGGAGTGGAGCTTGCACTGTGCAGATGACAGGTGGTCTCCAGTGTCGATAAAAAGGCGAGTCTAATATTTACCAATTTCTCCATCAACTTGCACACGCAGGAATTTAGAGATTGGGCGGAAAATAGCCGGGGTAGTCATCTCTCCCCGGTTTGCGAAAAGCGAGCACAGTAGTGATTCGCGAGGAGTCTGGGAGGATACCCTCTAACAAGATCCTGTTGAACAAATCTAGTAGAGAAGCCATGCATGCTTCGTCACCGAAGTGTCGAAGTATGGCGTACGGGAGATCGTCCGGCCCAGGGGCAGTGTTCGCGCACGAAGCGAGAGCAAAACGCAACTCACTCAAGAGTAAATCTGTCGTTTAAGGGTTCTCCGCCTCTGGAAGTAAAGTCCAGGTGTGGCCCTCCGCGACATCAGGACGCCCATTGAATGCTGGCAGAGCACATCTCGTCTAGAGAATGCAGAGAAAGTGGTCGCGAAGGACTCCGCCACGGACGCGGGGTACGAGATTGCGGTCCCATTTTCCTGGAGAACGGGAGGGGGGCACTACGCGAACTTGCCCCCAAAAACCCATGCTAGAAGGGTCCTCGTGTTAAGTGACGACACGTAAGCCCGCCAGGAAGAGCGGCAGGCGTGCTTCAAAATATACCGGAACCTAGCCCTAGCTCGATGAAATTCACCGACAGTATGATCCTTCGGGCGAAGCATAACACTTCCCTTAGCGGGCCGTCTCACACTCGGCTGACCACCATGGAAGCGGTCGGAGTGCAAAACGATCAGGAATACTAGTTAGGCCCACGGCGATGAGTTTGCGGAAGAACGTAACAGCCTTATCCACCGACCTGAACTCCTAGAGTCGGAGAAAAATATGTTATTTTCTGAAATGCGGACCAGCGTGCCGAGTCAAGCACCAATGTGTGTTTGCTCTCTAGCAGCAGCGGTCCAGAAAATGATATTTGAATGGGAAACTGACCACAACAATGGATATCATCTACTACCCTCCACGCAAAATCAGGCTGTGCATGCAAAGAACACAAGGATAGATCAGGGCAGGGGGCATGTTCTCAGGCAGTGATGCGTAAAATAATCCACATTTAGGACACCCATCTCCAGCTCGCCAATCAGGAGGACAAGGACCTAACCCCTAGGATTCATCGAGTAGTCTGCAAATAGGGTGTGTATACAGTTGAACTCCCCGAGCATGAAGAAGGGCCTCGGCAAACCAATCTAGCATTGGGTGTGGGCCTAGGAGCGAAAGCACTCTTAGTGTTTTTTTCCTTTCGGAAGTGTGTGTGTGTGGGGGAGGTAGCTTTAGGAACCCCGGAAGACGGTCTCACGACCTCCTCCAGGCGAGTTGCCTCCTGAGTCTATTGACACGGGGAAGGCGCGCGGCCGTTTGGCCTTACGCGAAACAGTTACGCTGGGAAAAGGGGGCATAGTGTTACCCGAGGCTGGGTATGAGCCCTTGGTGCCGTCAGCTCTACCGGGAGAGCGCCTGGGATGGGTAGAATCCGCAGAAGGGTTCCGAATGGGCACGGAAACGACCGTGCTCGTAGGCCTGGAGGGGCCATGAGCAGTGGATGTCTTTTTTTTTTTAAGATAAAGGTATAAGACCCAGGAAGCGACGGGCGCGACAGGACCAAGTCCTTAACCTCTGAAAATGAGACGATATGTAACCTGAACGTCCACGGATTTCCTTCTCAAGGAGATCCGCAACACATTGTTTCGAAGAAGCTGGATGCGGCTCACAGCAATTGACACACTTGGCCACACACGATTTGGACTTATTATGTGCAGCCTTGGAGCAACTTACACAGACTTCAGGTAACTCCGACTTTGCGCATCTACACGAGCGATTAACATGGCCGAAGCGGTGACAGTAGTAGCATGTCACAGTCGAACGTGACGAAGAGTGTAGGGGTGGGTCTCGAGGCTCCTCCCCGTTTTCTCATCACACGTTCGACTTTGACTGCTCCATGGTTTGCTACATCTAAGGTGATGTCATCTAGGAGAAGTCCAGGCGTTCCCTTGCGTAAACTACTTTCACCAAGGTCATAGTCGAGTGCGGTGTCACACTCACCGACGTGCCATCAAGTGTCCGAAGGGCACTAATCATGGGCGTCTCAGAGGGATCCGATGCATTCGCCAGAAGGCTCCCGTCCGAGAAACGGGTCACCTTCGGCAATCTACCACTCAGGCTAGCTCGTGCTCTGATCGATCGTGTTGCCCTTGGCCAGCAACCTGCATTCAGTGGAGCGAATAACCAGTAAGCGTTTGAAGCCAGCGGGCTCGAAAACGCCAGGTAGTCTCTCGATGAGGAGGCCTGACGTTTTCGAGGCTCCGCTCGGCTCACTTGTGACTTTGGTCTTGGTCTGGCCTCCCGACTAGGGAAGCATTGGGGCCGGACGTGATGATCTTGGCCTGGTCGCTTGCCGAAACGGCAGCGGACCAGTCCGTACCCTGAGCTCTAGGGGAAGGGCAGGAACCCTTAGGCATATTTCTTTTATTTTTAGCAGAGAAGAGTGGGGAATGAACCACAGCCGGAAGGAGCCCTTAGGCCAGATGGACCGGCCTCAGCAAGATCCTTCTTTGATATGGAGGTTCCTCATGTCCTTTTGAATCCTGTATGGCCCGAGCCGTCTGAGGAGAAGCTTGCCTGGGGGCGGACTCAGGTTCGGAGCTTGGCACCGCGCCCGTGTTCAACCCTATGGAAGATCCGGCCGTCCGGGGCTGGGTCACTTCCAGGAACATGCTCATCTCAGGGAGGGCCTCCATGTGGCCATCCCCCTACCTTCCCAGGCATCATAGATCACATTCGAGGTACCTTTTGTCTTTTTCTATGCCGGTGAACCAGCATCTGTCGAGGGGGAGAGGGAGGTAGGTACGCTGACCCCCTGTACACTTAAGATGCATGACGTTAGGGGGCATGGACCAATGGGCTCTGCTATCCCTTGCCCCCCCCCCTAAGGGGGTTAGCTCGGGCCCCTCCCGAAGCGGTGAATTTTGAGGGCGCCTCCAGAGAAGAGGGTACGGGCGACTCCACCGTAGCTATAGGCTTAATAGAGTAGTAAGCCTTCTCTCCGGTAGAGTGTTAGAGGGGCTTCTGAGAAAGAACAGGGGGAAGAGACACCCTTTTCTGATTTGGAGCTGCCTCTGAGAGCGGCCCCGACGATGGTAAAGGTTTTTTTTTTAATTCTCCAAAGCTATAAAGTGAGGTTTCACTACCCCTGCCTGTGATGGCCAACGCTGAGCCCAACAAGGGAAGGGCACTACTGGGTGCGTTTGATTAGCCCCGGCCGCTATCACTGGGTGGGGTGGTATATGCCTTCTCTGCCACCCTTTGGTTAAACCCGGACCAAATCCTACACGTGGCGTGGTAGGCAGGTCAGGATGACGGATTCTGCTTGGTCACCGGCTTCTGAGCGGTTAGGGTCACCACACCTAACATCTTTGCGTCAGAGTGTTTGGTTCCGTGATCCAGATGAGCGCTATGTTGCGATGGAGGAGGTCCATGGGCAGGAGAAGAAGGGGCCAGATGAGGGAGGATTGGTTTAGGAGACGGAGATTAAGGGTTAGCGAAGGAAGGAAGAGAGAATAAGCTGGACGGGGCGCTTAGGCGCGTCAGCACAGCGGCCAGGGAAACAAATCGCCGTGCCGCTTTCGGGGCTAAATAGTAGGGTGAGTGATCACCTATCATTATCATACCTGGGCGCTAGGTGATGCAGGGAAGGCATGCAGTCCACCCAGGCACCGTGTCTAGCGAACCAAACTGTCCAAGTGAGAAGAATTCCTCTTGGTACATACACAGCGCGGGTAGACAAAAGGTAGAGAAATATATATTATAGGCGCTAATCGGGAGCGCACCAATAACTTTCCCAGGCACTTTTAGAGAGTTCATGTCAACCCTAAATTGGACGCAAATCCGAATGTGCCGCTCATTCGGATGCAAAATGCAACAGGCTACACAGAGTACAGCAATGCGAGGTGTTATGCTGGGGTGGGGTACAATCCACACAGGCTCCATGTTTAGTGAACGGAATAATGCCCCCTGACGGACTGTGCAGCTTTCCTGATTGTGGAGAGAGTCAGAGAAAAGGGAATGCTGAGAGGAAGCGAGGAGGAGCCGCGCCAACAACTTCTCCAGGCCCTGTCAAAGCGTTCAACTCAACCTAGTGGCGGGACGTCCTTAATTTTAAAATGTCGGGGTGAAAATAGTTCCTCCTAATATCAAGAGCAGGTAGACAAGAGGTTTAGGGGCTAGTCATAAGCAAAGCGTTGAGGGAGCGCGTGGGAAGCGCACCAACAACTTTCCCAGGCTCCATGAACCCATTTTAACCCAGTGATAGGGCTTCCATAATTTGCACTCAGGCTGGGAGGAAGTGCAGCCCCTCTAGTTACCAAGTGTAACAGGCTACATATGGTATACCCGTATAGGGAGGGGGGGAGGCGGATGGGCATCAACAGCTTTCCCAGCTCTCATCACAGAGATTAAGTCAACCCAATCTTCCCTAATTTGCATTAAGGACAGGAGGACGTGTAGCTCCTCAAGGTAGCAGCGTAATTAATTGGGCGCACAGGGTTGGTTAGGCCGAGATTCAAGCATGGGAGAAAAAGGCAAGATGAAAACAAACGCAAAATAAGTTAAAGAATATTAAGGATAGGAAGGATGGGTGCAGCAAAACTACTACCCTCAAATTAAGGGAACAAATTTGTGCAGAGTATAATTTTCAATACCTTTAGGACCGTTGGCAATCGGTTATATTCTTAAAAATAATAAGAAAGAACCAATGAGGGCATCTGAGTCATAGTTGGAAGGGATTGAAAAAAAATAATCTAGGAGCAAGAAAGTGAAGCGAGATGGGTGAAATAAAAATGTATGGAAGTTAATAATCAAAGTACTGTATGGAGAAAACTAGTTGGGGCACTCATGAGTGCTAGTGGGAGCACTTCTCCAGAACTCCAATTAAAGTAGACCACCCCCTGTAAGTATTGGGACTAGGAGAGCTTGCACCTGCTCTGATGTCAGGTTCAACATGTTTCCTCATGCTAACTGCAACCCCAATGGGAAGAGACCGTGTCATGAAAGAATCAGCCAATTTTAGCAAGATGAAGAAAATACAAGGATATTTGATGCAAATAAAATGATAATGGCTGGAAACAATCTTGCACGTTACTGATAAGCAATGGAGTGAATTTTCATCACGGTGCTCAAAATATACCACACTTACTTTGCCCCATTTCTTTTAAAAAACTGAATGGTTGTGTTAGAAACTTGGTAAAGTTCTTCTAAAACTGGAGGAGAAAATGAAGAGGATGAATTAGTGGTATCTGGAGTTGTGATCGGACTCGCTTCATTCTGAAAGGAGAAGGAACAACACTAAAGGAAAAATTCAAGGGGAGGCACTCTTAAAAAGGCTCCTCTAAATAAGTATTGATATAACTTCAAGCTCCTCCCTTCCCAGTGAGGTGTATCTTTTATGTTTGGTCAAACTTCATTCATCCTTAGAATGTGTGCATGTTGGACACACACAAGAAATCAACTCCTCACTGGGCAGTACACATTACATATGGAAGAATCAGAGCACAAGTTCAATTTCTAAATGGCGTAAAAGACCTTTGAACATTCAACTTGCCAGCCTTTTTTCAAGGGGTAGCCTATTCAACTTTCACCCTTTTTTCACAAGGTGTAGCATATTCAACTTGCACCCCTTTTTCACAAGGTGTAGCATATTCAACTTGCACCCCTTTTTCACAAGGTGTAGCATATTCAACTTGCACCTTTTTTTCACAAGGTGTAACATATTCAACCTGCACCCCCTTTTCACAAGATGTCACCCATTCAACTTGCAGCCCCTTTCACAAGGTATAGCCTATTTAATTGCGACCCCCTTTCACAAGGTGTATCCTATTGATCCTGCACCACCTTTTCATAAGGTGTAACCTATTCGACTTGCACCCCTTTTCACAATGTGTAGCCTATATAAATTGCAACCCTTCCCACAAGATGTAATCTATTCAATCTGCACCCCATTTTTTACATGGTGAGGCCTATTCAAATTGCATCCCCTTTCACAAGTTGAATCCTATTCAAATTGCACCTATTTTTCACAAGGTGTAGTATTCAACTTGCACTCATTATTCTCAAGGTGTAGCTTATTCAACTTGAACCTCCGGGGCAGGACAGGGACGCCACCGGCAGGAGAACGACCCCGAGCACTCTAAGGAATTTCCTAGAACTAAACCCCCAAAGTTTAGGGTATTGCTGCATCTCTTGGCGGAATAGGCAGGGTCGAGATCGGCTGCAGATGCAGTGAGAGCCGTTGGTGAATGAGGGAGGCGCTGGGCTCGCGCGTACAGGCGAAGAGTGAGTGAGGGGCCTCTCCACAGGATCGACAAATAGGCTCACAATGAGGAACGAGCGGAAGGCAAAGGGCGCCAGACGGAGGTCGGTATGCTGGATGGAGTCCACCTTCCGCAATACACGCTCGGAGGCAGATGTATAAAACTCGAATCTGTAGTCAAGCTACGAATGAACAAAGGATCGATAGCAAAATAAGGCTACAATAGCACTATCAGCAGCCAAGGTGGTGAATGTCATGACACGAAGAATGTCCATGGAGCGGGTACTAGAGACCCAAAGGTGTATATGAGCCTACCAGGTGAGGCGTCGGTCAAAACAAGACCAAACAATCGGTGCAAACTCTCCACTTTCAGGCGAGCCCCATTTAGAAATAAAGTCCGGGTCGGGGTGGAGCCGTGGATGGCGGCAGAAGTGCACTGCCTTAGTCTTGGCTAAGAAAAAACGAAACCTGTGCGCTTCGGCATAACGAGAGACGCGGTTCAATGCCTGTTGGAATAGTCTCCAGTTGACATCTGGGCCGCACTAGAAGAGATCGAAAGGTCGACCACGTAGAGCGTAGCGAGAACATCTTCCGGCAGCACCGAGGTAATACGGTTGAGGCTCAAGGCAAAGACTGTGACAAAGAGGACACTCCCACCTGGGACGCCATCCTCCTGATCCATTGGGCTGGAGAGGGCTCAACCCACCTGTATGTGGATTTTTTTTTATTTAGGAGCCTATCTGGCGACTCCCTACTTGGGCATAAGTCGCTGTACTCATCACAGCCTACTACTATGCTACATTTAAAAACAAATAATATGCAAAAGGACAAAGGCTAAAAGAAAAACAATAATAATAATAGGTATTTATAATGCGCCCTGCATGGCTGTTATCCCTCCCAGAGCGCAGGTTGTGTAGCGAGTGTAGAGAAAGTTTACAGCGGAGAGAAGGCAATTCTGAAGAGATGATCTTCAGAAGACGTTTAAAAGCAGCAAGGGAGGGAGAGGATCGGACTTCGGCAGGAAGAGCAATCCAGAGTCTAAGAGCAAAGATTCAGAAGGAACAGTCACCCATCGAGCAGAGGACAGAACGAGGAGTGCTCAAGATGGGAGCGAGGTAAGACCGGAGTGCCCGAGGAGTTTGACAACGGGAGAGGGCAGACGAGAGATAAGGTGGAGCCTCCAGGTTTAGGGCCTTAGAGGTGATGAGAATAATTTTATAATGGGTACGGACGAGAATAGGTAATCAGTGTTGCTCCTGTAACAGAGGCATCGAAGGAGAGAACCAGGGGCGGCGAAGGAGGAGCCGGGCAGCATAGTTTTGAACTAGTTGTAGGGGAAGAAGTGACGAAGAAGGGAGATTCACTAGAAGAGAATTGCAGTAGTCTAAGCGTGAGATGACGAAGGCATGAATAGCAGTGTCAAGGCTTCGTCGATCAAACTGGGATCGAACACGTGAAAAGTTGCGGAGGAAACCGAGGGAATACTTACAGATACGATGGATGTGCGGTTTAAACGAGAGTTGTCGTCAAAAATAACACCAAGATTACTGATGGTAACAGAGAAGGAGACATTGGTTTCAAGAATAAGGGAGGGGAAGAGAGCTTTAGATTTATCGACCATCGAAGCGGTACCAACAAGGAGAAGATGTTTTATCTTGGTTAAGTTTGAGAAAGTTGGCAGACAGCCATTAGTTTATGGTGGTGTAGGCTGAAAGGAGCTTAGTAATTGATTGAACGAAGGACAAATGAGATGAGGAAAGGTATATCTGAGTGTCATCAGCATAGAGGTGGAAGGACAGGCCCAAATCGCGAACAAGAAAAACAAAAAGGCAACAAGTAGGAAGTGCGCTCCGGCGTCAGGGGTAGGACAGCCTCCCCCAGGCGCAGGAACATGCGACCTAAAAAAAACAACGAAAAACAATCAAATAAAGTGGAGGAGGCCAGCCTCCACCAAAAAGTCGTATAGTCCACAAGTCTGTGCGCTCGAACCAGTCACGAGTACAATGGACAAGCGGTAGCGACCCCGCTCGACCCGGTACCGGGACAGGTAACGTGCGCGAAGGTCACCCAGACTGCAATATTCGACAAGAATGTGCCGAACAATCTGGGGGACAACACAGTCGTCGCAATAAGGTGCAGGCGAGGGCTCCATCAAATGGCGGTGCGTCCCGCGAGTGTGTCCAATTCGGAGACGAAAGCAAGCAACCTGAAGCCATCGCGGTGTTGGGGGGTAGGTGCATGGAAACAATCGCGACTCAATGGCACGTAACTTTCAGTTCCCCTCAACCGTCTCACATCTTCTTTGCCAAGACGCCCGGATGGCAGCCAGTATTCCTGCCATGTAATCGGTGTGAGGAAGAGGGAAAGGATGGTCTGGTAGCCCAGTCCTCGTAGACTCTTTGGCGCCATCAACGGCGTGCTCATTCCCCGCGAGTCCTACATTTCCAGAACCCAAAAGAAGATGATCTCGACATCCGCCCGCCTCGCCCAAACCGTGGCTTGACGGATATTGCGAACCAGAAGATGTCGTGATTTCAATGGCACGAGAGTACTCAGGGCGCTTTGTGAGTCACTATAAATCACAATCCGGTCTCTGAACCAGGCACGTCGTGTTATTTCCCGTACCGAGCGGTGCATTGCAACAGTCTCGGCCGTCAAGACAGACGCAGCGCCTGGCAGAGCCCAGCTCTCTTCAAACAGACGAAACACGTCGTGGAAACCGAACCCCTCTTGGAACTTGGAGCCATCCGTATACACTGGCACGGTTCCAGCGTGACAGAAGTGTGCTCCAAAAAAGCACAACGCAATACTCCCAGCGCTGTAGAAGCTTTGGGAGCAGAGGCGTGGCGACAAATAGTCAAAGGTGGTACCTTCGATGGTGGCGGCGGCCTGGGTAGGACCAGGGGCGCCACCGGCCCGAGAGGTATACTAAGCTCTCGAAGGCGTTTCCTAGCCCTCAACCCAGAAGGCTTAGGGTATGAATGCCTTCTCTCGGAAGCATAGACACCTTCGAGAACAACTGCGGATGCAGTGAGAGCCGTTGGTGACTGAGGGAGGCACTGGGCTCGCGCGTTAAGCCGAATAACGCACTGTGCATGTGCAGGGCGCAGAGCGAGTGGCATCTCCCAAGCGTTGACAAGTAGGCTCTCCCCTGCGGACGTGCGGAAGGCACCGGTCGACAGGCGGTGTGGTGGATCGAGTCCACCTTCTGCAATATACGCTCAGCTGCCGATGCATAAAACTCGCATCCGTAAGCGAGCTTGTGAGCCTTCGGGGTGAGGCGTCGGTCAAATACATGACCAAGGAAACGGTGCGAGTCCACCACTTTCAGGCGAACCCTATTTAGAAAACAGTCTGGGTCAGCGTGGAACCGTGGATGGCGGCAGAAGTGCACCACCTTAGTATTGGCCAAGGAAAACCGAAACCTGTGCGCTTCGGCATAGAGAGAGACGCGGTTCAATGCCTGTTGGAGTCGACGCTCCAGTTGGCATCTGGGCTGCGCCAAAAGAGATCGAAAGGTCGTCCACGTAGAGCGTAGCGAGAACATCTTCCGGCAGCACTGAGGTGATGCCGTTGATGCTCAAGGCAAAGAGTGACACTGAGGCACTTCCCTGCGGGACACCCTCTTCCTGCACCATTGGGCCGGAGAGGGCTCCCCCAAACTGTACGCGGAATCGACGATCTCGCAAAAAATCAGATATAAAGATTGGGAGGCGTCCCCTCGCCCCCATCGCGTGGAGAGTCTCTTTGATACCGTTTCGTTATGCAGTATCATCGGCCTTTTTCAGATCAAAAAACACCGTGGCGTAATGCGGTCTACGAAGGAAGGCCTCGCAGACGGCATTTTCCAGTCGGAGCAGAGCATCCAACGTGGAGTGGAACTTGAGGAATTTGCACTGCGCACACAAAAAGTTAGACAAATTGGACCAAAAACAGCCCGGGTAGAATCATCTCTCACCGGTTTGCGAAAAGCGAGCACAGTAGCGATTTGCCAGGAATCTGTAACGATACCCTCTACCGAGATCCTATTGAACAAATCTAACAGAAAAGCCATGCCTCACTCGCTCACCCGGGTGTCGATGCATGGCGTATGCACCGTAGAAGAGCCACAGTGAGCTGGTCACCCTATTACAAGTAGGGAGGTGCTCATTGTACCAAACCAATATTCCCATTAATCAAGTCCCAAGGCCTGGTCTCTTGCAGCCTATGGGCATTCTCTCTCTCTTCTGAGATGACATGAGGTAACTCATCAGGTCCTAATGCTTAGAGAGAGGGTTGAGGGGAGAGTCATAGATAAAAGTGAATGCTGAGAGGAAGGAAGGAGAAAGCGCACCAACAATGTTCCCAGGCAATGGCAAAGAGTTCAATTCAACCGAGGAATGTGGTATCCACAATTTGCACTCCGTACGGGTGAAAACATTTTCTCCTGGTACTAATTGCAGGTAGACAAAAGTTCAAGGGGATAATAATAAAAAAAAGTATCACTGGTAGGGACAAAGGAGAAAACACACCAACAACTTACCCAGGATCCCTAATTTGCACTCAGGCTGGGGGGATGTGCAGTTCCTTTATGTAGATTGTAACAGGTTAACCAGGGTACCACATGCATGGGAGGCCCCAAGCAACTTCACCTTAGAATCATACATAACTATTTGTAATTAACAATATTATTCACTTGCCCCTGAGTCAGTCCACCTTTTTAAAAAATCAATTATTTATGCATTATTCCAACCCTTCACACACCAGAAATTCTCATATTTCTTCAGTTGTCTTTTCTCCTTCTTCTTACATTTCTATACCACCTCATATCACTCTAGATCACAAATTCAGGTAATTTTTGTTTAGTTATGGTATAGATAAGAGAATATGATAAGAAATAACCATTTTCTTTGGGGCACAATAATGATAGAGGTCCTAAGTTTGCTAGTTTGCCTACACCATATATTTTTTTTTTATAGAATTACTGTTTCATCTATGGTAATGTGAGAAGAAATTAATGCAATCTATAATGAAAATTATAAATACCTCATCAACAACAAAGTTCTTCAAATCTTCGTGAGCCCAATTGATTGTAGTAATATTTTCAACACCTTTGGGAAACTCTTTAACTAAAATAATATTCTTCTTCACCATAGCATTTAAGAACTGAAAGATAAAGCTTGAAGTCAGCTATTCTGTCTCCAGTATTTCAAAGAGAGAGAGAATTCAAGTGAATGGGAAAAGACTCAGTAGCAATTAAAAAACTCTTAATTAAAAGATACTTATTTTTATCAATTTCATTCAAACTTTCAAGGGGACAGCTCCCCCCTCTATTTTACGATGAAATCATTTCTAAAAGTGCCTTTCCTCTCCATATAATCAGGGAGCAAGCCAGCCCAACTCAGTGCCAGTCCCAAGCCTGGATAAATAGGGAGGATTGGAGTCAAGAAAGGTATCCATTCATAAAATCTCTGCCAAAACCTTAGTGCACTAAAGAGAAATTTGGGGAAATGACTCATCAAAAACTCCAGGTCGGGAAAAGATGAGAAGATAATGTACATTGGTCTCCTGGAGAGAAAAATAGAGCAGTGCAGGCACGGAGATACCATAGGGCATTTCAAGTTTGCTTATTGCTGTTGAACTTTAATTCTAGCTTTCTCTCATATTATTATGCTAAATACAGTAGGAGTTTTCAAATTTAAAACAAAACTCAATGTGGGCATCTCACACAGAAAGTGTGTAAGGAAAACTTGTGGTGAAGATAGAGGAAGTGAAAATATGTGGGATTTTAAGTGGTTGGGCAGGCATGCAATCCTCCAGATGTTATCTGTAGCATGGTTGCCCACACTCCTTTGCATAGAGAGAATAGAGTGAAGCAAGTATTCAAACATTTTTTTGTGTGTGAAAGAGTTAGATACATTACCTGTGAAATGCATCACCCTAGAAAATACAAAGCTTTTCACCCTCTATATTTAGGAACACACAATTCACTTTATATTCTATGTAGCAACATCTGGTAACTTGTGGGTTGTTCAGCTATTTGAGAGCTTTACAATGCCTGTTTTCAGTGAGCAAATAGCCATTGTTTTGAGTGGAAGTATGTCAGTTTTCCCTGTTCTTGTAAATTTCTTTCAATTTTAACCTTCTTGACAATAAGTGATGCAATTTTTTTTAGGTGAGACACTAAAAAACAATTCAAGTGATTGTCAAGGTGCTATTCTTGCTTTACCAAAATCTGGGAAATCAAAGCCATAGCATAGCAGTTGAATATAGCCCAAAGCTCTGGTAATTTATAAGTTTCACACACCATTAACAATGGTTACTTAAATACACCGGTCCCTAAAATATCTGGCAGACCAAGAAAACAAATATACATAAACTTTTAGTATTAAAAAACCTAACAAAAACTGCTAAAATATAAAATTTAATGAATAATTTGTTATTTGGTGTTTCTGAAAATGGTATGTTTTGATGGAGACCTCCGTCAACTTCAATAGCTGGTAAACTGATTACCAGCGATTGAAAATGATGGAGATCTCAGTCAAATTCTGGTTGCACAAAAATATTGATCCTAACACTGTGGTTTCTTTCCTGCATTTACATGTATGTTACTGTATTTTTTGGATATTATATACATATATATATATTTTGGATTGGGCTGGTGATAGCCTAGATCTGAATCAAATAGAGAATCTACAGTTCATAATCAAAAAATTACAAGACACTAATAAATATGGTGCAATAAAATCTCAGAAGTTTATAAAAACAGTAAAATCCATTCCAAAATGTCTACAAGTCATCATCAACACTAATACTACTACTATGGTGGACCATCAATCTTTTGCTCATGGACAATATCTCTCATCCAGATAACAAAACCAAGAAGCGGTTTGTTTTTTTGCATCCACCAGGCCATTGCCTAAAAGGGCATAAGTCACTGTAATATAAAATTTCAGCCTATGCTAGGCTACTTTAAAATTACCAAACTAAACAAAGAAAAAAACAACAAACTAGGAGAAGGAAGAACAATTCAGCATTGGGGGGAGCCTCCCCACCTGGCGCAGGAACATGCAACCCAAAGAGTCAAATAAAAATGGATGACAGCCTCCTCCAAAAGGTCAGATAGTCGGCAAGTCTGTGTACACAAAACTGTCCCCGAGTACAAGGGACAAACGGTAGCGACCCGGCTCATCCCGAAACAGGGACAGGTAACATGCTCGAAGATCACCCAGACTGGAACATTCATTTTTTTTTTTTTAAGAGCTCATCTGGCGACTGCCTGCTTGGGCATTAGTCGCCGTATTAAAACTGGCCTAGTTCTAGGCTACTTTAAAATAAAATTGGAGAGAAAAAAGAAACCCCAAAAAGGGGGAAAGGAAGCAAGCTGGTGCGTCAGGAAGAGGTGTCCCCGGAGCAGGAGCATGAGACCAAAGGCAAAAAAACAAAAAAAAACAAATGCAAAAAACAAAAAAAAACAAAGACAAAACAAAACCTTGCTTAAATAATAAGAAGGCCGGCCTTCCCCAAGAAATCAACAAGTCCACAAGTCAATGTGCACGAATCTGTCCCGAGTACAAGGGACAGGCGGTAATGACCCCGCCCATCCCGGTACCGGGACAGGTATCGTGCACGAAGATCACCCAGACTGGGACATTCGATAAGAATGTGCCGAACAGTCTGGGGGACGACGCAGTCGTTGCAATAGGGCGCAGGCGAGCGCTCCATCAAATAGCGATGTGTCACACGAGTGTGTCCGATTCGGAGAGGACAGAAAGCAACCTGAAGCCGCCGCGGTATTGGGGGATAGGTCCATGGGAACAGTCGCGGCGCAATGGCACGCAACTTTAAGTTCCCTTCGACCGTCTCCCATCTTCTTTGCCAAGCAGTCCGAAGAGCTGCCCGTATTCCTGCCATGTAGTCGGTGTGAGGAAGAGCGAAACGCTGGTCCGGTCGCAGAGTCCTCGCGGACTCTTTGGCACCCTCATCGGCGCGCTCATTCCCCGCAATTCCTACATGTCCAGGAACCCAGCAGAAGATAATCTCGACATCTGCCAGGCTCGCCAAAACCATGGTATCACGGATATCGCGAACCAGGGGATGCGGAGATTCCAATGCCCCGAGAGCATTCAGGGCGCTTTGTGAGTCACTATAGATCACAATCCGGTCTCCGAACCGGGCACGTCGCGTAATCTCCCGTACCGAGTGGTGTATTGCCACCAGCTCGGCCGTGAAGACAGACGCAGCGCCTGGCAGAGCCCCGCTGACTTCAAACAGAGGGGATACGGCGGGGAAGCCGACCCCCTCTTGGGACTTGGAGCCATCCGTATACACTGGCACGGTTCCAGCGTGACACGATGTGTGCTCCAAAAAGGTCGAACGCAATACTCCCGGCGCAGTACAAGCTTTGGGACCAGAGGCGTGGCGACAAATAGCCAAATGTGGTACCCTCCAGGGTGGCGTCCTGGGCAGAACCAGGGGCGCCACCGGCCCGAGAGCTATATCTACCTCTCGAAGGAGTTTCCTGGCCCTAAACCCAAAGGGCTTAGGGTATGACTGGCGTCTTTCGGCGACATAGGCACCATCGAGATCAGCTGCGGATGCAGTGAGAGCTGTTGGCGACTGAGGGAGGCGCCGGGCTCGCGCGTACAGGAGAGTGATGCACTGCACGGGGCGCAGAGCGAGTGGCATCTCCCCAGCATCGACCAACAGGCTCTCAATGGGGGAAGTGCGGAAGGCACCGGTCGCTAGGCAAAGTCCGGTGTGGTGGATCGAATCCACCTTCCGCAATAAACGCTCGGCTGTGGATGCATAAAACTCGCATCCGTAGTCGAGCTTCGAACGAACAAAGGATCAATAAAAAAGTAGAGCAGTAGCCCTATCAGGGCCCCAAGCGCTGAACGTCACGGAACGAAGAATGTCCATGGCGCGGGTACAAGAGACCTTAAGGCTGCGAAGATGAGCCTCCCAGGTGAGGCGTCGGTCGAATACAAGACCAAGGAAACGGTGCGACTCAACCACATCCAGGCGCACCCCATTAAGAAACAAATCTGGGTCGGGGTGAAGCCGTGGATGGCGGCAGAAGTGCACCACCTTAGTCTTGGCCAAAGAAAACCGAAACCTGTGCGCTTCGGCATAGCGAGAGACGCGGTTCAAAGCCTGTTGGAGTCGACGCTCCAGAGTTGGCATTAGGGCAATGCCAAAAGAGATCGAAAGGTTTTCAACGTAGAGCGTAGAAGGAACATCTTCCGACAGCACCGAGGTGATGCCGTTGATGCTCAGGGCAAAGAACGTGACAATGAGGACACTTCCCTGCTGGACACCCTCTTCCTGCTCCTTTGGGCCGGAGAGAGCTCCCCCCCCCCCCGTACACGGAATCGACAATCTCGCAAAAATTCAGATATAAAGACTGGGAGGCGTCCCCTCGCCCCCATCATGTGGAGAGTCTACATGATACCGTATCGCCATGCGGTATCATAGGACTTCTCCAGATCAAAAAACACCGTGGCGTAGTGCTGTCTACGAAGGAAAGCCTCGCAGACGGCATTTTCCACTCGGAGCAGAGCATCCGACGTGGAGTGAAACTTGCGGAAGCTGCACTGTGCAGAAGACAGATGGCCTCCGCTGTCCAGGAAAAAGGCTAGTCTAACATTTACCAATTTCTCCATCAACTTGCACACGCAAGAGGTTAGAGAGATTGGGCGGAAACCGGTCGGAGTAGAGTGATCTCTCCCCGGTTTCCGAAAGGCGAGCACAGTAGCGATTCGCCAGGAGTCTGAGAGAAGACCTTCCACCCAGATCCTGTTGAACAAATCTAAGAGAAAGGCCATGCCTCGCTCACCCAGGTGTCGAAGCATGGCGTACGGGACATCGTCCGGACCATGGGCGGTGTCCGCGCACGAAGCGAGAGCGGAACGCAACTCACTCACAGTAAACTTGTCGTTGAAGGGTTCTCCGCCTCTGGTGGTAAAGTCCAGCCGGCAGCCTTCCGCGACATCACGACGTGCATTGAATGCTGGCAGAGCAGCATCCCGGCTAGAGAATGCGGAAAAAGTGGTCGCTAAGGATTCCGCCACGGACGCCGGGTCCGAGATTGCGGTCCCATTCTCCTGAAGAACGGGAGGGGGGTCCTGCGAGAACTTACCCCGAATCCTTTTGATCGCTTCCACACCTCTGTTAAAGGGGTCTTCCCGTTAAATGAAGACACGTATGCTGGCCAAGAAGAGCGGTGGGCGTGCTTCGAAATATACCGGAACCTAGCCCTAGCCCGACGAAATTCAGCGACAGTGAAATCGTTCGGGCGGCTCTTATAGCGCATGTAGGCATAACGCTTCTGTTTGAGGGCCGTCTCTCACTCAGGCGACCACCATGGAAGTGGTCGGCGTGCAAAACGGCCAGACGTCCTAGGAATAGTAGTCAGGCCCACGGCGATGAGGTTGCCGGAGAAGAACTCAACGGCCTCATCTACCGACCTAAACTCCTCGACTGAGATAGAGAATTCAGTCATTTCCTGAAATGCAGGCCACCGCGCCCGCGCCAAGCACCACCGAGGTGGTCTCTCAGGCGGCAGTTGCCCTGAAAATGATATTTGAATGGGAAAGTGATCACTACCATGGAGGTCATCGACCACCCCCCAATCAAAATCAGGCTGTGCATTCGAAGAGCACAAAGATAGGTCAAGGCAAGAAAATGAAGCGGTTCTCGGACAGTGATGCGTAAACTCATCCACGTTTAGGACACCCATCTCAAGCTCTTCGATCAGATCGGCAAGGACTTGTCCCCTGGGATTTATGGAGTAATCTCCCCAGAGAGGATGCCTGCCGTTCAGATCTCCAAGCAAGAGATAGGGCCTCGGCAACCGTGCCACGACGCCGGGGAAGTCCCCCGCGTCGAAGTCGGCTGACGGTGGAATGTACGCAGAAATGATAATATACCTCCTATCCAGGTGCAGTTGCACAGCCACTGCCTGAAAGGAGGTATCTAAAGAGAAAGGAAGAACGGAGACATCATGCCGGGTGTAAACCGCGCATCCCCCACCCCGGCCATCCCGCGGTGGTGGGGTCGCAAGACCCTTATACCCCGGAGGGCGGGCATGGGGCACGCGATTAGCATGGTCTCCTGAAAAAAGATAGCTAACGGGGAACGGGACGAGACGAGCCTCCGCAGCTCCTCCCAGTTGGCCCAAGGTCCACGGCAATCCCATTGAAGGAATATGCCCTCCAGGCCTAGCTCGGAGGAGACGCGGGGGCCCTCCTCGAACTGAAGACCCTCACGGGAATAGCCGTACGCTTCCCGGGGGTAGAACCGCGGGCGCTGTTGGCCAGACAAAGCGCTGTCGCCTTCGAGGACTTATTGGGGGAGGTTGGGCTCGCCATGCGAGTCTTTTCCTCCCTCCGCCTCGAAACCTTAGGCGGGCATTGCGGCTTCGGAGGCGGGGGGCCCTCTTTTCGAGGAACCACCGTCTCCGAGCCACTCGCACCACCTCGGGGCGTGGGCGAAGGATCCGAAGCTCCTTTGTTGCTGTCCTCCTTTCGGGGAACAGCTTTAGGAACCCCGGAAGATGGCCTAGCGACCATCTTTAGGGGTGTTGCCTCCTGTGAGTCTAACGTCTCCGAGCCACTCGCACCACCTCGGGGCGTGGGCGAAGGAGCCCAAGCTCCTTTTTTTTTTTGCTGTCCTCCTTTCGGGGAACAGCTTTAGGAATCCCGGAAGATGGCCTAGCGACCATCTTCAGGGGTGTTGCCTCCTGTGAGTCTAACGACTCGGTGGGGGCGCGTGGCCGTTTCGCCTTACGGGAAACGGTCACGCTGGGGGAAGAGGGGAAAGCCCTGGTTTTAGCCGGGGCTGGGTATGAACCCTTTTTGCCGCCAGCTTTACCAGGGAAGGGCCCGGGTTGGGTAGAGCCCGCAGAAGGGCTCCGAATGGGCGCGGAAACAACCGTGCTCGTTGGCCTGGATGGGCCAGGAGCAGAGGGTGCTTTTCTAACTATTGAGGCATATGACGTCCCAGGCAGAGCCGGGCGCGCCAGGACCAAGTCCTTAGCCTCGCGGAATGAGAGTCGATCCTGGGCCTGAACGGCCAGGATTTCTTTCTCAACGAGATATGCACCACATTGCTTCGAAGAAGCAGGGTGCGGCTCTCCGCAATTGACACACTTAGCCACACATGATTTGGAATTATCGTGTGCGGCCTTGGAGCAGTTTACACATACTTCGGGTGACCCAGACTTTGCATGCCTACAAGAGCGATTTGTATGGCCGAAGCGGTGAGAGTAATAGCACTTCCACGGCAGTGAGACGAATGCCTTTACGCGGTAACGGTACCAACCGGCACGAATCCGACTCAGGAGTTCGTCACAGTAGAACGTGACGAAGAGTGTAGGTGTGGGTCTCGACGCCCCTCCCTGTTTTCTCATCACACATTCGACGTTGACCACCCCCATGGTCGGCCAGCTCTAAGGTGCCATCAAGTGTCCGAAGAGCACTTATCTTGGCAGCCTCGGAGGGATTCGCCAGAAGGCTCCCGACCGAGAAACGGGTCACCTTTTGCTCTCTACCAATTGCACTAGCTAATCCTCTCCTCTGATGGATCATGTTGCCCTTAGCCAACATGCTGCCATCAGCGGAGCGAATAACGAGCGTTTAAAGCCAGCGGGCTCGAAAACGCCAGGTAACCTTTGAATGAGGGGCCCCAATGTTTCGAGACTCGGCCCTGCGCACTTTTCATCTTAGTCTGGGTCTCAGCACACAGGGGAGGGGGGAAAGAGGGGCCGGATGTGCCGATCTTGGCTTGGTCACTTACCGAAGTGGCAGCAGACCCATCCGTTCTGACAGCCCTCGCGGATGGAGAGGAGCCCTGAGTCTTCTTACGTCTTTTTCCTATTTTTTTTTTCTTCTTTTTAGGAGAGGAGGGCGGGGAATGAACCCGCTTCTCCCCTCCACTGGACGGAGTCCCCAGGCCAGATGGACCGGCCTCAGCAAGATCCTTCTCCGAGATGGAGAAGGTACTGGCAGTCGCAGGGGCACCGGTCAGAGGAGATCCTTGTACTGCCTTGGAAACCCAAGCCGTTTGAAGAGGACCTTGCATAGGGGCGGATTCGGGTTCGGTGCTTGGCACCGAGCCCGGATTCCCTCCCATGAAAAGCCCTACCATCTGAGGCTGGGTTGCCTCAAGGACCATGTCTATCTTAGGGGAGGCCTCCAGTTGGTTCCCCCAGGACATCGCAGGTCCCGTTGGCAGCGTTGTCACAAGTCACATGTGGGGAAGCACAGGCCATGACCCCGGCAAGGTTCAATATTCTTGCCAGCAGCTGTTTTGAGGGAAGCGACCGAGGGGCCTGGCTTCACTTTCCCCCCTAAGGGGGTTTGCCCTACCAAGCCACTTCAATGGGGAACGGTCAGCTATGGAATGCCTGCTGGCTTTCTTGGCAGTTCCCTTGGAAAAAAAAGGGGGGGGGACTATCGCTGGTAAGAGGGAGGTGCCCGAAGGCCTCTCCAGACAAGAGGGTGAGGAGGAATCCCCTACACCCGTAGGCGAAGGAGAGGAGTAAGCCTCCTCTTCGGTTAGAGAAATTTGGAGGGTCCTCTGCAAGCACAGGGGGAGGGGGACCTCCATTTATCTGTGGAGCTTTCCGAGGGCGGCTCCGACGATGGAACAGGGGAAATTAAGGGGAGATTTTTTATTTCTTCATCATTGGGCATGGTGACCCTAAATTTTTCACGGGATGCATATGCTCATCACCCCTTGCAGTAGCCCACCCTGCAAGGGGTGCGTACAGGCTTGGAAGAGCCAAGTTCCGCCATTCAGCACCACCCCTCCTGCCTGGTGGCCTGGCAGTCCCTTGGCATGGCGGCTCCACCTTGGACACGGCGTAAAAAAAATAGATGGTGAAGTGAAAGGAAAGGGAATGTGAGGAAGGTATGGTTGGGGATGAAGCAGGTTGTAAAAAACCCACCACCCCAGACCGGAGCTCAAGGGTTAGGGAACATTGGCCCCTCCCCCTCCCCCCCTCAGGCCCCGATCCGGGATCATTGGCTGAGAAGAAGGTCAGCATCTACCCTAAATTAGAGGCTGACCAGAGAAAGTTGTGGGAGAGGTTGTAGGGGAAGTGAGGAAGTAGGGGAGAAATACAGGCTGTCTGAAAGAAGAGGCTAAGCTGGGGTTGGACGGGGTGCTGAGTCCCGTCAGCACGGCGGCCAGGATGGCAAATCGCCGCGACCCTTACGGGGTGAAGTTCCTAGATGTCCAGGAACCCCAGCATAATATAATCTTACCATCCACCTGGCTCATGGAAACCGTGGTATCACAGATACAGTGAACCAAGGGGGGAGGGGGAATTCTAATGCCATGAGAGCATTAAAGGCGCTTTGCAAGTCACTCTAGATCACAATCTGATCTATGAACCAGGCACAACGCCTTCTCCTGTACCGTGCGATGTATTGCAACCAGCTCAGCATTTAATACAGATATTTATAAAACTCTTTCAAACACTTTGTCATAGATACACTTGTAAGTTTGATTTTCTTTTAAATATCTAATCTTACATTTAAAGAATCGAGTGCATAAATATTCTTGCTTCTTACCAACTGTATTTTGAAAAAAAAAAACTTTAATAAATCCTGCCATACATTAATATATGCTAATTTGTAGAGTAAAGTGAAATGTTCAACTATGGCAAAAGTACCTTGGACAATTTTTTATAGGTGGATTTTTTTACATCCAAGTTTTGATTATTTGGACACACTTTGACCATGTGAAGACGATAAAAGTTGCTAGTGAGAACTGGGAGTTCAATTTTTTTGGCAGTTGTTTTTAAAGCCTTCAAAAAACAGTATACAAACAGTTCATCCATTGCTTCAGGACCTGAAAAACAGAGTTATTTAAAAAATGAATTAAAATTTCTCAGAATATAATGCAATTTTTTTTTGAGAAATTAGTAGCCAATATCTAATCCTTTCAAAAATTAAAGGCTAGAGCTCTCATTAGCTTAGTGCACAAGGCCTTGGATGTCCACGCTATATACTGGGCTCAATCACAGTGAGAGCAGACACAGAAATCTCAGCATGCACAAGGATCTGGCTGCCTATTGAAAGATGCAGCAGCTCCATGTCCTCTTCACCTGAACAACACATAAGACTCTTGAACCCTGTAATCTGCTGAAGGTGTATCCATAGCCAAACAGCTGTGGATATAGAAGGGAAGGCCACCCCCTGGGTCATGAACAATTCTCTGCTGCCTGTCTTCATTTTTAAAATTTCAAAATCTTTTCTGGCAGTGACTAGCGAGGGAAAAACTGCCACATTTACTTATTTTTTTTAAGAGCCAATCAAGCAAAAGTCACCGTAATCATGCTACAGCCGAATACTAGACTAGATTAAAAAAACAAGCAAAAATGTGCAAAAAAACAAATAAAAAAAGGAAAAAAGAGGGACAAAGGATAAGAAACGAGCTTAAAAAATAACTAAAACAAAAAAACAAGATAAGCAAAAAGGCAACAAGAAGGAAACACACACCGGCATCGGGGGTAGGCCAACCTCCCCCAGCGCAGGAACATACAACAAATAGTCAAATAAAGTGGAGGAGGCCAGCCTCCTCCAAAAAGTCATATAGTTGGCAAGTCTGTGTACACGAACTGATCTAGAGTACAAGGGAAAAGAGGTAGAGAACCCACTCAAACAAGTAATGGGCCAGGTAATGTGTGCAAAGATCACCCAGAGTGGGACATTCAACAAGAATGTGCTGAACAGTTTGGGGAACAATGCAGTTGTCGTAGTAAGGTGCAGGAGTGTTCCATCAAATGGCGATGTTTCCTGCAAGTGTGGCCAATTTGGAGATGATAGAAAGCAACCTGAAGCAGTCACTTCATTGGAAGTAGGTCCATGGGAACAGCCGCGGCTCAATAGCATGAAACTTTAGTTCCCCTTGGCTGTCTCCCATCTTTTTTGCCGAGCAGCTGGATACCTGCCATGTAATTGGTGTGAGGAAAAGCGAAACGTTGGTTTGGTCAACCAGTTACCGTGGACTCATTGGTGCCCCCATTCCTCACATGTACTCGAACCCAGAATAAGATAACAACAACCACCCAGCTCACAAAAACCGGGAACTGGGGGATGTGGAAATTCCAATGTCTGGAGAGAAAGCTGGGCAGTTTGTGAGTCGATATAGATTACAATCCAATCTCCGAACCGCGCATGACACGTTATCTCCTAAACCTAGCGGTGTATTGCAACCAGCTCGGCTGTGAAGACAGAGGCAGTGCATGGCAGAGCAACTCTGGCTTCAAATAGAGAGGATACAGCGTGGAAACTAACCCCTTCTTGGGACATGGAACCATCCATATACACTGGCACAGTTTCAACATGACACAACAAAGTGTGCTCCAAAAAGGCAATACTCCTGCTGCTCTATAAGTTTTTAGAGCAAACTGTGGCAACAAATAGTCAGAGGTGGTACCATCCAGGATGGAGTCCTTTGCAGAACCAGGGATGCCACTGGACTGAGAGCTACAGCAAGCTCTTGAATGAGTTTAGTAGCCCTAAACCCAAAGGGCTTAGGTTATGACTGGCTTCTCTCGGCAGCATAGGCACCATTAAAATCAGATGAGGATGCAGTGAGAGTTGTTGATGACTGAAAGAGGTGCCGGGTGAGGACGTAGAGGGAAATGATACACCCTGCACAGCGCACAGAGAGTGGCATCTCCCAAGCATTAAGAAGTAGGATCTTAATGGGGGGAGTGCAGAAGGAACCAGTCATCAGGCAAAGTCTGGTGTGGTGGATCGTGTATACCTTCCACAAAACATGCTCGGCTGCATAAAATTTGCATCCACAGTCGAGCTTCGAACAAACAAAGTATCTATAAGAAAAAAAGTATGGCAGTAGCCCTATCAGCACCCCAAGCACTGAACGTCACGGAATGAAGAATATCCATGGCAGGGGTACAAGAGACCCTAAGGCTGTGAATATGAGCCTCCCATTTTCAGGCGAACCCATTTAGAAACAAGTCTGAGTCAGGGTCTGCAGCCATGAATGATGGCAGAATTCCACCACTTTGGTCTTGGCAAAGGAAAAGGGAAACCTGTGTGCTATGGCATAGCGAGAGATACAGTTCAATGCCTGTCCGAGTTAACATCTGGGCTGTGCAAAAAGAGATCAGAAGTTCATCCAATTTGAGCATAGGGAGAATATCTTCCGGAAGCACTGAGATGATGCCATTGATGCTTAGAGCAGTGTGACACTGAGGACACTTACCTGCAGAACCCCATGTTCCTGCTCCATTGGGCTGGAGAGGGCTCATCTTACCCATACGTGGAATCAGTCTCCTTCTTTTCTTATGTTCTTATATAAAGTTGGGAGTTGTCCCCTCACCCCCATACTGTATCGGCATGCAGTAACAAAGGCCTTCTCCAGATCGAAAACCACCATGGCATAGTGCTGTCTAAGAAGGAAGGCCTCGCAGACGGCATTTTCCAGTCGGAGCAAAGCTTCCAATGTGTAGTCGAACTTCCGGAAGCCACACTGTGCGGAAGACAGATGGCATCCGCTGTCCAGAAAAAAAAGCTAATCTAACATTTACCAACTTCTCCATCAACTTACACATGCAAGAGGTTAGAGTGATCCCTACCCAGTTGGCAAAAAGATGGCACAGTAGAGTTTCGCCAGGAGTATGGCAGAATACCTTTGACCCAGATACTGTTGAACAAATCTATCAGAAAGGCCATGCCTCACTCACCCAGGTGTCGAAGCATGTTGTATGGAACAAGGGCAGTGTCCGCGCACGAAGCAAGAGCGGAACGCAACTCACCTAATGTAAACCTGCCATTGAAGGGTTCTCTGCCTCTATAGGTAAATTCCAGTCGGCGGCCTTCTGCGACATCACAACGCACAATGAATGCTGGTGGAGCAGCATCCTGACAAGAGAATGCAGTTGTGAATGACTTGGGGTCCAAGATTATGGTCCCATTCTCATGAAGAATGGGGAGGGAGGTCCTGCGAGAACTTGCCCTGAATCCTTTTGACTCGCTTCCACACTTCTGCTAGAGGGGTCTTCCCTTTAAGTGAAACACACATGCTCGCTAGGAAGAGCGGCGGGTTTACTTTGAAACATATCAGAACCTAGCCCTAGCTCAATGAAATTCACCGATGGTGAAATCGTTTAGGCGGCACTTAAAAATGCATGTATGAATAACTCTTAGGTTTGAGGGCAGTCTCACACTCAGCTGACCACCACAGAAGTGGTGGCATGCAAAATGGACAGAGGTTCTGGAAATACTAGTAAGGTCCACGACGATTAGGTTACCAGAGAAGAACTCAACAGCCTCATCCACGGACCTAAACTATTTGACTGGGATAAAGAAATCAGTTATTACCTGAAATGTGGACCATGGCACCGGCCCTAAGCAAGGGCTGTCCGGTGGCAGCAGCCTAGAAAATAATATTTGAATGGGAAAGTGAGCACTACCATCGAGCTCATCAACTACCCTCACCCAAAATTAGGCTGTGCATCCAGAGAGCACAAAGAAAAATCATGACAGGAAAATGAAGCGGTTTTCGGCCAGTGATGCGTAAACTCATCCATATTTAGGATACCTAACTCCAGCTCATCGATCATGTTGGCAAGGACCTGATAGATCATATAATCTCCTGACAGGGTTGTTGACCTTTCAAATCCTGGAGCTGAAGAAATAGCCTCGATAACTGTGCCACAACGTGGAGGAAGTCCCCCACATCGAAGTCAACTGATGGTGGAATGTGCACAGAAATAAAAGTATATCTCCTATCCAGATAACATGCCAGGTGTAAATGGTGCATCCTCCTGCCCGGCTCCCATCCGGTGGAGTGGGGTCACAAAACCATTATACACAGGCAGGGTGGGCAGTGAACACGCACCAAGCATGATCTCTTGCAAAAATAAAAAGCAAGTCTGCAGTAATTCTATTGAAGGAATATGCCCTCCAGGCCTAGCTCGGTGGAGATGCTGGGCCCTTTTCTAAGAGATCCTTACAGGAATGGCCATATGCTTCCAGGAGGCAAAACTCTGGGCCCTCTTGGCTGAAAAAAGCGCTGAAGCTGTCATTGCGTTTGGGGACTTATCGGGGCAGGTTTGGCTCACCATGCCAGTCTTTTCCTCCCTCTGCCTTAGTCAGGTGAGACGGCTTCAGAGGCAGGGTCCCTCCTTTGGAGGATCCATCATCTGTGAAGCAGCCTGACAAACACTGGGTGTGGGCGTATGAGCCAAAGCTTCTTTAGTGCTGTCCTCCTTTCGGAAAGCAGCTTTAGAAACCCTGGCAAGCTGAGACTGGATGTGAACTCTTTGTGTCACCAGCTGTACCAGTCGAGCACCTGAGGTGCTAGAACCTGAAGAAAGGTTCCAAATAGGCATGGATATGACAGTGCTCGTAGCCTGGAGGGTCAGGGAACAGGTTTTTTTTTAAATATTGAGGCATAAGACGTCCCAGGCAGCGCCAGAACGGACCAAGTCCTTAGCCTTGTGAAATGAGAGACAATCCATAACCTGGACAGGCAAGATGTCTTTCTCCAGGAGATACGCACCACATTGCTTCGAAGACGTGGTATGCGGCTCTCTGCAATTGACCATACATGATTTGGACTTAACGTGTGTGTCCTTGGAGCAACTTACACAGACTTTGAGCAACCCTGACTTTGCAAATATACAGAAGCAATTTGTATGACCAAAGCAGTGGCAGTAATAGCACCTCTGCAGTAGTAGCACGAATACCTTCCCGCGGTAGCGATACCAACTGGCATTCACTGACTCAAGGATCTTTTCACAATCACATGACAAAGAGTGTAAGACTGGGGGTCTCGAGGCCCCTCCCTGTTTTCTCATCACACGTTCGACCTTGACAGCTCCTTGGTCAGCCAGTTCTAGGTGATGTGATGTATGGAGTAAACCACAAGTTCAGTGGCATAAGCCACTCCTTTCACAAAGTTCATAATATAGATGCCATCAAGTGTCCGAAAGGCACTAATCATGGCCCTCTCAGAGGTATCCGACGCATTTACCAGAAGGCTCGCGTCCAAGAAACGGGTTCCCGTCAGCTGTCTACCAATCAGGCAAGCTATTGCTCTCCTGTGATGGAACATGTTGCCCTTGGCCAACATGCTGCCATCAGTGGAGCAAATAGCCAGAAAGTGTTTAAAGCCAGAAAGCTAAAAAATACCAGGTAATCTCTGAATGAGGGGCCCCAACATAATCGAGGCTCTACTCTGCACACTTCCAAGTTTGGTCTTTGTCTGTAACACCGCATCCGGGGCAGGGCGTGCCAATATTGGCTTGGCCACTGGGCTCCAATAGAAGGAGAGGAGCCCTGAGTCTTTTTAATATTATTCCCGTTTCTTTTCTTTTTAGTCAAGAAGGGAGGGGGGGGGGTAATGAACCCGCTTCTCTCCACCACTGGAAGGAACCCTTAGGCCGGATGGACCAACATCACAGCAAGATCCTTCTCTTAAATGGAGGTTGTGGCTGTTGAAGGGGCACCAGCCACGGTATGAAGTTCCTGCTTTCTTTCTGAGTCTTCGGGGGCCCCAAGACATCTGTAGAGAAGCTTGCACAGGGGCAGATTCAGGTTCCCTGCTTGCCCCGAGCCCGGGTTCGACCCTATGCAAGATCCTGCATTCTGGGGGCTGGGTCACCTCGGGAACCATGTCAATCTTAGAGGGGGCCCCCTGTAAACTACTGGAGATGCATGACAGCAGAACATTAGATGGCGCAGGCTGACAAGCCCTGTTATCCCCCTCCCCCCCCCTAAGTGGGTTGGCCCTATCAAGGTCAATTTTGGGATGCCTGCATGCTCTCTTGGCAGCCCCCTGGAAAAGCAAAGGAGGGACTGGCACTGTAAAAGAGATGGAGTTGCATAAAGGCACCTCCAGAGAAGGGGGTGATGGGGAGTCCTCCACATCTGTAGGCCTAGTAGAGAAGTAAGTCTCCACTCCAATAAAGGGTTGGAAGGACCCCTGAGAGAGCACAAGGGATGGGAGGGTCTTTTTTGATGCTGAGTTCTGCCCGAGAGCAGCTCCAAAAATGGTAAAGGGAAAGACTAAATAATCTTCATCAAGGGGTATGGTGACCCTATTATTACTAGGGGATGCAAAAGCTAATCACCTCTAGCAGGAGCAAGCTCTGCAAAGGGTGACTATGAGGCCATCAAAGCCAGCTGCCACCATTAGAGACCACTCCACCCAACCAGTGGCCAGGCAACCCATCAGCAATGCAGCTCCATCTAAGGCTAGGTGTAAAATTAATAGGCAGTAGAAAGAGGGTAATTGAGGAAGTTGAGGCAAGTTTTTAAAAACCCCACCACCCCTTAAGGGGGTTGGCCTTATCAAGGCACTCCCACACAGAGCAGTCAATTTTGGGCAGTCTACTGTGAAAGGAGGTACTGCCACTGGAAAAAAGATGGAAACACGCAAAGTGTCTCTAGAGAAGAGGTTAAAGGGGAGTCCACCACACCCGTAGGCCTAGGAGACACGTAAGCCTCCTCTCCAGTAGAAGAAGGTTGGGAGGGCCCCTGAGAAAGCAGGGTGGGCCTCCTTTTCTGGTGTGGAGCTGCCCCACAGTGGTTCTGACGATAGCAAAGTTTTTTTATATTCCTTGTGACGTCTAACAATGACCCCAACAATCGCATGATACTACTGGGCACCTTTGATTGGCCCCAGCCGCTATCACTGGACAGGGTGGTATATGCCTTGTCCACCACCCCTTGGGAAAACCTGGACTAAATCCTACATGTGGTGTGGTAGGCAGGTCAGGATGACAGATCCCAGCATTTTATTATCTATACAAGCTTGAATTTTGTAGTCGTACAATCAGGGCTTTGATATATAAGATCCAAATTCTACATAAAACTTAGTTAGTAGCCATTCATCTAATAGTGGCTTGAAGCTATGACAAAGCATTTACCTTTCATTTTAGATGCCATATTCATAAGTGAGCACCACATCACTCTTATGTATTAGTGACATGGCACAATGAATAGAAATTTTGCCTTTCAGTCATGTCATTCACTTTACAATTTCACAAAAACACAAACATACTTTGCAATTTCACAAAACACTAAAATACCTGATGCACATTTATATTTGGGAAAAGCTTCTTTTCACCCCACAAATCCCCAGCTAATTATTTCCACAAGCTACTCAAGAAATTAGTCTAGTTAACCAATGTTATAAACACACTGATATTATATCAATAGCCTTAGTTGTTAATTATTGTCATGGCATATGTTGGATGGGGTCTGAAGAAGAGTTACAAAACTTATCTTGTGGAATATCTAGACTTAGCTAGAAAGAGGTAGAACAAGTTGGCTATGTTTTCAAGTTAAAAAACCAGTCTGTATATTAATTTGAGAGCAGTAGTGGCTGTATTACTCTTGAGCATTAGTTGAAGAAATAGAAAGTTTGCACAAAGGTCAAGTTAAAACATTTTATTAATAGGATATTATTTTGGTAGCATTGTCAGTAGTATCAACTTACGTGTAGACATAAAAGACCTTCACAGCTTACTTGAGCTTTTGGAAAATTCTAAATCTTTAGTAATTGATTCATCACACATTGCAATGTTTTTCAAATCAGCAGACACATTTTCAAGTTCAATGTTGGCAATCTTCTCATCATTTGGACTTTCCTCAATAGAATCTTAAAATAGAAAGCTTTGATTCATCAGATTCTAGTTTGAGGAAGGTGCAAGCTTATATCAGATATTTAAAGTAAATGACTCATTCCTTGTTTTAATGAGTACATTGAACTACATATATAAAGTCATTTTACTTCTCTACAGAAGTAGGGGTCTGGTCATTGCAATTTTTTTATATAAATTATAATATAAATCCAAAAGTGTTAACAACATACCAATGGCTTTTGCAAATGTCATTTCTGGAATTGGTGCCTTTGGCCCCATTTCCCAGAGAAAGTCCTGGTAAATATGATGAATGATCACCCCTTTACCTTGCCGACCAGCCATATACATATCCATTGAACTGAGAGCGGTCTTTCCAATTGCAAATGGACATGCATTGTCAAGTGTATTAATGGCAACTAACTTTCCCTTTTCAAATTTCCCATAGGAATCATATCTCACCTGCAGAAATTAAAAGGGTCATTTCAGTAGTTTGTCAATCTCTTTGACTAAAAAAGAGAAGCTATATTTTATTAAATGATAGTTATTAAATATAAAGTAAACCTTGTATAACATGACATACTATCATTTTTTTGCATCACACACAAATAAATTCTATTATAGGGTAAAACAGTGATTACTGGTACAACACAATTTTCATGGCTTCTTTTTACATAAAGCTTTTAATGTATTGGATTTCAATATGAAAAGTATATTGTAATGAATCACATAAATCCTAAACACCAACATTACTAACATGATCAAAAATGTCTAACAAACTTCCTCTTTGGCAGATATAGACACGTTATATATAAAGCATCTAACTCCATAAGGACATCCACCAAGGTACCATTCTCTCATCCCTACTTTTCAACTTAGTCACTCACAACATTCTACAATCACAATTCCTAATTTTTCAAACAAACATCTATTCAAATGACATTTCAATAACAGCAAAGAGCATCAACACTACATAAACATACCTGAAATCAAATAGAGACCCAAGAGACATATTGAACGATAAAAAGTCTTCCCCTTCAACATAACTCACACTCTCCTGAGAATCACACTAAACATAAACATAACATAATTAACAGTCCCAAAGAAACTCAATACCCTATGAGTAGTAGTAAACACCACCTTTGGACAATGAGAGTGGCCAATCACAACATACAAAGAACTAATTCATGCCATCAATTAGGCAGCAATGGTGAAAGTGCAATTTCTTTCTAAAATTTGAAATACAAAGCTGTATCATGAAGAAAGTTTGTAGAAAGAGCTGTAAAGAAAATGGTGCAGCAAGATAAAGTAACATCCTACTTCAGGTACTGCGTGTTTGGCTAAGGCACACAAGCCCCCAGATGTCATCTGACATCCCCTTGTGAGTGCATAAGAGCAAAGATTATGGAAAGGAAGTGGGTGGAAGAGAAAGAGAAAAGGGTGGGAAGAATGCAGGCATGTTAAAATACACTACCGCATTACAGAGGATTGAACAAACCCTCCTCCTTTAACCAAGGATCAATGGACAAAACCTGGTTGGTGACTCACCTGCAGCCAAGAAAACCAGTAAGAAGCAGCTTGTAAATGTCTAGAATGATTAAAGTACAGGTAGTCTTAATCTAGCTTGAGACTACAATTGGCAGACACTTCATCCAGGTACCAAGGGGAACAAACACTCTTGCAGGGGCAACCAGTACAAAATAAAGTACTTTCACAGGGTGCACAAAACCATCCCCATCCCATAGTTGCTGGCAGAAACCAAAATATTATCAATTGGTGTACACAAATAGATAAGAACCTAACACTTCGGAGCACAAAATCACCTCCCAACCACAACCATGAAGACTAAAAATAAAAAATCCCCACCACACTGCTGCTACTACTACTACAAATCACAAATTAATAAAACACATTTATGTTACCCACACACACTTTATCTCCCACCAAACATCCTAAATGAACCTCACCTCCTCAAATGGGCAAATCAGGTTACCAGAAATTAACATTTTTAGAAGATAGAAAAATTACTTTTAGAGGTGTTGAAATGGTTTGGAATGTGCTGCAAGTTGTTTAAAGATAATTGTGGTGGTGGTGGGGTAGCAAAACCCTTATACAGCGGGAGGGTGGGCCAGGGGCATGCACCAGGAATGGCCTCCTGCAAAAATATAGTGGATGGGGAATGAGATGAGAAGAGCCTCGGCAACTCCTCCCAGCTGGCCAGGATTCCACACCAATCCCTTTAGAGGGATATGCCCTTCAGGCCTAGCTCGGAGTTGCAGGACCCTCTTTGAATTGAACTCCCATATGCTCCCTGGAGGCAGAACTCTGGGTACTGTTGCCTTCAAGGCCTTATCAGGGTAGGTTAGGCTCGCTATCTGAGTCTTTTCCTCCTTCTGCCTTTAAACCTTTGGCAGGCAAGGAGGCTTTGGAGACCAGCTAGCAACACCAGACACAAATAGTAGCGATCCTGCTCATTACATGACTGAAACAAGTAGTGTGTGCAAAGCTCCCTCAGACTACAATAATCAACCAAAATATGGTGCACAGTTTGTGGGCTCAGTCAGAGAGGCTCAAAGGAGTACTTACTCCATCAAATGGCACTGTGTTAAATGGGTATATGCAATTTGTAGACAACATAAAATGATAATAATGCCAAGGGATTAAGAAATAAGCCCATAGGAAAAGTCGGAGCACAACTTTGCATCCTGTTTACCATCTTATTTGCAATGCAGTCATAAGGGCTGACCTGATCCCTAGCTTGTAGTCAGTGGAGGAAGAGCGATGTGTCAGGCCTGTTGCTTAGTCAGTGTAGACAGCTTGGCTCCCTCCTCAGCACACTCATTACCAGCAACCACTACATGTCCAGAGACCCAGTGGAAGACAAGCTCAATATCCTTAGAGTAGCCATGGTGTCATGGATACTACAAACCAGAAGATACAGAGATTCCAATGCCTCAGAAGCATTAGCGCACTCTTGAGATTATACCATAGTGATTGGTATAATGCAACTAACCAGCAAGGGAGATGTAGCATGGAAGCCAAAATTCTGTCTACACCTGTATGGATCCAGTATAATAAGATTCTCCATGAAATAAAACACAATAATCCTAGTGCATATCTACCATGTTGTACAAGGTTTACCAATCTAAAAATTTCATTAAAAAATAGATAAGACCAAAGATACAATAATAATCTTAAAAAATTATACTACCTCATCTCCACTTATTTCTATTCCAGGCAGCATTAGATCAGCACCTTGCATAAGTTTATTAATCACAGCTGTATGGGTTGTAAAGGTTTTGAGTATTTCTGGATACTTCCATAGAAAATATACAGTTGGATATAATCTATTACTTTGGTCATCTTTAAAAAATACAGGTTCTTTCTCAATCTGAAAATATCATACATCAAAATTAGCAAAATACATGAGTTATTTAACAAATTTTCCCCATATGTGGGATGAAAGTTGTAAAAGGAAACTAAGCTCAGAGGAATTCTGACTTGGAAGTTGTGACCCTAAAATATTATACCGAAAGGTTGTGATGAGCCATTAATCCAGATCAATATATGAATTGAGGCTGTCTAGAATGTTAGAAGCATATGTAATGAGTGAAAGACAGGAACATGCCATTAATATATTTAGCACATCTACTTATCAGAGCTTCTTTCTTTTTTTTTTCAATGAACTGAAGGATGTCACTCATATATGAGCAAGATCCATTAAAATTTATGCATTCAATTTCTTTTCATTTAAAAGAAATTCTTTTTAGCCAATTTGAAATTGATTTTAGTGGAGTTGAAGTGATTACCAAAAAAGATGGTGATGAAGGACCAAACACTTTTAGTGAAAGAATGAAGTGATCGATTGTGGATTGGTTTAGATGAAAGCAATAATGTATGTGGATGGACAGAAGGCAGTGGATAAGGTGCAGCGACTTGTGTGCTTGATGAAGTGTACAAGTTTGCAACATTATGAATAAATACTTGTATACAGTTAGAGACAGGAATGATGATTGAACTGATGTGTAATAATGTAAGTAGTGGGAATGTTGGTAAATAGATGCAGAAACAACTGATAGTATGAGATTGAAAAAACATCTTTGATTGAAAAAGAGAAAGGTGAAAGGTTATTTGCGTAAAAGAGTTTCCTATATACAACCAGGTGAATAGGAAGTTAGGGAATACAATTTTAATAGGGTATACATAACCTACCTGATAAATATTTATACTTTCTCCTTTGGCAGAATATCCTTTGATAAGAATAACATCAGCTTTTGAAGGCAATATTGATGCCAAATCAACTTCAGTCAAAGATGGAAAATTCTGAGCAATTTGAGCAACTAATTTCTTCCTATAAAAGTTAAAATTTAACAAATTACCAGAAAAGATTAAAACACATTTCACTAATACATTATTTTTTTTCAGATATAGTTGAGTAGTTCAATTTAAATGGAACATTTATACACAACATAGACTCTCATTATTTTTTCATAGACAATAAAATGGTCAATCGATGATACCTTTGCTTAGAATCTTTTAAATGACTTTGCATAAACATCTCCAAAGAACTATCAAAGCATTAGGCTAAGTACAACTTTTTTATGAGAAAAAAGTTTTGAAATTACTTTTATTTAAGTTAAAGAATGCTTTGTATTAGAACTATGCCACATAATTGAGTATTTCATATTTTTAAAAAAAGTGAATGAGTTTGAATTAGCAATTGCACACTCATGGATGACTATAGCCAACTAATTTGGTACAAGTATGCAACAGAGAGGAAACTAAATTTATAATTGAAGGAATCAAGCGATATTTCACTGAGTTTTATATAGGTATTAAAAATATTAATTAAAAATATAAAAAAAATGTTAGACATCTATAGATATCATAATGCCTTTACTACCCAGAATGTCCATTATGGCTATAGCAGTATAGCTGTAAATAGAAAAATTGGGGAAGCAATAAGGCTTAGCTGAGTGGAAACACCACTTTAAATTACAGCAAAGTTGTCACTAGATTGAGTCATGATTCAGGTCCACATTTTGGTGCTGCCATATGCTGAAGATCCCCATGGTTCAAACTGTAGGTCCCAACTTAAAAATAAAGGGCATCTTAAATAGGTGCGGATCAGTGGTGAAACCTCCATTAATTTACTTGTTATATTTTTAAGATCAGGTGCGGATGAGGTGAAAGCTGTCAGCGACTGAGGGAGGCGCTGTAGTAGTTTGGTTGTCTGCCTCCCCTCCCCTGTGTCTAATCTCTTTCTTCTTTTGCAGAATGTGTGTGTGTGTGTGGATCGTGTGATCACCGTCTTTGCTTTGTGTGGGGGGACTCGATGGATCTCTATCGTGCTCCCCCATTCATCTTTTTAGGCAGATTCTTTCAGCATATATTTTAGAAAGTGTTGGTAAAAGTTTGAAAGTCAAGTTTGTGACTGAGGAAGGAAGAGCCGCCTAGATGGAGGATAGGTGAGTGAAGATTGTGTGAGAGTGGATATGGTTGAATGAGTTAGGAGTAAAGATGTTTGAGTGTGGCAGTGAATAGGTGACTGAATGTGCCTTCTCTTTTCCAGCTCTGTGGTACCAATTGTCACCGACATCTGGCTTTCGGAGACGGCTGAAGCCAATCTTGACTCTCGTGTGGCAGTAAAGGGACGCATCGATTGGGGCCTGAGCCCTCGCACTTTCCGCTCTGACTGGAACCACCACTTCCCCATCCTTGAGTGCGGATCATTCGCCTTGGCTGGAGCTGGAATCTCAGTCCCTTAAGAAAAAGGAACCTCTCTTCCCTCAAGAAAGCGGGCCCGCCTCCCTTTCCCTCCCCCACCCCTCCCATACCGGTAATAGTGCTCCCAGAGCTGAAGAAAGTTGGACAGACTCACATGGCGGCACTGGGCAATCTGGTTGTGAAGCCCTAAACATTTCCTTATTTGCGTGAGTGTGGCCAGGGTAAAGTTGTAAGGCCCACTATATATATATATATATATATAAATATCTTTTGGTTGTGGTTAAAAATAGGTAATATTTTGGTAATTGGGTAAATTTACATTTTTGTTTTCTGGGGTTGTGGTTGATTTCTATTCTTTTTGTGTGTAAATTAAAAATAGAAAATACTCTTCTCTCCTCAATACCCTCTTCTTGAACCACCGAGTGGACCTTGTCAGGGCGGCAGGAACTTTTGGCTGGGGACTCGCGATCCCGCCGCTACAGCGCTAGGCTCACACATACAAGCGAATAATGCACTGTGCATGGAGCAGAGTGAGTGGCATCTCCCTAGCATCAAGAAGTATGGTCTCAATGGGGGACGTGCATAAGGCACCAGTTGCCATGCGGAGGCCTGTGTGGTGGGTCGAGTCCACCTTCCGCAATACACGCTCGGCTGCAGATGCATAAAACTTACATCTGTAATTGAGATTCAAATGAACAAAGGATGAATCAAAAAGTAAGGCAGTAGCCCTATCAGCGCCCCAGGCGCTCAACATCACAGAACGAAGCATATCCATGGCGCAGGTACAAGAGACCCTAAGGCTGTGAATATGAGCCTCACAGGTGAAGCATCGGTCAAATACAAGACCACTTCCAGGTGGACCCCATTTAGATACAAGTGTGGATCAGGGTAGAGTTGTGGATTGTGGCAGAAGTGCACCACCTTAGTCTTGGCCAAGGAAAACCAAAGTTTGTGCGCTTCAGCATAGTGAGAGATGTGGTTCAATGCCTATTGGAGTCGATGCTCCAGAGTTGGCATCTGGGCTGCCTCAAAAGAGATTGAAAGGTCATCCATGTAGAGTATAGCAAGATCTTCCGGCAGCACTGAAGTGATGCTGTGGATGTTCAAGCCGAAGAGTGTGACACTGAAGATACTTCCTTATGGGACACCCTCTTCCTGCTCCATTGGGCTGGAGAGGACTCCCACCCACCTGTACACAGAAATGACAATCTCACAAAATTCAGATATAAAGATTGGGAGATGTTCCCTCACCCCCATTGTGTGGAGTCTCCATGATACCATATTGCCATGCGGTTTCATAGGCCTTCTCCAAATCAAAAAACACTATGGCGTAGTGCTGTCTATGAAGGAAGGCCTCGCAGAGCATCCGACGTGGAGTGGAACTTGTGGAAGCCACACTGTGTAGAAGACAGGTGGCCTCTGCTGTCCAGCAAAAAGGCTAATCTAACATTTACCAATTTCTCCTCAACTTGCACATGCAAGAGATTAGAGAGATTGGGCCAAAACTGGCCAGGTTAGAGTAATCTCTACCCAGTTGGCAAAAAGCTGGCAGAGTAGAGTTTCGCCAGGAGTATGGGAGAATACCCTTGACCTAGATCCTGTTGAATAAATCTATCAGAAAGGCCATGCCTCACTCACCCAGGTATTGAAGCATACAAGACATTGTCCAGACCAAGGGCAGTGTCCTCTCACAAGGCAAGAGCAGAACACAACTCACTCAATGTAAACCTGTCATTGAATGGTTCTCTAGGTCTGGAAGTAAAGTCCAGTTGGTGGCTTTCCATGAAATCACAACGTGCATTGAATGCTGGCAGAGCAACATCCCAGCTAGAGAATGTAGAGAAAGTGGTCACAAAGGACTCCACCATAGATGCAGTGTCCGAGATTGTGGTCCTATTCTCCTGGAGAAAAGGAGTGGTCCTGTGAGAACATGCCCCAAATCCTTTTTACTCCTATTCACACCTCTGCTAGAGGGGTCTTTCCCGTTAAGTGAAGACACGTATGCCTGCCAGGAAGCGTGGTGGGCAGGCTCTCCCTGAGGTTGCCGCAGAACTTAATGGCCTCATCTACTGACATAAACTCCTCAACTGAGACAGAGAAATCAGTCATTTTCTGAAATGCAGACCACCACGCCTATGCCACGCACCACCAAGGCAGGCTCTCAGGAAGCACAGGCAGCAGCGGCCCAGAAAATGAGAGATCATAGAATATCCCACCCAAAAATTAGGCTGTGAATCAAGAGAGCACAAAGATAGATCAAGACAGGAAAATGAATCAGTTGTTGGGCAGTGATGCATGAACTCATCCACATTTAGGACACCTATATCCAACTGATTGATCAGGTCAGCAAGGACCTGACCCATGGGATTGATCCAGTAGTCTCCCCAGAAGGGGTGTCTACCGTTCAAATCCCTGAGCAGGAGAAAGTGCCCCAGCAACCATGCCACGATGCGGCGGATGTCTCCCACTTCAAAATCAGCTGATGGTGGAATGTGCAGAAATAACAGTATACCACTTATCCAGGTGCAGCTGCAAAGCTACTGCCTGAAAGGAGGTATCTAAAGCAAAGAGAAGAACAACAGAGACATCATGCCAGGTGTAAATGGCACATCCTCCTGCCTGGCCCCTATCCTGTGGTGGTGGGGTCGAAAAACCCATATACCCCAGGAGGATGGGGCAGGAGGCGCACTCCCATCATGGTCTCCTGCAAAAAGATAGGTAAGGGAAAATGGGAAAAGGGTTTCCACAGCTCTTCCCAGTTCACCTGGAGTCTGTGGCAATGCACAGTGCTGGTCTCAGGTTCAGTGCTTGGCAGCGAGGGTCCCTCTTTGAAGAGAAGACCCTCACAGGAATGGCTATACGGTATGAGTGAGAAATGTGTGGTTTTGGGGGTATATGAGTAAGTGAGTGAGGGGATATGCAACACCTTTGAGAAAGTGAGCAGGGGGTAATTCCCCCCACCCCTTTTCAGCTCCTAAAGTTAGGCTGCTATTGTCTTGAAGTGAGGAGAACGAAAGAGTCAGAAGGTGTGAAACAGTAACCTATCGTGTGTGGTGCAATTTGAAGACCCCAGCCATCCATCCCCCTGGTCCCAGCTGTGAGATAAAGAGAGACCAGAAGACTGAGCTCTTTTCCACACTCAGCAAGAGTGAGGGTACCACTGCAACACAACTTAGTGACCATCTAGCAAACAAGCCAATTTGATTAAAGATTTTGTGGTGGCCACTAGGGTTGGAGAGAGGGAGAGGACATCGATGATTTATATTCAAAGTGTACATTGATATGTTTATTTTAATTATATGTACATACATTGTATCTTTCTTTATCAATATTTACTGTAATTGAATTTGTTATTCTTTCATATTTATTTTTTTTATAGATATTTACTGTATTCGTGCATCTCATATATTTGCTCTCACAGCTGATATGATTGGGCAGTGGGGATATATATTTTAATAATTAAAAATGTATCCTTGAGACTCCTTCCAATCTAGTAGGTATCTAACGAGCCAGTGAGCTGACCTTTGTGGTGGGTAGTTATGGAACCATCCGCTATAGCATTAAAAGGTCAGGGGTGGGGTATTTTTCTCATGTGCACTGCCCCCCAAATTGTAAGGAATATGGTTTAAGTTCAAAAAATTTAAATTTAAAATTGTTTTCAAATTACTGATATTTACTGTAACTTACCACCATATAAACTTTCTTAATTATCCACCTATATATAAAGAATGTATATTCAGGCATTTTTTCAAATTAAATTTATTTATATTATACTCTAAATTCTGAATATATAGTTTCTTACTTTTCAGATCCTTTCAGTTGAGTCTGAGATTTTATTCTATGTGGTTTCTGAAACATTCTGAAAAAAGATAACTGTTGATTAATATTCTTTTAAATTACCACTTATTAGTGAAACTAATGAAAAATATATTGGGTAGTAAAATATTTCATCAAAATAATTTTTAATTTTGTAATCATGTAGAAAAAGACTCACAATGAATATAACACAAATGAACAGTTAACTCAGTGAGAAAAAAACAAATGGTATATAATTATTATTATCAAAGTCAATGAAGGTGACCCATTGGAAGGCAACAGCCAAAATGGCAGAACCTACAGGGCCACGGGCGGCGCAACATAGATAAAAGTAGAAAACATAAAAATCAAGCGAAAAGAAAAGCATTCACTCGCCTTTTAAATACATCACACAATTATTTGAATTAACAACATCATTATGCAGTGTGTTCCACAGACCGACAGCTGTAGGAAAGAAAGACAGAGAGAACTGCGTCATATTTACATGAGCAACCAAAAAACGAGGCCATTCTGCCTTAATGAGTATCACATATCACAAAGTGGACATGAGGGAGCTGGCATCAGACAGTGAAGTGGATGATCAGGATCAGAAACAATTTTAAAGAAATGAGTAGACTCCAACAAGTCGATGATGCCTAAGGTTCAACTTTACATCGGGTAGCAGAATACTAATCTGGTTGAAAGCTCTGTCAAGAAGCTTCAAATTGGTCTCTAATCAGGGTTGGCAAAACCCCCAAGATTTTGAAAAAGCCCCCAAAACCCAGGTTTTATTCTCTTTTTTTTAATATCAGGTTTTAAAAAAAAATAAACACTACAAGCATTAGAATAACGTAGAAAAAGAATAGCTATCTCTATTTTTATATAATATTAATAATTAATTAGTTTAATAATTATATTATAGTAAGAAAAGATCATAGTAACAGATCACTGATTCAGAATTGTGAGTACCCATGATAGCCATAACCTGTAGAAGGAGAGATGAATTATGAGTCGGTATCAGAGAAATAACCTTATATTTGATACATATTTTTTTAAATCATAAACATAAATATGAATTTTGATTAAAATAATAAGTAGCATTCATTTCTTGAAAAAACATACTTTTTAAATTTTGAAAAAAGAATACCAAACCCTGGATTTTTTTCAAATTTCATTTGCCCCCCCCCCCAGATAAATCCTTTTTGGGGGCTGGGTTTTTTTGATTTGCTAACCCTGTCTCTAATGCAGAAAGGAGGGCAGATTTAAATTTAGGATTAAATTATCTATGCATATCCATTTAAAAAAAATTTCAAAGCACTACTCACTATCATAGTAAGATAATGGAAAAAGATAAGCCCAAAATGACATTTTTTTTTTGCTTGTAAGGCATCAATATGCATGGGCAAAGTAACTGGAAAAGTTTTAATCAACAAATATGATAAAACCAAAAAATAATAATAAAAAAGTCAAAGAAAAGGAAGCAAAAAACAAAACTAAAGCAAAACAACAGTAAAAAGGTATGATGAGATTTTGGAGAGAGAGACGCTCCCTCAGAGAACCAAAACAAGCACTCAACACCTAAACTAATAAATACAATGGAGGCCAACCTCACCTCAAAACTCAAAAATCTGAAAATCAGAAGTGCATAAATCTGTCCTGATTTGCAATGGACAAGCAATAGCAATTCCGCTCAGCCCATTACTGACAGCAATGTGAGCAAAGATACCCAGACTGTGACATTTGACAAGAATGTGTCAGACAGTCTGGATAACCAAGAAGATATTCTCATTTAGAAATGATTCTGAACAAAAAGTCAGGAAGAAAACTTGCTCATCTTAAAACTAATTTAAAGTTTACATTGCTTTATCAACAAATATTTCTTGGACTTTTCCGTAATAAAAGTCATGAAGAAAACTTGTTTCTACAACTTTGAATCCAATGCTATAAAAGCTTAAAACATTGAAGAAGAAATACCAAGAGAATTGGGAAATTATTTAGTCCAGTATGGGGGCAACTCAAGAGCCAGCATAGGTTTCCCACCCAAGTTCTAAACAAACTGCCTGAGGAATGATTGAATCCTCCAGGTGGGAATGGTAAGGTAGGAAAACTTCAGTTTATATTCAGTCTCAATCTGGTCGTATCTATTCTTAAACATGTTGACACATGTACTACTGATTACATACTCAGTGAGACTGTTTCATTTGTTTACTACCCTGGAGCTGAAAAACTTGTTCCTCTTTGTTGCCATGTGGCACGGTTTCATCAGCTTCAGGCTGTGTCCCCTGGTTTGAAGGTGCTGGTCTCTAGGAGCTAACTGTAGATAGTTGCCGTCACCAGTCTTGTTGAAGCCCTTTAGCATCTTAAAGGCTTCAATCATATCACCTCTGGTTTCTGTTCTTCAAGGGTATGAGACCTAGTTGGGTTAATCTCTGTTCATATGTGTTCATACGTTCTCTGCTGAACTTGTCTAGTTTCTGTATATCCCCTCTGGTATATGGGGACCATGCCTCAATACAATATTCAATGCGTGGTCTAACCAGGATCCTGTACAAGGAGCCTACCAACACTGGCCCTGGCAAGAATCAAGACCCTACTTACTTACCTGGTATGATATGATACATCAGTCAGATATGTGTATAATTATTTAATCATAGAGCAAAGGGTGATTGGTAGTGTGTGTCTGACTTGTAAAATGGTGAATATTACATTAAAGGAGATTTGATGAAAATATTGAGAGTTTATGATAGGACGTTGTGGAGGTGATGAGTCAATTTAGATTTAAACTAGGCAAGGGAGGGACTATCAACAATATCAGGAGGTAGGGAGTTCCAATAGTATATTACTCGACAGGGAAAAAATCTTCTCCTCACCTCAGTTGCAGTGAGTGGTTAAAAAATTTTATACTTATGTCCTCTTACTTTTTGATCGGGTGGAACCATGAACCAGGGCTGGGAGCCAACAAAGTGCTTAGTAATAGTGAAAAAGTGAGTTGTTTTCACCAAAAAAGTGAGCAAGTGACTACATTAATTAACTACTTTTTTTTAATTTAAATAAAATAACTATTTTTTTATGTATTCCAACCACATATGACTGGTTAAGAGGTTAAGATCAAAATAATAAAATGTAATTGAATTAATATAAAATTCCACATTTTGAAAAAGTTTAAGCAGATAAAGTAAATGGTAAATTTAATCTATTCTATTAATTTAACCATGGATGGGGAATGGACTGCAATGTTTTATTTAATAAATTTTAAAAAGTTATACAAAAGTTGATAAAAAAGTAAAGATATTACAAAGTTATAAACACTAAGTTGTTAGAAAAAAATTGTGATTAATACTTTTTATTGATAAATTTTTGCACTAAATTTAGATTTACACAAATTTTCTTCAACTTCTTTATTCATTTTTGCTAAACATTCTAGCATCACCTGTGCAACAATGACAGCATCAGGGTTATCATTTTTCACTGCTTTTTTCCTGTGCCGCATACAGCAGTGTGCTGGCAGCCTTTCTTTTCCGAGAGCCCTGTCTTTTCAAAACATTTAATTCCTTTTCTTTGCTACTTAAATAAGCTGAAGTTTCTTTTAGTTTTTCTAAAGCTTCTTCTTCCATTCTCTTTTTCTTTTCTTGAAGGAGTCGCTTTTCTTCTATGTAAGCCTGATACAGTATCTTCTGTTGTAGCAGGCCGAAAAATTTAGACTAACTCCAATTGATCCAACCCGCTTCCAACACTAATCCATGCATGAGAAATCGAAGGAGAATGAAATAGATTGTATGTACAGTCCTTTACTAAAAAAAAAACAACAATAATATTTACAATCAAAAATAAATAAGTCCTACTTAAAAATATTATTGATCGATCCTAAGAACAATGAAAAATAATCAACTAACCCAAATAAAATTGGGACTCTACAGTCAATGAATAACAGAAATCTTTGTATTGAAAACTAGTGCCTCCGAGCTTGGACTGAGATAACTGGCCTGTTACAGTTGTGTGGCTATTTTAAGCCCTCTTTCCTTAACAACACTAAGAGGGCTCTTCGTTAAATTTACTTAAGACAAAGTAATATTTTGTTTGCTATATTAAGATTTTTTCACCCTAATCCTTTCCAGAATATGGCGCCTGGAAAGAAAAAAAAACATCTTATAATAACATGCTAATCAATAAAAAAACAAACAAACAAAAAAAAACAAACCCATTCCCATTCACACACACATTCTTACAGAGGGAGGGAGAGGGTATTGAGAAAAGGGGTGGGAGAATGGCCCCTTATACACACACTCACATTCGCTCCACCACGCCCCTCCTTCCTTAAGCCATTCGACCAGTCACTCACAAAACCCTTTCAATCACTCTTCACGGTACCACTTGTGCTCAATCGCACCCTTCTGCACCCATTCACACTCTTCTACTGGTCCCTGGCTACGCGTAGCAATCAGTCGGGGTTGTTTGTCAGTCATCCTGTCAGTCTCATTGTCACTATTGATCATCTCATCAACCATACTCTTAGCCCTCATTACCAGTTCTACCATCTCACGACAGAATTCTTTCATACTTTTCCGTTCAGAACCTTCACTCTTCATACCCCCATTCATCAGCCCCTCACTCACAGCTCTCATCCAACTCAAGGTATATTCTTGTGAAACAGACAGGTCACTCAAATTCCCTGTATTCTCAACAGGCATACCAGAAACCCTTTCGACTGGTTCACACCAGAAACCTGAAAAATCAGCCACTTCATCATTCACTACATCAAACTCACCCCTAGCCTTACCGTTCATAAAACCCCCAAAATCAGCCACACTAGGTTCATTCAGCCCAAACACACTATCATTCATACTGTTCCCAAAACCAGAAAAATCAGGCACAGGCAGCTCACTCACTTGTCTACTTATACCAGCCAAATCACTCACCTGTTTACGCAAAAACTCAATCTCCCTTTCAAGTCCCCCATACCAGAAAGACTCTGCTCGGACTTACTTTCATTCGCACTTGTTGCATTCTTCCTTTCACTCTTCTTTGTACGCTTTCTACTCCTCGAGACTAAGACTAGCTCTTTCCCAGACAGATCCATACTATCATATTCAATCTCATCATCATGCACTTTACCTCTCTCTCTACACAGTCCATACACCGGATGGCTCACCAGGTAGTCAGGAGGTTCTCTCCATCTCCTTAACTGACTCTGATGAGCCCACACTCTCTCAGTCATACCGTCATTCAAACTCTCCAAAACATACGTCACCCCATTTTCCCAAACTCTATAAGGTCCATCAAACTTCTCACTCATCTTTGACACATTCAACCTATCCTTCACTTCTTTCACCTTCAATACTTTCGCACCCAATTCAAATGAATGGAACCTTTCATGTGCCTCACGCCATACACTCTGCTCACTTTCACTCAAACGAAACCTATCTTTCACTTGCCTTTCAAAATTCATCACAAACTGACATGGGGACATTTCAGTGGCACTATGCACAGCTGAATTATACACCCACAACACTCTCCCCAGACATACATCCCAGTCATTCACTGTCATACTCATCATTCTCAACATCTCACACAAGGTTCTTATAGTACGTTCAGCCAATCCATTTGAAGACGGTACATACAGAGTTGTTCTCACATGCTCCACACGATTCTCTCTCAACATTTGCTCAAACACTTCTCCTACAAATTCAGGCCCATTATCACTCAGACATCTTCTAGGCTTCCATACACACATAGGAAAAAACAACTGCTCAACCACACGTGCAACAGTCACACTCCTTTTATATCTCACAGGCGCTGCATACACAAACTTACTTTTATGATCAACCATAACAACCATACCAACATTCCCAGCACTCGTACGCGGCAAAGACACACAATCAATCACTACCAATTCAAACGGTTCTTTCGCATCAACTTTCAACATTGGTGGTTTCACTTGCACACCTTGCACCTTTCACACGTAGTTGCAACATCATTCACAACAGTTCTCAGAAATGGATGGAACACACGCTCCTTCATACACTCCCACAGCTTAAACTTGCCCATATGCCCATAATTATCATGCCATTCCCTAATCCACTTATCCGTAACTTCACAGGTTTATGCTCGCAACATCTAAACTCATCATACTTACTCAGAATCCTCTCATTCACTAAAGACAAGTGCGCTCCAGTATCAATCAAACCACAGAACAACCTTTCACCAACTTTCACTCTTGCTTCCATCATATCAGGTCCACCATGTTCGCAATACACAGAAGGAACAAGCACACCAACATCAGCACTGATATCCACAGTGTCATCAACTCCCATATCATCACTCACCACACACTCATCTTCACCCAGACAATCATTCTTCTCTCTTATATATGAACACTTTTCAATCACCCAATTGTAGTGCACACCGCTCAAACATTGCAGATGTACCACATTAGGATTCAAACCCTTCATCTTCTCATCCTTGTACACAATCGGCCTCTCACCATCAAAGTGCACATAAACAATCACTCCATACAAACGACTCACTACAATCAACACTTCCTGAAATGGCGGGATGCCTTGAATACACATTGCTCTCAATTCTTTCATGAAGTTCCGCACCTTTGCCATACCAGTGCTTTCAGGCTTCCTACATACTTCATTCATTACCTCCTTCCTTAAGTCATCCACACTATCGGCACTCTCACATCTACTCCATCACTCTTCAAATCTTGCAAACCATTCCATACACTCTCAAACAAGGAATCACCACCACCCTTACTTTCCTTTCCATTCATAATTCCTTTCAGCAAATACTCAGGATCACTCACTCCACACACATCTTCATCATTCGTACCAGGATACCTTGACATCAAATCAGCCACTCCATTCCATTCACCAGGCACATACTCAATCACATAGTCAAAGTCACTCAAATCTTCAAAGTCCTTGCAATCCTACTATCAGTCCACTTCATACGCTGCAGATACACAAGAGGTTGATGATCTGTTTTCATCACAAACCTCACACCATACAAAAACGGACACAACACTTTCAAACAATCTCTTATCGCAGCCAACTCTCACTCCAGTTGAATACTTTCGTTCTCCAACATTCATAGCCTTGGATACATACCCAATTATTCGCCTGACATTCTCTCCATTCAAACGCTGCTCTTGCATCAGAAAACCTCCCATACAATACCCACTTGCATCTGTATACAATTCAAGCATTTTAGCATTCACACTATAATCTGGGTAAGCCAATTCAACATCTTCAGCCGCTGCCTCTTTCAGTCTCATTCATCTTATCATTCCACCTGACAACCATACTACCTTTCTTGCCCATCCACTCAGTCAGAAGCTTACTCACACCAGAACAATCATGTATAAACTTTCGCTGGAACTCAATCAAACCCCAAAACGACTTCAGTTGCTTCACAGTCACCGGTTTCGGAAACATTCGCACCTTCTCAACATACTTCTGCGACTTTCATAACCCATTCTCACTCACCATATGACCAAGGAATTCCACTTCTTTCACAAACCATTCATACTTCGCCACTTTCACCTTCACACCAACACTCCAACGTTCTCAACACATCATTCACCAATCTCATATGCTCCTCAAAAGTCTCAGTCATAATCAAAATATCATCTATAAACGAAATCACATTCTTACTTGCAAACTTACTCAACACAACATTCATTGCCCGCTGGAAGGCTCTGGGAGCATTAGCCAACCCAAAGCTGAGGATCCGGAAATGGTAATGCCTCTTTGTGGAAGAGAAGGCAGTTACCGGCCGGCTCTCCTCAGCAATAGGCATCTGGTAATACCCCCATACCAGATCCAGCTTCGTAAACCACTCCATCCTATGCATACTATACACACACATCGGAAACCTTTCTTGCACAGTCCTTTCATTCACCTTTCGATAATCCACACACAGACGCAATCTTCCATCCGGCTTACGTACAGGCACAATTGGACTATTCCATGCACTCTCGCTCTCTTCAATCACCCCCAATTGCTCCAATTCCAAACACTGCTCCTCGATCTCATCATCAACTGGACGTGGGAAATGCCTCAGCCGCTGATAGATTGGGGAGTCCTCCTTCAGGACAATCTTGAATTCCGGGAGCTTTGCAACCCCGAAATCCAGATCACCCTTACTGAGGGCTCCCTTTCGTTCAAATATCATTTGATACACATCCTCCCTTTCATACTCAGTCAACCATCCATCCAATTTCACCATGTCCTTCACCTCATTATACATCCATTCACATGTCTTTTCATTTGCAACATTCACCCTGATATCCATGCTATCATCCATACTTACCTCGGTGACAGTGGACAGGTGTCCTAGTACATCTCCGACTTGGATACCCCTCACCTGTCCTTTTCACCCTGGGGTGCACCTGCCCACATACAAAACGATCATTCATTCTCATCAAGCCATCAAACACACAAGCAACACCCTTTACCTTATAATATGCATCCTTTCTATCCAATATCACAGTGTTCTCACCCACATTCAAACTAACATTCTTACTCCAACTCACTCTAACAGACACCCTTTCACCCTTCACAAGCCTTACATTCTCCATAGCAGTCACCTCAATACCAGTAAACACACTCCTCAAAACACCACCATCTTTCCCTACATATAACTTATACACCCCATTTTTACCCATCTTTCTCTCAATCTGATCACTTTCAGGATGCACAACCATACAATTCATTTTCATAAAATCATAGCCCAAAATCACACCATACTCACTACTCACCTTATTAATCACCGAGAATTCACCTTCATTCATCAACATACCATGCATTCGAACAGCTGACCTTATCATTCCAATCACAGGCACTCTCGTATTACCAATACCTACCACTACCCTTGCACTTAGACAGGAGGGCTTTCCCGCTAACCTTGTCATACACATCTTTATATACCAAGCTCGCCTTGCATCCAGAATCTATTAAAGCCAAACACTCAATTCCATTCAATTCCATGTAAGCCTGATACTGTATCTTCTGTGAGCAGAATAGGCTCTATTTAGCAATTTCTTACCAATTGGAACAACCTCTGGCTTATTTTCATAAATAGATAAACCATCTTTAACACACAATTTTGCATTTAGAGTTCTCTGACACATTGAAGCTCTTATATCAGTTAAAATTCTACCAGAAGCACAAAACCTTCTTTCTATGTAAGCATTTCCATGCAAAACACAAAGACAAGCCTCCACAACAGTAAAGAAATTTTTTTAGATGACTCTCCCTATATCATTTGTACAAAAAATATAGTTTCCAGTATTCTTCTATCCTTCCTTTTTTTTAACTCATCTTTAACTTCAGTGCTATCATTCATGTAAACTTTTCATTCATCTTCCAAATTTTCTTCTTAAATATTTAGAGGCAAAACCTTTGCTACTTTTATTAAATCTCTAATGGTTTTAGCTGTTTTAGCTGATGGCTGCAAAAATCAAAGTATTTTATAAATTCCAAGGTACTACTTGTTTTTATCAAATGTTCACAAGCAGCAAAATAATGTAAACAAACTTTGTTTAGTATTTCATATTTTGTTTTCTCATCCTTTACTTTTTCTAATTACACTGATTTACAAAAAGAAATTTTTGCTCTAAGGCAAGGATGTGAATAGGTGTTTTTTACTAATTTTTTGTGGTGAATTAAAATTTCTGAACAGCTTTACTCTATCACCTTGTAGGTTTTGGCTTTCACATACCCAATTATTATTATTCTGCATATAAAGTCAAAATATAATGTATTTATTTTATTTGTTACAAAAGTATATTAGAGAAAAAACAGCATAGATACAGAGCATTAATGGAACAAAATTACTTGGATAATAAAATACACACAAATCATAGTACAGCAGACAGTTAGAAGTGAGTTTTTTTAGATGACCTTGTGTACTTTGCCTCTGGGATGTCACGCAAGAGCATCCAGCAGAATTCCCCCATCACGCTGGGGTTCCACTTGCCTTGGTTGTTGTTCTCCATCTTAGAAATGTCTTGGTGGAACCTTTCTCCATGGTCATCACTCACTGTCCCAAAGTTATGAGGGAAGAAGTTGAGGCAGGAGTGGAGAAAATGAATCTTGAGTGACATTCGACATCCCATATCCTCATAAGACTGTAACAACTTCTAGATACACTCTTGGTAATCTAGTACCCTTGTGTTACCAAGGAAGCCATGGCAGACTGACTTAAATGACTCCTCTGCTCTCAGATCCTTTAAGGTAAGAAGCGCCTCATATTCATTATCCTTCAGCACCTCTCGGATCTGAGGTCTGACGAAGAAGCCCTCCTTGAGCTTAGCAGGAGTAGAGTACACAAGTGCTGGAAGGCAGTGCCATTTTTGTCCATGGCCTTCACAAAATTCTTCATTAGCCTAAACTTGATATGAAGAGAAGGAAGAATCACTTGTTCATGCTCACCAGAGGATGTTCTTGGACACTGTGTTCACCAGGGACGAAAGTGCTCCTAGACTCCCCCCCCCCAACTGTCCCAGAGACAGAGAAAGCAACAGTACTTTGTGAAGGCCGCTTGCATACCGGTACATAAGGAGCCCAATGACCTTCAAGTCCCCATAGACACTTGAATGGTTACTGGTTGTACTTGACAGCTTCAGTTGGATTGAGTGGGCAATGGGAATGCTGGGGTATTTATTCCCATTGTGCAGGAGCACAGCTTTCAGACTTCGTTTAGAAGAGTCTATGAAAAGATGCCAATCTGAAGGATTGTGTAGGAAACCAAGGAAAATGAACAAGCCAGAGACATTTTTGCAGTAACACAACCTGTTTTCCCTGTCAAAGAATGAAGTGAAGTCCTTGTTCCGAGTACTGAAACTGATAATCCTTAGATCTGCCTTGACCAGATTCCACTGCTTAAGCCGGGATGCCGGGAGCTCTGCCTGCTGCTTAGATAGATACAAATCATAGGCAAGGTTATTCAGACTTACAACAGATGTGGGGCCCAGGATTTGTCCTGAGCTCCAATTTTAAAGTCAAAATAATGAAAGTAAGCAGTTCTCAGGAGGGAAGTAATTGTTCAGCACTGTGCAACTGTCGTGAAATTCTCATAAACGTAACAGAATAAATTTGCTTTATTGATGCATCCTCGGTGTTTTGAAGTGCCTGAAGCCATTGTAGATTTATGCATCAACTCACAAAAATCTGGAAAACAAAATAAACATTAATCATATATATGGTTACAAAATCATAATATAGACATGTGTCCAACATATAAAATGGTTGTGTAACATGATTGTCAAGCAGCCCTAACCTGACAATCTAAGAAAAGGACATTTAATTTATTTACCCTTTCACTACCAGAATATTTTGTATTCCAAATAATGTTATAAAAGGTTTTAAAACATTAAAATTTAATTAGAGGGTTGAAATTTGGGGCAGCCCGTTTGCTTGAATTTAGCCATGTAGATATCTTATATTGAGTAAAAAGCATAAGTATAGTTAGTGCAAGATATATATTTTCTAATATACCTGAGAATGAATTAAACAATTAGTTCTCAAAAAAAATTATAAAACAAATGCTAACCTTTCAGCACGTGTTCACTTCACTGGTTATCAAAAACAACTGAGTAATAGAGTTGCAAGATATTCAATAATATGCTAATACATTAGAACTACTATTGGGATAAAAATATACACTAATTTAAGCTGAATTCTGCCCACAAGTATTTTTTTTAAATATTCTGGGATGTATTGTCCCATTGGTAGAGTAAGGGTTTTAAAGGAACACAATTCCTAAAAATTCTAATACATGTATA